>WPIO01000172.1:255000-636145 GCA_009760855.2 Cristatella mucedo
ATGCATGCTAAGCCAAAGACAATTCATACGGACGGAGAAAATGCTATCATGTGCTGGTAATTTATTGTGGCTTTTTTTAAATATCTTCTAAACAAGAAGGAAAATCTTGATATCAGCCGGTATGGTCCATGCTTTGGGAGCATACGAACGCAACACTCATATAAATATTTTAGGCTGATGAAAATTTTTTCTCCCTCTCACTGCGTGTCTGTCTTCCCTCTCTCTTCTCTAAATTCCTTTCAACTTCTCTCTCTGTCTACAATTCCTAAAAACACGGAATTTTCTTAAGTACGTGTACAAACACGTGTCACACACACGAACGTGAGCACACGCACAGACACACACACGTGCACACAGACATGCATGTGCACACAGACACGCATGTGCACACAGATATATATATATATATATATATATATGCATATATATGTTATTCATTCGTATAGAGAACCAAATCTCTATTCAGGCACTTCACATATGCCTCGGGGCTCGAGCCCACGACTTTAGCCAGACCTTGGTCGGGGCAAGCACCTCGACCTCTGGACCAAACCAGCTCGGAGTTTGGGGCTCAGAATCAAAGGCTGCATGGTCACTCGTGACTTGAACATCTGGTAGTTTGCCTCCAGCAGAATTTAAGGAAATATGCATGTCTGCACATTTGTTGTACCCAAGCCCTTCAAATTGGCAATCGTTATGCCGACACTTGAAAAGCCTGGATTAGATGCAGAGGTCCATGCAAACTATCACCCAGTTCCTCATCTTCTTTTTTTGTCAGATTCTTGAAAAAATGGTTGCCAAGCAGCTGATCAGCTGATAGCTGATAGCACACATTGAAGAGAATGAAATATCAGAAAATGTTAATAAGGGCTTCAAGAGGCAGCACTCAGCTGAAACTGCTCTCCTCCGTGTTACCTGTGATATACTATGCAAAAATTATGACGGGAATGTCACTGGTCTAGCACTGCTGGATCTGTCAGCTGCCGTCGACATCATTGATCGCGATATCCCACTTGAACGATTGAGAACAACAATCGGTCTGGCAGACGAGGCACTGGCGTGGATTAAATGTTACTCTTCTGATCATATTCAATCCGTGTCGTGTGGCAGTCAGGTCTCACACACGAGACGGGTCACCTGTGGAATCCTTCAAAAGCCCGTCCTCTACCGTTGCTGTTCTCCATTTATACTCAAAACTCTGGTAAAATGAGTCATGCCCACGAAATAGGCTATTCAGGCCATGGAGGGCTGTCCTCTTCTAATGGGTGATGTTGTTGTGCGACCATCACCATCTGCTTGAAATTTAAGTGTCGTTTTCGACAACTGCCTGTATTTTAACAGCTTCATTCAGTAGACTGCTTCTATGTCTACCAATACCTCGTACAAACCTCGAATCCTTTGGAGACCGTCATTTAGTTCGTATGCTCCCAAAGCCTGGCACTCCCTCCCGACTTGCATCAGAACATCCCCTGACTTGACCACATTTAAAAAGAACTTAAAAAACACCTATTTAGGACAGCATTTAGTGGGTCCCTGTGATTCGTCCTTGATGTGCTTATGCGTGCTGACACTGTGCATGCTGCCACTAACCACATTTGCATGCTGACCCAGTGCATTTCACCCCTAATCATGTTATTCATTTTGTTCGTTTATCAAGCATGATATTACTCACCATTCAATTGCATTTCCCTTTGCAGCAAATGTAAAGCGCCTAGAAAGAGATTGAGTTCTCTGAGGGCGCTTTATCAAGTGCATTATTATTTTAATTTTTATTACTACAGCTAGCCATCCGATTCCTATCTAGGATTAGGGGCTATCTGCAACGGTGGCACGCAAAATGTTTAAGTAGCTCATTTTTTCTGTCTCGGCTTGATTATTGTACTTCTTTTTGGCTGGAAAAAGAAAGCAAGTAGGTCAGTGCAGCTGGCCATGAATATGGCTGCAAGGCCAAGGTTTGCAAATCCTAGTGGTTTGACCACGTGTCTCCTTGGCTAAAAGAACTATGATGGCTGCCGCTTGATCAGCGGATACAGAGCAAAGTTCTTACGCTGACCCGCAAGGCCTGCCACGGCTTGGCTCCTTCGTACCTAGCTAAACTGCTGCACCAGTTTCAGCCTCTTCGCTCCCTCAGGTCCTGTGTGGACAATAAATTAGCTGCTCCATTCCTCCACTTAAAGACGATTGGCGACAGAAGCTTTAGCTCTGCAGGTCCTAGACTGTGGAGCTCGCTTCCACAATCCTTACGGAACGGCAACTACTCTCCTACTGTCGACTATTGCACATCCTTTCCAGTGGTCCTGAGCTGCTACTTCCATGCTACTCACTACCTCAACTGCTCTCCTGACTCTACTATGCTTCCCACTTTATCTTTGTTGCGTGAGACGAAGTCTGTTGGCTACCGAATGTGTACCGAAAGCCGCTTACGCTGTGAGTGCACTATACAAAACTATCCTGTGAAACACCCTCATAGTCTTTATGGGCTTCGTGGAAATACAGACATAGATATATACATAAATAGACACTGATTTTAGATATAGACATAGATATTACACATAGATACACTGACAGATATTACAGACATAGATATGCAGTATATTGCATTACCCAGCTTTGCACTTTCTGCATCCTTTGGTGGGAGCCAAACGTTGCTGACTGGAATTTTGCTTGCTTTGCTGGTGACAGGAATTACTTGATGAACCGATTGTCGAGCTTATAATAATAATAATAATAATAATAATAATAATGCACTTGATAAAGCGCCCTCAGAGAACTTAATCTCTTTCTAGGCGCTTTACATTTGCTGCAAAGGGAAATACAATTGAATGGTAAGTAAAATCATGTTTGAAAAACAAGCAAAATCAATAATATGGCTAGGGGTGACATGCACAGGGTCAGCATGCAAATGTGGTTAGTGGCTACATGCACAGTGTCAGCACGCATAAGCACATCAAGGACGAATCACAGGGACCCACTCATTGCTGTCCTAAATAGGTGCGTTTGTAAGTTCCTTTTAAATGTGGTCAGGTCAGGGGATGTTCTGACGCAAATCGGGAGGAAATTCCAGGCTTTGGGAGCATACGAACTAAATGTACGGTCTCCAAAGGATTTCAGGTTTGTACCGGGTATTCGTATACTGTTGGATTCCGAAAAGCGAGTGGTACGATGCTTGGCCTGACGAGGTAGTATATCTGACAGATCGGCTGGAGCCATAGAATGAAGGGACCTAAAGGTAAGCGACAAAACCTTGAAGTCAATCCGTTGCTTGACTGGTAGCCAGTGCAGGTCGGTGAGAAGTGGTGTAATGTGGCAACTGCGAAGCTCACGACAGACAAGCCTAGCTGCAGAGTTTTGCACCAGCTGCAATCGCCTGATCGCACATGCTGGTAGGCCAGTAAGCAGTGAGCTGCAGAAGTCGAGGCGGGATGTCATGAAAGCATGGACCAACTTAGATGCGGTATCCTTATCAAAACAAACCCAAATTTAAGCAATGTTATGAAGCTGAAAATAGGCAGATTTGACTGTAGATCTGTTATGGTCGTCTAACGAGAGGTCGATTTGGAACATGACACCTAGATTTCGAGCTGATTCGACAGGAGATATTCTGGCAGAGCCAATTTTGAAAGTCAGCCTTTCCAATCTCTGAATCACACTGGGTTTGCCCATAACTAATAAGTTAGTTTTATCATCGTTTAGTTTTAGAAAATTTGCTGCCATCCATGTGTGGATGTCATGAATACATGCAGCAAGTGAGTTGAGAGAATTTGAGGTGCTCGAAGGCTGGGAGGGATCAAAGCAAAGGTACAACTGAGTGTCATCTGCATAGAAGTGAAAGCCTAGATTGTGCTTGGCAATCACATCAGCAAGAGGCAGAGTATAAACCGTGAAAAGAACCGGACCTAGCACGGAGCCCTGAGGTACCCCATATTTCAGAGGTACCTCAGATTATCGTTGTCCATTCACGTCAATACTCTGGAGTCTCCCACTGAGATAGGACCTGAACCACTGCAGAGCAGTGCCAGTGATGCCCAGGCGAGATGAGAGGCGCTCTAGAAGAACTTTGTAATCGACTGTATCAAAAGCTGCCGAAAGATCGAGCAAAGCAAGTAGCGACACTCTACCCACGTCTGCATGTCTAAGTAGGTCGTTGTGTACCCTAAGCATGCTGACTCTAATGCTCTGTAATGCTGACTCTGTGGAGTGATTAGCTCGAAAGCCAGACTGGAACTTACTAGCAAGGTTAGGCGTGTAAATATATGAGTTCAGCTGGTTGCCACAACCTGTTCCAGTGTCTTTGATAGGAATGGTAGAAGGGAGACTGGGCGGTAGTTGCTCAAGTTCTCTCGGTCTTGTGTCTTTGTTTGAGAAGTGGCCTGACCACAGCTTTTTTGAAAGGTGCTGGTACATGACCTGAGGCCTAATGACAGATCAATTATGTTATTTATGCATGGCAGCAGATCAATGCAACGTAGAAGCAGGACAGTGGGAATAGGGTCCAGAGGACTTGTTGTCTTCTTTGATTGAGATACGAACTTTAGGACTAGATCACGAGTGGCCTGCTTAAATGCAGACATTGAGGTGCAGCCAGGAACCGAGGAACAGCATTCTAGTGGGGAACAGCATTCTAGCTTCAGGTAATGAGATCACATGATGCATGATTCCAATGCCACTCAACTCTCATATTTGGCTGCTTACACCGTTTCCCTAGCCCCATAAATGGTAGGAACATAAAGGATGACGACATACTGCAGGGGAAATAGGTAGATATTAAGGTTACTTCAAATGTCATTATGTCATTGAATGATGTCAGGCTTAGTCGGGATAGACAGTGGCTGGCCCTCGGTGGGTGCATCGAGGACTCGCCGCGCCGGTTGCAATTCGATTCGGCGATTGATCAGGTGAGTCAGAACTAAACAATGACACCAGGAACAAGTAGTGCACTGTATTAGTAGCAGCAATCTGAATAGACGAGGGTAGCTGTTGAGTTTTGCACCACATCTGTTAGAGCTTTGTTACTTCCGGGCAGTGAGAGCTGCAAGGAGAGAGTTACAAAAGTCGGGACACTCACTGTCACGTGCTCCCTGTCAGTGCCCTGCCACTAATGCATGTGCAAGTGCATATTTGTGTGTATGTATGTGTGCGTGCACACTCGGTTTCGTGCTTGTGTCTCACAGCTTACCAGTGAGTGTGCCAGCCCTGTGTTTGCCTACTGGGTGCACTGTGCCGATCATGTGCTTTAGCTCTGCAGGTCCTAGACTGTGGAACTCGCTTCCACAATTCTTATGCAATGACAACTACTCGCCTACTGCCGACTATGGCTCATCCTTTTCAACGGTCCTGAGCTGCTACTTTCATGCTACTCACTACCTCAGCTGCTCTCCTGACTCTGCTATGCTTCCCACTTTCTCTTTGTTGCGTGAGACGAAGTCTGTTGGCTACCGAATGCGTACCTAAAGCCGCTTAGGCTGTGAGTGCGCTATACAAAACTCTCCTGCATAACACCCACATGGTCTTTGTGACTTTGTGGAGTAACAGACTGAGATGCATATATACATACATACCTACATGTGCTGAGCTAGCCGTGTGAGGCTGCAAGTACTGTACACCTGCAGAATGAGCATGGCAACAGCTGCTAAGGTTAAGGTTCCAGCCTCCCTAAAAGGTTCAGCTGCATTCAGAGGGATTCCTTTTCACGTTCTTGGTGCCTATTCGTCAAAAGTTGAGTCCATCCGGTCTCTCGTGCTTTTTTTTTAGTGGACTTCTCACTAAAGGTGATAATGCGAAATGGACGGCGTATAAAGCTGAACTTCTGGGACATCTCAGGTATGCTTTAAGGCGCCTCTGCTGTGCTGCCGAAGTAGTATGCATCACTGCGCCCATTAGGTGTGGCCACTGCTTAGCGTTTCAGTGTCAAACAACTCGAGCCTGTCCTTATTTTATTCTTGGCACCGGTTTTTTCACGGCTTTTCCTTGTCGTTTCTATTAAAGCTGTGTGGCGCTAAAGTTGGTGTCTGTCGTGTGCCACCACGTGGCTCGTAGCCGGCGTCACTGCTGCAAGATGTGCGTTTTATGTCTTGTGCATTAATCTCCACCCGAAACGTCCCTAAGCCACAAAGACTTTGCGGTGTTATGCAGGAGAGTTTTCCATTGCCCACTCACAGCCTGAGCGGCTTTTGGTGTGCATTCGGTAGCCACCAGACTTAATCTCACGAAACAAAGAGAATGTAAGACGAATAGCAGAGCCAGGAGAGTATTTGAGCTAGTGAGTAGCTTGGAAGTCGCAGCTCAGGACAGCTGGAAAGGATGTGCTGCAGTCAGCAGCAAGAGAGTAGTGGTCAGTGATTTAAGTATTGTGGGAGCGAGTTGTACAGTTCGTGACCTGCAGAGCGAAAGTCGCTGTCAATAACTGTCTTTCAGCATAAGAATGGACCAGCTAATTTATTTGCAATGGATGACCTGAGGGCACGAGGAGGCTGAAGCAGGAGTGCAGTACTTCATCTAGGTATGGAGTCATGCCTGGACATGCCTGAACCTACCTGAGCATCTTCACTCGAAGCTCCCCCTCCCCTTATCCCCCTTGATCCCCATTCGCTTCTTCGTCTGGTGACTGGCTGACCCTCCTAAAGGGTGGGAAAGAAAGTACCAGAAGTCACGTGACTCATCTTTTCTTACGTCATCTCACTCCAACCCCCTGCTACCGCCTGCCGTGGCACCTGCTAGCCTCAGCTACTTCTGCCTTGCTAACCGCCTGCCCTGGCACCTGCTAGCCCTGCTCCAGCTATCCGTGTCCTCTCTGCTACGCGTGCCCCCTGCCACCCTCTGCTACCTGTGTCCTCCTCCGCTATCCTTACCCTGCTACCTGCTACTCCTACCCTTGTATCCCCTACTCCTGATATTATATTACTACAGCGTTTGTGTTACCCAGCAAGAGAATGAAATCTCTGCATGTCAATTGGCTATTAATTGCATGCACAGTGTCAGCTTACATGATTGCACAAAAGACAATTTGCAAGGATGACCCTAAACATTCTGAGCAGCAGAAAGGCTGTTAGCTTCTTGTTAAAATGTCGTCGGGGGGGGGTGTGGAATCACGTGACTACGTTCGAGAGTGAGTTCCGGGTTTTGGGAGCATGAAATACGAAAAAAAATATAATTCAATTGCATAGCACCCTGAGAGAACTTAATCTCTATTCAGGCACCAAACGTATGCCATGGGACTCAAGCCCGCAACATCGGTTATCAAAAAATTCATCTTGACCTCGATCGTTAAAGGTGATCCCCTTAACCATTGGGCACTAACTAAGGCCATGGTTGCCAAGAACTGCAGCTGGTAAGAGGCGGAATTAAACGATTCGACTCAAAAAGTGGTTGGTAGGATAATGATAATAATAATATTGCACTTGATAAAGCGCCCTCAGAGAACTTAATCTCTTTCTAGGCGCTTTACATTTGCTGCAAAGTGATACGCAATAGAATAGTAAGTAAAATCATGCTTGAAAAACAAACAAAATGAATAATATGGTTAGGGGTGACATGCACAGGGTCAGCATGCAAATGTGGTTAGTGGCAGCATGCACAGTGTCAGCACGCATAAGCACAGCAAGGACGAATCACAGGGACCCACTAAATGCTGTCCTAAATAGGTGTGTTTTTAAGTTTCTTTTAAATGTGGTCAGGTCAGGGGATGTTCTGATGCAGGCCGGGAGGGAGTTCCAGGCTTTGGGAGCATACGAACTAAATGCACGGTCTCCAAAGGATTTAAGGTTTGTACGAGGTATTTCTAGACTGTTGGATTCCGAAAAGCGAGTGGTACGATGCTTGGCCTGATGGGGTAGTATATCTGAAAGATAGGCTGGAGCCATAGAATGAAGAGACCTAAAAGTGAGCGACAAAACCTTGAAGTCAATCCGTTGCTTCACTGGTAGCCAGTGCAGGTCGGCGAGAAGTGGTGTAATGCGGCAACTGCGACGCTCACGACAGACAAGCCTAGCTGCAGAGTTTTGCACCAGCTGCAATCGCCTGAGATAGAAAGAGAGAGAGAGAGAGAGAGAGAGAGAGAGAGAGAGAGAGAGAGAGAGAGAGAGAGAGAGAGAGAGAGGGGGGGAATGAGGGAGGAGGTTGTCATGCTGGACTTCGGATGAAGGTTTTAGGAATGTTACATACACTTTTTGGAAGAACTTTCTCGCTATGGCTTTCTTTAGCTAGCTACAATGCCCGGATTTGCACATAGGTGACTAGTAAAGCAAATGACCAGGGTCTGATTAACTGTCGAAGGCAGTAGCTAATCTTGTCGTTCAGGTCTCAGCCACATTGTAGTTTTGTGCCGATTTTGATCTTAAGTCAGTTAGAATGCCGATTTAGGCTGCTCATGGATACGACACCGGTGCCGACATGATCCGCCAACCTGCATGTGCACGGAACAGTCGTTGCTATGAATGGGTCTCGCTCTGAGTGCATGCAAGCATGCTGACTATTTCTGGCAGCGTGTGGCAGTGCACTGCAGTGTCCCAACGTTCGGTTTTTTTATCGAATCATCGCATGGACTCGTTCGAGCTGACAGGCCGAGGCAGGCAAGCAGCAGGCGCACATCGCCGTCAGGCTTAGCAGTCACCCAGAGCAGCTGGCTGCGCCGCCTCGTCACGTGCGCTTATCACGTGGCTCACTCCGCCTTCAGCCTTCGAGCCGCACAGCAGACACGCCGTTAGCCTCTTTGCTCCAGCTTAATTTCTTTGCTGTCGTCTTGTCACAGCCTTCAGAATGTCAAGGCATCGCTCTGCTGAATGTGACCGACCCCCCTCCTGTGCATCATTTCCTATCCTATCTAGGTGTTGATGCAGTGGCGGATGCAGTGGTGGACCGACCACCACCCCATGCATCCTTTCCTATGCTGCTGCTGCTAGGTGGTGATGCAGTGGGATGCGCTGGTCAGATGCAGCCGGTTCTGCGGTGCACTGACTGAACTGAAGCGTGATCACGTGCTGCTCGCGCATCCAGCCAGCGGGTCAGGCAGCAGCCTGGGGGGGGGGTGGGGCACCTCTGCGTGCACCGCCGCCGCCCCTTTGTTCACGCTGAAGCGCCGCGTGCCTTGTGCATGCTGGTGCAACAATTTGGCGGACGGAGATTTCAGATTGCTTCCGCTGCCGCCGCCGTGCAGCGCCGCTCTACAGTGCCCCTTGTGCTCCTGCCTCGCGTTTCGTAGGTCAGGAGTACGTCGTCAGCATGACCAGGGTCTATTACAAAGATGCGCACGCCGCAATCATCATGTTCGACCTAACGGACACGGCGTCATTCGACATGTGCGCAAAGTGGAAGAAGGACATTGACGCCAAGTGCAGCCTTGCAGACGGCAGCCCACTTCCGGTCATGCTCATAGCCAACAAGGTTAGCCGCCGGGGGGGGGGGGGAGGGAGGGGATGAGAAGGGGGGTTACCCAGGAAGGCGACAATGGTTCGAGGCATGGCAGCTGCCATCGAACTACCAGTGGTGAGCCGTGATGGCTCACTGGGTTAGGCTGTTGCTTTTCACGATCTCGGTCCCCCGAGGTCGTAGGTTTGAATCATGCGATCCTTGATTGCCACTGCTAGTTGTAGTGATAGCCATACTGGCTCTTCTGTCGCTATGCAAAAGGGGCTGTTAAGTCAGCTAGTATTTTATTTTTTATTTTTGCCATTGTGACTCTATACTATTACTAATATTAACGATGTGTAGCCCTAGATGAACCACAATTGAGTGTTTGTCGTGGGCTGCAGTGTGTGCTGTGGGCTGCAGTCGCTAGGAGCCTCTGGCAACTTCGAATGCTAGCATGTAAAGTGCCAAGAAAGCATTCTCTGAGGGTACTGTAAACATGTATCATTATTATTATTATTATTATTATTTGCTGGTCTGCTGCTCTGGTTTCGGCTTGCATGCATGCAAGCATGCACAGTTAGAAAGTTAGGCCTCAAAGAAGAACCAGAAAACGCCTCAGCCTCACGAGATCTCGCGCCTCCACCTAACGTTCGGCGTAGGCTGGTGAGGCTGTGGCCGGGTTTGGCGACCGGGCGAGCACTCGCTTCCGCATAGGCTCGACCGCCTGGATGCTGCTGTCCCTGCTGGGTTCTTGGTTGCCAGCCGTTCTGCAGAGCTTGGAATGCCTTTGAGCTACAAAGCTATGGCCAATCGTCGTGCTTTTGAGCTACAAAGCTATGGCCAATCGTCGTGCTTTTGAATTTTCTGTTTTTTTTTATTTCCACGTTCGCAGAGTCTTTGTGCCCGATCAAGCCCTAGTCAAGTGCACTCTCACTTGTAAACGTGGTAACGAGATCGGCACTGTATTGTCAGTTCAAGACACTGCTTCCACTTAAAGACGTCTCGTTGTAGGTTGACCTTCAAAAACTTCGCTCCGTGGATAAGGATGCTATTGAAGAGTTTGTTAAGCAGAATAAGATTACTTGCTGGTCTGAGGTGTCTGTGAAACAAGACGTGTATGTCAACGAGTCGGTTGAGTATGTGCTGCTTCCTGTTTCTTGCTGCTTCATGCTGCTGCTGTTTCCTCCTGCTGTTACTTCATGCTGCTGTTTCTCTCCGCCTTGCGCCTGCGCTGCCCTCACCTGCTTCCAGTCCTGCCCCAGTCCCCTTATTATACAATTCATTTGTATAGCGCCCCAAGAGAACTTAATCTCTATTCAGGGGCTTCACATATGCCTCCGGGCTCGAGCCCACGACCTCAGCCAGACCGTGGTCGGGGGCGAGCACCTTAACCGCTGGACTAAACCAGCTCGGCATTATTGAGGCCCCCATCTTGTTATATCTTTGACCCAGCCCTCCCTCTTCTGCCCTGCTATTGATACTAACAGCAATAATCAGACATTGCTTGTATAGTGCCCCAAGAAATCCTTATCTCTATCTATGTGCATCACAACTCACAGCAAGCAGCAAGCAAATCTGCAAACAAGCGTTAGTGGCTTGCACGATATCAAGCATGCACTAGCGCATAAGGGTCATGCTTAGATCTAGCGGCATTCTAGAGCAAGCATGAAGAGACATTTATGGCCACCGCTTAGTAATACCTCTGTATAGTAGCATCCGCAGAATCATGCACTGATCAGGCACACGCCTCTCACCGGAATGGAAAAAGAAAAGGTGATCGTGGTGAATGTAAAGCTGGCGGGAAAAGATGCTTCCTGTGCTGAGACTTTTAAAGGATGCAGGGTCGTTTCGTTGCAGGTCGTGAGCTGATATCCAGATGTGAGGAGTTCCATACATTGATCTGCCACTGCCCACCCCTTGCTCTGCCTTGCCCTGCCCCGCCCACGGCCACTACCATATTGACCTCCCATCGCTCCCATCAGGGCTGGCTCGGTTTTATGACCAAAAAGCAGAATGTAAACATAGTTGAGCCGGACGGCGCATTTGCATGGAGGGCAACTAGGTTTAGTCAGCTAGCCAACTGCATGCGATCGACCTTTTTCCATCTTTGGACAAAAAGGTTTTTTCGTAATACTTGCAGAATCCGAGTCTTGGTGTAGGCAATATAGCACATTTGCTATTTGTGCGCTTAGCTTTTCTCGGCGCAACTGCTTCTGCTCGGTGAGAAAGTCCGAAAGTCGCAATCTCTTGCTCGGTGTAGCTCGTTGACTTTTGCAGCCTCGTGATCGCTTGCATGTATGTATGCATGTATGTATACATCCATGTATGTATGTATGCATGCATGTATGCATGCATGCATGCATGCAAGCATGCATGTGTATATGTATGTATGTATGTATCTCTGTCTGTAACTCAACAAAGTCATAAAGACCATATGAAGGAGAGTTTTGTATAGCGCACTCACGGCCTTAGCGGCTTTCGGTACGCATTCGGTAGCCAACAGACTTCGTCTCACGCAGCAAAGAGAAAGTAGGAAGCATAGCAAAGTCAGGAGAGCAGTTGAGGCAGTGAGTAGCATAGAAGTAGCAGCTCAGGACCGCTGAAAAGGGTGAGCCATAGTCGGCAGTAGGAGAGTAGTTGTCGTTGCATAAGAATTGTGGAAGCGAGTTCCACAGCCTAGGACCTGCAGAGCTAAAGCTTCTGTCACCAACGGTCTTTAAGCAGAGGAATGGAACAGCTAATTTATTGTCCACACAGCAGGACCTGAGGGCACGAACAGGCTGAAACTGATGTGGCAGTTTAGCTAAGTAGCTTGCCACACCTTTGCGCCACGCCTCGCTGCTCCGTGCAGTTTGTGAGTCCCTCGTGAGACGCTTCTCTTCGTGCATCCTGCTTCCTCCATATCTGCTGCCTGCGTGGATCGTGTATGACATCGTGTGTGACATTGCGTGTGACATCGCGTGTGACAAACTGCCAAGATTGAAACCTCTTTCGAGGCTGTGTTGTTTCTCCACTGCTCTGACGCTACTCAGTGCCGGCTTACACTCGTCGAATCGCATGTCCTGCTCTTGTCCTTGCTGAAATTGTGCGTGTTATAACTAGCCAATTGTACGTGTTATAACTAGCCGATTGTACGTGTTGTAACTAGCCAATTGACGTGCTTCCTTTCCAGCATATATAGAGCTTAGAAAGAGAGTCAGTCCTCTTTTAAACCTGTGTACAATATATTATTATAATCATCACTTCAATACGTTTGTACTGCCAGCTTTCTGTCCGTGCTTTCTTTCTCCGCTTGTGCTCTCAGCCTTTTAGCAGGAAATGTTCACGTCTCTGTTTTTACTTTCCTTTTTAGGTCCATTTCCGGTTCACAATGTATGCTCTCCCTTTGCCAATATAACCGCTGAGCACAGTTTTAACTTTCGCTTTTGTGCAGACGCCACACGGCCGAACCTTTACTGCGATTCTACCCTGCCTCTGACGAAACACAAATGGCTTGAAGACTGTGCTTTCAGTTGCCATACTTCCCCAAAACTCACTCGCAATGGCATCACTACATCAGCGCTGACTTGAAGGCATTTAAAGGCAGCTTAGAAGCCGCCTGTCCCCCCCCCGTGCAGCTTATGCCCCTTCCCTGTGATTGTCTTTGGTATGCTCATTCGTCCGAAAATATTGTGTAAATCCTTGTGCAGCCTTGGCCGAGTGGCCCGAGATGCTCGCTCTTCACGACCACGTGGTCGTGGGTTCGACTCGTGCACTGGTCGACCACAGCAACTGGTGGTGATGGCCGTTAAAGCTCTTCTGTCACTATATAAATGAGGCTGTTAAATCGGCTGACTTTTATTTAGTACATTCTATCGCTAAATAACTTTTTCATGCTTTTTCCAGCACATACCAAGTGCCTAGAATGAGATTGGGCTCCCTTAGGGTGCTATTTAAATGTTTCAATGTCGTTATCAGTATGTGCTGCCTGGCTTGTTTTGGTTTGAAAGAATGTCAAGTTGAGTTTTGCCTGTGATTCTAGAATGCTGCTGGAAGAGCTGCTGGCTAACGAAGCTTCGAGGCTGCACAGCGACGAGCGACGACCGGCTGAAGAGCCGTCGTCGAGTTTAATCCATCTGCCTAATGCCGCTGCACCTGCTCCCAATCCTTCACCTCGACCGGAATGCCCTTGTTGATCTATGACTTATCAGACATGCAGCAATGGCAGCGGCTCCTGATGCTCACGATCCTCACTTGGCAAGCTCTATAGCTAATCAGATATGCCAGCACGTGCTGGGTGAGCTGCTGCCGCGCGATGATTCGTAGTGTCGAACTCTGCTGCTGTCTCTCACAGCAGCAGCCAGCGCTGCTGTCTCTCACAGCAGCCAGCAAAGGTCTGCATGCCAATAGTCTGTGCCGTCGCCGGCCACTTGCCAATCGCCGTCGACCAAATATGGTGCCAGTGTGTACACATCCGGCTGCAATCTTTAGATTCTCATGAGTTTTATACGGCGACGAAACCGGCATTTCCGAGCTGTGAATTGGTGCAAGATTGGCTGCAGGAGTCTGACGCTCATTGTGATTTCCAGTGCTGGTCCGCAGACAAACTACTTGATAGCTCACGACCATTGTTCGAGCTATGCCAATTGCCTTACCTGGACTGCTTTCTATACGTTCAGTGTACTGTTGTACATGTAACCGATGAGGTGCGACCATTCGATGCCATTTAGTTTGGCACCTCTGCACCCTATCGTCATCGTCATCCGATAGTGGCTGGCGGTGTTTGTCATTGGTTTTGGCAGCTTTGAAATCCTGACAGGTGCTATGGAGTGGCGATTTAAGCATAAGGGGGCTCGCTTGAGTCAACTTGAGCATTCTGGTGCCATTGCTGGCTCTCGGGTTATCGACAGGTTTTAATTTAGCATGACAACGTGAATTTATACATTGTTAGTGTTGAACCGATGCTGAGAATGCTGATGAGCAGTAAGCAGCGAAGTGAGCAAAGCATAAATCTATGATCCTGCACTGCAGTGATGGCGCTGGTAGATTTCGTGACCAGCAACTCGGGATTTGACGATCTTAAGTAATCGGTGAAGCAGTCGAGATTGAGTCCATACAAAACCAGGCCCACTGTGAAAGCACGTTATAAAGCTTAGTAGGCCACGAAACTCGGTATTCTGCTTATCATAAAGCCCGTTCTCCTGGTCTGTCTGCCGAGTTTGATGATATTTAATCAGCCCATAGTCATGATTGCTGATTGAGCAAACCTGAAATATAAAATTTCCCTTCTATCTTGTGTAAAATGCCATTAAAAGGATTTCGTTTTCTTAAGGTGCTGCACACATGTATTGTACATTCGGTTATCATTATTATTATTACAATGATCTTCAGCAATCAAAATATTTAAATTGGGGCCAAGAGTAACCGAGGCTGAGGCAAGACTGAATATTTCATGCAGCGAGTAAATCTCGGTTGTTGGGCAGCTTATCTTAACGTGCAACGCCCCAACGCATCCGTTCTGCCGTATGCCATCCTGGCCACCCCCCAGTCAGAGAATGCCTTGGACTCATTATCATGCCGTTAAATATTGATAACCAAGATAATATTAATGTAAGAGCTTATGAGGTGAAGAGTGCTCAAGTAAATATTAACGTTGGGAAGTGAGTAACGGATGTCAAGAGGACAAATTGATATATCAGGACAGGGTTGTATGCGGTATTTTCATCTCTGCAGGCCCACATTTTCGGGTGAAATGGTACCGGATGAAAGCGGCACACATCGACCGTGGAGTAATGCGGCCGCCTCATTAACTGGCAGGCTAACCACATGAAACCGAGAACGGTTTGAGCAGTGGTTTTGCAAAACTAAATTCTGCCTATAACTAGCAATTCAGCTTTCTTATAAATTAATTAGAGACGCTTTGCTACCATTCAAGTTAGAACGCCAGTAATGCATGCTTCGAGGCAGTTGAGAAAGTTCGACGTGCTGGAAGGCAGAGAGGAATCAACCCCCACTTTTTCCAGCGAAGCGATAAGTTGCCTTTGCCTCCTGCCTTTGACCGCCAAGGTGGTGGGCTCGAGCCCTACGGCATATGCGAAGCGCCTGGATCGACTTTCAGTTCTCTTAGGGCGCTAGGACCAATCAATTATATTTAAGCTCAACACGAACACAAACATTTATATTTATATTTATGTAGTATAAGTACAGCTCCCTGTTGTCTGAATAAAAATCAAAAGCCTGGGACTTAAATGGAAATTAAATTTAACCAAATACAGATCCCAAGGTACTCCATACTTTAAAATATCTCATGGATTACCTTTGACGTTGAATCGATGCCATACAGATCTCAGACCGGGATCGGACCGTTGCCCCATAATATTATATAATTCTTTTTTATATCGCTCTAAGAGAACACAAATCTTTATCTGGGCGCTTCACGTGTGCAACAGGACGCGAGCCAACGACCTCGGTGTTCAAATACAATACTTGCTTCTGTTGTCAAAGGCGGACAGGTGAACTGCTGGATCAGCAGACCGCTGGCATAGTAACGCTGGCTCCCGCGGACTCCGTGGGGACTCGGGATACGGCGATCAGTGCTAGCATACGTAACGCTGTAAATACATCAAGCACACTATTACAGAAAATCTACCCAATGTTAGCATTCGCGAGATGATCCTCAAAGGCTGGCAGCAGCGCTGACTTTGGGGAGCTACTAGCATTAACATATAACTGGAAAATAATTGGTTGGCATGTTCGAAGTATTGATGTTCAAATTTAGCCTACTTGTCACAAATGGTTCTGATATTTTTATAGGAGCATCTAGAGAGAGAGAGAGAGAGAGAGAGAGAGTGAGAGAGAGAGAGAGAGAGATTGGATGGAATATTTGTTATTTATAGGAGCGTCTAGAGAGAGAGAGAGAGAGAGAGATTGGGTGGAATATTTGTTATTTATAGGAGCGTCTAAAGAGAGAGAGAGATTGGGTAGACTATTTGTTATTTATAGGAGCGTCTAAAGAGAGAGAGAGGGAGAGAGAGAGAGGGAGAGAGAGAGAGAGAGAGAGAGAGATTGGGTGGAATATTTGTTATTTATAGGAGCGTCTAAAGAGAAATTGGGTGGAATATTTGTTATTTCGCTTGATCTAACTAAAATAGCCAACGATAAAGGCTTCTGCTGCTGCTGCTATACAAAGGAGGCTGCTGAATCACCTTACGTTTGATATTTTTCCATTTTTCGTAAGAAGCTAGACTTTGCGTATGCTTGAGAAAGTAAGCGTGTCAAGTATTAAGCTACGAAGTTGTCTCCGCGTATAAAAATATCGGATTTAAGAGTATCCAGCTTATAAGAAGTTCTGTTCTGTTCAGTTCTGCGTCCCAGATATGTTAGCAAACTTTTCGCAGTGAGAACTCTGCTTTAATGAATATCGGATAAACGTATGCTCCGCATGTAACATTAGCAACTACTCTCCTACTGCCGACTATGGCACATCTTTTTCAGCGGTCCTGAGCTGCTACTTCTATGCTACTCACTACCTCAACTGCTCTCCTGACTCTCATATGCTTCCCACTTTCTCTTTGTTGCGTGAGACGAAGTCTGTTGGCTACCGAAAGTCACTTAGGCTGTGCGTGCGCTATACAAAACTCTCCTGGGTAATACCCACATAGTCTTTATGACTTTGTGGAGTTACAGACGGAGATACATTACATGAAATTAGGAATTAAGATTGATTTTGGAATTTTTCTCCGCTTAGGAGCATATTTACAAAGTATAAGACATTGGCATAACTTATATGGGCATTCCAGTGCTTGCTTGCTTATCGATTGCATGTCGTTTACTCATTGTAATCCCCCGCAATGACGGATTGCGATTACGAAGACGGAGTATGAGCTTGCCAGCTGAGCCTGGATTACGAACTATTAGCTCGGCAGAAGTATGAGCTCAATCGCTGAATTAGGAAATGACCGCAACAAGCCGAGGCAACCATGGGCAGCGCGACGGATGATTATGTACGAACGAGGTTATAGAATGACTTACGACGTGGCCGTTTCTTAAGGCGCGGTCGCGACCGCAGTCACTCTATGTCAGAGCCGCTCGGTCTGCTGGTCCGCGAGTCTTAGCGCCGAACGCCAGCCTGCTAGCGAGTCGGCTGGAAATCCCCTTGTTGTCGTATCGACCGCGAGATGCAGGCTATTGTTACGCTTTTCCTAATATGGTTTGTCCTTAGCGCTTCGTGCAGAATATTATGGGCTGTGCAGTTAATGTCGGCGCATTGCAACTGTTGTGCCGCTACCCGAACTAGTGAGGGTCGCACTATCGCACACCGTCATTTTTGACAGGCTAATAACTACTTACTTATTCTTTATAGCATATCATGGCTAGTGCTTCAACAAGAAATGCGCTTCCAATTCTGAAAATGTTTTGGATGAGTTGAAACCGAAAAAGCAATCGGCAGTTTCAAAAGAGTTAAGCGTTATTCAGTCGACTATCTCCAAAATAAAGAAAACAGAAAAAGTAATTTGCCATGAAGCGCTAATCAATGGGAATCTGGACCTAAAAATAAAATGCAAAAGTCCACACCAAGAAGTTGCCGATGCGCTGATGGAATGTATTTATAAAATGCGGCAGCAAAATACTGCGATCGACGGCTCATCAATGCTGGAGAAGGCGCGGTAGCTAGCTGTGACGCTGGTCTGTATGTCATGTGCTCTAATAAACCTTTAGCTAGAGCGCCTTAAAAGTTGGCATTGCGTTTATAAAGATAAGCGGTGAAAGAGCTCTGCAGATCGTACCAGAGCCGAAATGGGATTGTCCTGCCGGATTTTTTCGAAGGGTAAGATGCATCCGATATTTTTAAAGACGATGAAACAGACCCATTGCACAAAGCGGTGCCCTCTTGCTCATTAGCTGTCACTGGTACTGGTACGGGGTAGCCGATGAAAAATGCTAAGAATTGTTAATTTATTTGAAGTTTGTATATTAAAAGATAAACCATATTATAAATGCAGTCACAAATTTTGGTGGTTGTCAGATGACTAGAACATGGTCAATAAAATTGTTATCAAAGACCTATTTAAACCAAAAGTATCATCGAGCTCAACAAAATAATTTGCTATGAAAATAAAGGAGCCGGAATCGCGGTTTTCTGGTGAACTCTGCGAATATAAGCTACTCAGCCCTAAACGGACCCTCAGAAAATAACTTTGGAAAATGACAAAACGTACAAATTTCCCGGAAATGACACACCCCTCGAGATCAAATGTCCGACTGGCAGTATAACAAGAACATAAAAGAGTAAACCCCCTATCAGCTGGGGCCTATTCCCGCCTCCGCTTCCCCGCCCCGCCCATAGTAACCGGCGGTAAACGGCATTCCATGGCCCACTCCTTATTTACTTGGCAGAAACATGTTTACATTAGTATGTTTACATCGTATCACAAACCGGAAGTGACTGTCATTCGGCCAGTAGACGAGCATTAGGGATAATCTATTGAGAATTCACTGCTGCCGGGGCCGCCGTAACTAAGGAGTCCTATATCTTGGCACCGCGTGAGTCCTGGGACAGCTGATCCAGTTCCTGTAGCAGTCATAACGCACGAGGCGACGGCCGCGAGTGGTCACTTGCTCGGCGGCCGGTCAGCGTGGTGATTTGGATGGAACTAGCGCGTCGTTTACTGGAAGCCAGTCTGAAAATGTTGATTCGTTTCTATTCAAGGAAATTTAGGCGATTTCAAATTCTCATTTATGTCGTTAATATTTGTATTGGCGAATGCCGGTGAGCCGCCCGGCTGTTGCGTGGATTGACGGCCTGCGGTATGTGACATATCGCGGATATGATCTGCTTAGGCTGTATAAGGATCTTGTTAGGTTGACCTATTCCTAAGATCCATGCTTATCTATTTATTGAATTGTTCGTGCGATGATAGCGTTTCCTAGTGCTGCCTCTTGGTTATAGCTTGGAGCTCTCAAGTTTATCTGCAAACGACAGCCCAATGCCTAAATAAATAAACAAATCCTAGCTGATTAAACAGCCTCTTTTCGTATAGCGACTGAAGAGCCTTTCTGGCTATCACCACCGCTTGCATTGGCGATAAAGAATCGCCCACCGCAGGACCGAGGTCATGAAAGCAACGCCTTCCCTAATGTGCCATCACGGCTCACCAAAGCCTGCTGCCACTTATGTCATATCTCCTAAAATAATGATCCGATCACCTTAAAACTTTGGAATATATGATTGCTTGTAGTTACATAATCATCCCAGCCTTCTCGCTTGCATATCGGACCTCAGTAGATAGACTTGTTTGGTCAAAACTGGCTGTGTTGGTCATACTAAGCCTTTGTCATCCTTTCACTCACATGTCGTAAAAATGTCACAGGTAGGCTAATAGTGACCCAATCAACGTGAAATTCGAATTACATGCTCGTAAGTACGTGTTTCCAAGTTGTATGGCGACAAATATAGTAACAATCTTGTTTTTCGTCACCTACATGCTTTGGCAGCTTAAGTTGGCTTCTCTGAGTGCTGTCCCTGATGATAGGAATTTTACCTTTCCCGACATCGTCTAATTTTTCTCCAACCTCGGTTTCACCGTCGGTTGTCAAAAAATTACCCGATATCGCGAAAGGAAAAATTCTATCATCACTAAATTCAAATCTATATTAATTAGCATACATATTTTTACCTTATATAGCAAATGTCTTCTCGAGTAGGTCAAAGAAATTCTTTCTCTTTTGAATCTAGAAGGGTAATGAATATTGATTTCAAACCATCTAGTAGAAGGTACGTTGGAAGAAAAGGAAGACTAAACAAAGTTGGTTTCATAGAACCTGCTATTTCTGCTAATGGAAATACCTTAAGTTTTTCTTATAAATCAAAAAGAACGTATGCAGACTTTGAGTCACTTAAAGAGTCTCTTAGGTATCAAACAAATGAATTACTTGATAGAGTTAGAAGTTCATGGAGGTTTATTAGAGTCCATTTTAAAATATCATTCGACATGAGAATGTTTAATAATGGAGACATAGAAAAAAAGGAGCACAATCAAAATCAATGTTAACGATGGATAGTGAATCATCTAACTCAATATATGAAAAAAGTAATGCTTTCTTTAGGAACTAATTCTGAGATGTTAGTAGAAAGAAATATTGGTTCTGGATGGTTATTTATTGGTTATTATTCATTTTCTGTTGTTATTTCTAAATACATACCTTTAAGTGGTGGTACATACATTGAAACACCTGAATATCTTGTTAATAAAAAGTGTGTAATTAATTTAAAAATCTTAATGATGAGTTTTGCGCTTTGTGGTGTGTTTTAAGGTCTTTAAACCCAGTAGAAAGAAATAAGTGGAAAATAAATGACTTAAAAACGATATTAGCTAATAATCATTCTAATCTTCTTAATGAGATTGAATGGCCTTTAATGGTTAAAGATATTGATAAATTAGAGAAAGCAATGAATGTTAGTATAAATGTCTATTCATGTGGATTTAAAGAGTCAAGAGTTTCACCATTAAGAGTTGTAAAAAAAATCAGATGAAAAAGAAGGTAGACATGTAAATCTTTTACTAGTTGTTAAAGGTAAAAAAGAACATTATATGTTGATTAGTAATTTTAATTCATTATGTAGATCAACAAGCTTTGGAGGAAAACAGTATTATTGTCATAGATGCTTAAATAGATTCTGTGATGAAAAACAAGTAACTAATCATTTAGAAATGTGTGAAAGTATGAACTCTGGAAATACTGTTTATTTAATGCCACATGGTGAAAGTAAGTTTATTAAGTTTGATTCTTTCAAAAATCTTAATACATGTCCATACGTTTGTTATGCAGATTTTGAGTGTATAATTGAAAAACAAGAAAATTCTTCAACACACACACCATGTTCAACTGCTTTTATCATAGTTGATTGGAAGGGTGAAGTTTTTGATAGGTTTATTAATGTTGGATCAGATTGTGTTGTTAAGTTTCTACGAAGATTATTTGAGTTATCAGATTTCTTGAAAAGCACATTGATTGAACATAGTGGAGAAAGTAAAATGGATAGTTTAACTGAAAGTGAGTATGATGAATATGAAAATGCTTTATTCTGTTGGATGTGTAAAGAGCCATTCAATTATAAAGTAAGTGATTTGAGAAAAGTTCACGATCACTGCCATCTAACAAATAAATATAGAGGCCCAGCGCACCATATTTGCAACTTAAAAGCTGGAGTTAACTTTAGAAGATGGCAACTTCCTGTTATATTTCACAACTTTAGAGGATATGACTCACATATAATTGTTAAAGCTCTTGAAAATTTTAGTGTTGAAGCACAACCAATAGCTAATAATCTTGAGAAGTATATGATGTTAAGGGTTAAGGATATTGTTTTTAAGGATAGTGCACAATTCATGCTTGGTTCATTAAATTTTATAGCGTCAACAATGGGTAAAACTATTGATTGTTTTCCAATTTCTAAAAAAGTTTTAAGTGAACTTTATCCAAATAAAAACCTTAATATGTTAGCATCTAAAGGAGAATATCCTTATGAATTCATGGATTCTTTTGAGAAGTTTTCCACTTCATCTCTTCCGAGTAAAGATGATTTTTATTCAAGTGTTTACATGACTGGTATATCAGATGAAAGTTATAAAAAAAGCAAATGATGTTTGGAAAGAGTTTGATTGCAAAAATATGTTAGAATATCATAATTTATATCTTCAAACGGATGTTTTGTTGCTTGCTGATTGTTTCGAAAGTTTTAGAAAAGGATTTGTATCAAAACTAAAATTAGATCCAACAAACCTTGTAACAACACCAAACTTCTCATGGAATGCGGTATTCTGGTTTTCAGGAGTAAAGATTGAGTTATTGTCTGATAGAGAGAATTATGACATAATAAAAAAATCTATTCGTGGAGGAATATGTCAGGTTAGCAGTAGACTTGTTAAGGCAAATAATCCATTAGTACCTGATTATGATAAGGATAAACCAACAACATGGATAACTTACCAAGACGCAACAAGCCTATATCCTACAGCAATGATGGAACTGCTCCCACAAGGGAACATTGTTGAAATTTCAAATGAAGGGTGGGATATTGATAGAATTCTTAAGTTAGAGGACGAATCAGATACTGGTTACTTCTTTGTTGTTGATATCGAATACGATCAAAAAACTAAAGAGTATTATCATGACCTACATAATGAATATCCATTATGTGCTTCTAATAGAGTTGTTAATTGTAGTGAATATTCAAGTTTTCAAAATAAGTTCAAATCAGTAGCAAGTAATATTCCAAAGTTAACATGTGACTTTAAACCAGAAAAGGATTATCTTCTTCATTATAGATATTTAAAGTTCTGTTTAACACACGGAATGGTTTGTGATGTAAAGAAAGTTTTTAAGTTTAATCAATCTAGATGGCTTAAACTTTATATTGAAATGTGTGCTGAAATGAAAGCATTAAATTCAAGTAAAAAGTTTTTAAGAAACCTTTGGAAACTTATAATGAATTCATTCTATGGTAAAACATGTGAAGATGTTGAAAAGAGTTAAAACTTATTTAGTTAGTACTATCGATGAAGCAGGAAAAAGGAAATTCAATAAACGAATAAGAGATCCAAATATGGTTAACTTTAGAGATTTTGGAGAATATTTGACAATCTTTCAAATGAACCAATCTAAAACAAAATTAAATAAACCAATATTCGTTGGTAGTGCAATTCTAGATTTATCAAAGTTACACATGCAAAAGTTTTATTACGATGTTATAAAACGAAAATATGGAGACAAGGTTAGTTTAATCTATACTGACACTGATTCTTTAATTATGAACGTTGAAACACCTAATCTTTACGATGATATGAAAGCAATGCCTGATTATTTTGATGATGATACAATCGGTAAATTTAAGGATGAGGCAGAAGGAAAAGTAATTTCAGAAGTTTGTGCTTTAAGACCAAAGCTATACTCTGTAAGTATTGTTGATTCTGAAAGAAAAGCTGCCGCAATAGGAGTAACAAAAGCAGTTTTAACTAAAACTATGGCGCATGACACATTTGTTAGTTGTTTAACTGAAAGTATAGAAATTTTTAAAGGTAAACAAAATGAGAAGTTTGGTGAAAGTCAAATTAGAAAGTTTCATAAAATATCTCAAGATAAACACGAACTATTTACTAATGAGATGGAAAAAGTTGCACTATCACCATTTGAATCAAAACGTTACTAGCTAGATTGCGGTCGTTGTAGTTATGCTTATGGACATTATAAGATTGAAAAAGCTTTGAGAGAAGGTACTAATCCAGGTCAATGTTATAAATGTATTTAACAAAAAATAATTTCATTATTATAGAAATGGAAAACGAAAATCCTGAGTTTTTAAAAGTTGAAGAGGATATATGTATTTCAGATATTGAGTCAATATAAGATACAGAATCCGAAGATTCTGATTATATACCTGAATCAGAATCAGAATACGAATCAGAATCAGAATACGAATCAGAATCAGAATCTGAATCAGAATCTGATGATATACAACCGTATAGAAGAGATTATGTAAATGAAGAAAATGAATTATAAAAAAATAATTATACTTATATAGAAATGGACGTTTTGAGAATTCTAAGCTGTGAACAATCTAGAGATATGGCTGTAAAGATCTGTCTTCAAAAACTTAAAGGTAATGATCAACGTATAGTTAGACACTCTCTCGATAAACTTATTCCAGATTTAGAGAGTTCGTTTGTTAGTGTTCTTATAGAAATCTGTGAAGCTTGTGATAAACTAATGGAATGTAGAGGTAAGATAAATAAAATGCTTGAAGAAGCATCTAAGAAATCAAAAAACCCAAAAACAAAACAAGGGGTACAAATTAATTAATTGAATTAAACAATCTTTAAACCTTATATAGAGAAGATGTATGAAAAATCTTAAACTTTATATAGGAAGATGGATCAAAAAGTTTCAAGAATTCTTTGTTGTGAGTATGCTATAAGAATTGCTAAAAAGTTTTGTGGTTTTGAAGATGATACCCCATATATCCCTACAGATTTTTATAAGTATATGTTTAAACTACCTGCACCAAAAATTTGGGTTCTTTTAGATGTTTGTGATGCATAAGACAAAATGAAAAAAAAGAAAAAAATATACTGCAGCATTTAATAAGTTTCATCAAATATTTGATGATGTAAAAACAAAAAACTAATTACATATAATTTTCTTTTTTTATATAGGAAATGTAGAACAATGTTACCGATCCCAATCTTGCTACTAGTGCTACTCTCCTTAAGTCTTACGTTGATTATCTTGTTAGGTCAAGGATGACTGCATACGATCAACAAACACTTGATTCAGATATTTCAGTTATGACTGACAATTCGGTTAAGAAATTCTATCTCGATGAATGTGATATCGAAGCTCAACAGATTATAACTGCTGGGTTAACTGATGTAACAGCAAATCTTGAATCTACTGTTAGATCTAAAGTAGACGCACTTCTTGACGATCCTTCTGAAATCTCTGGCTATACAACATGGATTGCATCTCAACTTCCAACACTATCAACGGTTATTTCAGGAGTTTCAGGAGTTAAACCGGACATCTCTGGAATCGTTAAAGACGAGTGTTATGCAATTCTTCCTGATCTAACTGACGGTGTTAGTGCAAGACAAAAGGCTACTGCTGCAGCTTTAGAAGCCTAATTAATTTTATTAAAACAAAAATAAACATTATATAGAAATGGGTATTGAAACTAGGAGTAGGGATTGCCTTAATGAAGTTCAAGGTCAACAGCATTCAAATTTTAAGATTTGTTCATATCCTATGGGTAGGATTGAAGACATTAGATCAACATTACTAAACGCTGTTAAACTAGTTATTGAATACAAGGCTTTAAGAATCAATCACTCTGAACCAGAGATTGCAAACATATTTACTAAGATTAGAGATGGGTCAATCTTTGAAGAGTTTCTCAATGACTTAAAAATAGAAAAAATAAATAAAATTAAATCAGAAGCTTACTCTAAAAAAATAGAACTAACAAAACAAATAGAACAAGAAATAGATCCAGGAAAAGACTTTGAACCTCCGGAAGAGTTGATTGAAGAGAATATGGATTGGTGGATTTAAAAAAATATTTACAAATATATAGAAATAAAATGCCAGATTTGAGAAAAGATTTTGCTGTTAAAAAATATGGAGAGACTAAGATTACTAACGCATTATCCGATGATGAGATTACGAAAGAAGAGTTTGAAGGACTTGTACTAGGACGCTCACAAGCTGAAATTAATCTTGGCTAACAACTTGTAACTCCTCTTTAACAAAACTTCTCTTAATATCATTTACAAAATATCTAGCCGGTTGTTCTCTAAATACCATTATTCTAACGATAGTGTGTTTTCTTAGACTCCATATTGGGTCTGTAGCTCTTCTTCTTTTTTCATCTTCTCCTTCACCAGGTTCTAATAAATACCTAACTGTTGTTCCAAGTTCTAATAGCTTTTCGCCATAATATTTTGGTTTCTTTAGTTTTACCTTTTCTTTTTTTATTGCTTTTGCAGGTTCTTCACCAATCATTCTTGTAACACTATTATTTAGATACTCAATGATCTTTGGTAGATTATCAATCCACTCTCTGTTTCTATTATAGTCTCCTTTATTAATACCTTCTAATTCTTTTTCATACTGAGCAATGAATGCTCTCTCAGCAACTGATCTATTCATTCTTTCAACTAAAGCAACACTCTTTTTACTAGTGCCTTCTATGATACGTGTTTCATGTTTTTTTCATTTCTTTAGCAAACTCTCCTTTAAACTCTGATCCTGGATCTACAGTCATTTTCTTTGGCCACTTCAAAGGACTTTTACTGTAAATATCTATTATTGCTTTTGTCACTTCTTTAGAAGACTTTGTTTTAATAGGTCTTGATTATTTATATCTACTAGCAACATCAATAACACTCAAAGCATATTTATATCCAGAATCAGTAGGCATATACAGAATGTCTGCTTGGTGATATTTATAAGGCTCAACAATATTAAAGAAACCTAGTGGAATTTTCTTAGGTCTTGGCTTGAATACTTGACTTATATCTGAGTCAGGATTGAATTTACCTTCTTTTTTTCTTTCATTTAGAGTTAAAAATGACATTCTATAGAGAATGGAAATATTTTGTAATACATGCTTAAGCACATTTAATGTACTTGAATACCTTGAAACAGGTCATCCTTATTGCAAACCATTAAAAAGAAAAAGACCAAAACAAAAGTATGAAATACACTGTGATAAATGCGATTTAGATATGAGTGAAACAGAATTTGATTCTAGTCTTTCACACAATAATGAAATAATCATTTGTTCGTATTGTAACATAGATTCTAATTATTATAAAAAAGAAAAACCAACTAAACTATACTTACTGGTTAAGAAACACTTAAAGAACAATGTTGTTCTACTTCTTTACATCATTGTTTAGATCATGAAGCCATCTGTTGCATTTCTAAATTATTTCCGGTTTTTAAAGGTAAACAAAAAGCAACAAAGTTAAAAGAGTTAATAGTTTTAATAGTTCATTTATACTTTTCAGGTGGGTACATAACTAATCAAGATGTTTACCTTTAGTTTTCCTGTGCTATCAACGAAGTAATACTCTGTAGGTAATCTATAAAAATATACATAGTAATTTAAGTTAACACCTGTTGAAGAAGTGTTTATAGCTCTTACATCACCAGATACTACTGTTGTATCAGTATTAGGTTTTAGAAATACACAATTAGATGCTCCAACAACCATAACATTTAATATCATTATTGGTGGAGACATTTTATTTGTCCATGAGTAAGGGGTTGATAGATTTAAAATTGAATTTAATGCTTTAGGGTCCATTGAGATTGAGATTACTTCAGTTATTTTTTTAAGTGTTTTATCAACATAATTCTTTGTAGCAACGTCAGATGGGTTAATAGGTTCTGCAACATTAGTTATTGAGTATCCACCCATATTGATATTTGTTGTTGAAGGAAATGCTTTCAATAATACATCTCTTTTCATTCCTCCATAAGTAACACAAAAATCATCATTTAAAACTACTGGATTAGTATTACCAGAATTCCAATAAGTAGATGTTATAGCTTTTCCATTCATGTCTAAATCTCCTAACATTGTATCTCCAGTCTTCTTTACATAATTATTTACTTGACTAATATTTACTCCATCGGTAGGGTTAACACCTTCTCCTAGATTTGTAATACGTTTACCATTAAGGTTAAGTGTTATTCCTGTATTAACTTCAAAGTTAGCGTCAGCATAGGCCTTTGTAACAGCATCATAATCGTTAACAGGGTCACCTAAGTTTATAATTCTATTACCATTTGCATCAAGATCAGAAAGAATGAAACCATTATTCTTCGATACATAGTCCTCGCTGTGAAACTTTTTGTTCATCTATATAATTATTTATTAATATTTTAAATCTCTCTAACACTTCTTTTACAACTGGAATAATTCTTACAAATCTAAGCGGTTCTTCTTCAACTACTTGTATCTCTACTTTTCTAATGTAATATTTGATATCATAACCAAAGTTTTTTTTATTGTTAAAACGACCATATTTAGAAATTATATCAAATTCGAAATCAAAGTACTTCTCATCTTTAAGTAAAAACATAAAAAGAGGTTCACGTATTGGTATATCAAATTCATAAGTCGTTGGAATTCTAACTGTTCCTGCAGCAACATAGTCTTTAGGTATATCATGGCAATTCAAACCTGGAACGAGTATTTCAAATTCACTATAAAAACATCTGCTAAGCTTTAAGACGTGTAAACCAAGTAGGCACTGTGCAAGGTATTGTTTTGGAATAAAATCTTCAACTATAGTTCTACTCCATAAACATTTTATTTCTATTAGAGTATCTTGATCAATAATACCATCTGGAGAATAACGATAAACTCCGTCACTAGTAAAACATTCATTTGAATTCTCAATACTTCTATTCAAATTCATTTCTAGAAACTTAGCTGCTATTGGCTCGAATACTTTTCCAAACATCATCTGAGGAAATCTCATTGGTTGGGAGTTAGCAATATATTTTTTAGCTTTCTATCTGAAATTAATTCAATGTCACAATCAATTTGAGATCCAAATATCATATCATTTCCTAAAACTGAATACACTTCTGATCCACCAATATTTAACTTCATAGACCTTTTCCACTCATCAGAACCTTGTATGAAATTTGATTTTTGCATTATATTTAGTTATTATATTTCTTAAACATTTGTTGGATCAAACATTAATCCTCCTCTAATGCAGGTGAAGTTTGAACCATTTCCATTAGATGTTAGTTCAGCAGTGTTTTCAGAAATAGTTAAATAATGAATCATTATTTGTGTTCCATCATTTGGTAAAAGAGAATTAAATTCAACTGATACTTCTAGTCTTTCTGATCTTCTAAGGGCCTCATCATTGAATTGGAGGTCAATAACATGAATTGGATAAAGTGACATCCATTCAAGGTAACCAACACCAACTGATTCAGTAACTTCACTAACACCAAGGAACTGCTTTCTAAATGTTGTGAAGTCCATATATTGTTGACTACATCTTCCATTTTTTATTGTGGTTTCTTTTGCTGAATAAGGATAATCTGTTAAGCCATCAGTTTTTACAATAACATTCCTAATATCACAATGATTGTAAGTACAAGGATTACCAGTGTATGAACTGTATTTATTATAGTTCTGAGCTGCGACAATTTCCCATCTAGGTCTATCAGTGGTATTTTGAATTGACAGAACTTTAGAAAATTTAGTTCCTTGATTAAGTGAGGATATTGTAATATTTTCATATCGTCTAACTCTATAATTAAGTCTAATTTTCTTTGATCTTTCGGCTGTGATAGCAATAAGTGATCTCTCAACACTCAGTTTAGGAGTTAAACACGGAACCACTAACCTCATTTTTTTCATTGCAATTTTAAAAGATGAATAAACTCCATCTCCATTAGCTAGAGCATTACCTCCACCTTTAGTAAGTATTGTATTTAAAGTATTTGTAGTAAGACCTGTTGAACCAGTCATTATAGCTTCATAATCAAATCTACCAACTCTCATCAGTTCAAGTGTAAAAGAAATATTATAAAGAATTTTATTCATATCAGCACAAAACCAGAAATTCGTGATAGTGGAAGCATAATATTAAAAGTACCAACATCATCATCTTTATCAATAATATCATTTATAGCAGCTCTCCTATGAAGGAATCCAATGTTTGAACAAACCCCATTAGAAATGTTTACACCACTAGAATTAGGATTGCTATAGGTATTTCCAGAAACCATATCACTCAGTGAATTTGCTTCATCTTTTTTCCAACCGGTTGCAAGTACTTCACCTCTATTACAATCACCAGTGTAACAAAGTAGACCCATAAGTGTAGAAACAGTTCCAACTCCTTCTTTTAGAAAAAAGTTTTCTATTTCCTCATTACCAAGTCTAATTCGCATATTACTAAACATCCAAGCACCTGCGTTGTTGACAAGTCCAACTGCAAGGTTACGTTTTAAAACACCAGGTGCATCACCTATATTTGCTGGTGTATTTCCAATTCTACCCTCAAGTAGAAGATAAGCGTCAGATAAAACATAACAAAGTTTTTGTTCACCTGGGATATTAAACGTAACTAGTTTATTTGCAGTATTATCTGTTTCATTTCCATTTACTTGTGAAAATTCACGATATTGATAATTTCTAATGTCATAGTCATTCTATGTCTGGGAAAGGTGGGTCACTTAATTCAAGTACATTATGCATCGGTACACTCGACATTCTCTCTCTATATAAAAAACTAAAAATTTATTTTTGAACATATAAACCAGCTCCTAATTTTCTCTTCATACTTCCACCATACCCATCAGTTCTTTGAGGAGTATAAGGAACAACAGATTTCTCTTTTATTAATTTATCAACTTCTTTATAAGCTTTTGGATCTTTCTCTTTAAGAGTTTCTGGATATTCTACTTCTTCATCTTCAGTTTTTACTTTACGACTTTTTTAGTTTTTGGTTTAAGTTTCTCAAGCATTGCACGTTTAATCTCAAGATCCATTTCTTTCATCTTTCTATCATAATCTTCTTCTTTTTTTCGTTTCTCAATTTCATACTCTTGTTCTTTTTTTCTTCTTTCTTCTTCAAGTTTATCATCCATCTCTCTTCGTTTATTAGCGTATTCTTGATCTATCTTTTCCTTTTTAGTTTGTAGTTCAGTAAGTTTCCTTGCTTGATGCATTTCAATTCCTTTGTTAGCAATGTTCATACTTAGACCAGTTAATCCAGTTAAAACAGGTGCTACTTTACCAACACCATCTATTACTTTATCTAAAACTCCAGACCCATACTTTCCTCCTATTATATTTCCATGTCCAATTCTCGCATAACCTACCATTCCTCTATATTACTTTGAAATTTCTATTGTAGCTATAACATCTCTAATTGCATTGAGTCTATTTCCATTTTGATCTTTTAAGGTAATCATAAAACTATTTATTCCTTCTATATCACCCCTTGTTGGTAGATACATTACATTTGGAATATGTAAATCAACTTTCTCACCTGCTGCTATATCTTTTGTATCAATAGTATATAATGATGAAGATTGTTCTGAAAATCCTTTTCTTATCTCTATATAATTAAGTTCTGAATTAACTATGTCACAGTCAACACTGATCCATTCAATCTCATTGAAGTTAGATGATTTCATTTTATTCCAGGCTGTGTAAGTTCCGGCGAAGTAATGTGATTTTTCATCTTTTTTATCTTCTTCTCTTCCATCACCATAATCATAATCAGGGGCATATGTTCCTTGTTCCTTTGTATTAAAGCCAAGGGTATCTCCAATGTTATTAATAACGCCGGATATATCACTTGCTAGTAAAACAACATATTCACCTACTACTTTCATGACTATTTTATCACTATCACCAACACTAAAAATAACTCCAGAACTATCTCTTCGTGAAGGGTTGTAAAGTGATGAAGCACCATCTAATCCTCTATTTAATGCTACAACAAGTCTAGTACTATCGTAATAACCTGGAGGAACAGAAATTGAAAAGCTATTAGCCATTGTAGGATTAGTTTTAAACCAAAGCATATCGTTTTCAAGAGCAACAATTTTTACAATTCTTTTATATGTGTAAGTAAATTCTATTCTTCGTAACCCAACTTTTTTATACACAGATTTAGGACCAAGTATTATTAGAGGATAGTTATTTTTATAATCAGTGTTAGAAGCTACTGTTAACCTAATTTTCATTTTCTATACTTGTTTTACTTTTTTCTATACTTGTTTTACCTTTTCTAATAACTATTGTAGATATAATATCTGTAATTGTATTAATCCTATTCCCATTTTGATCTGTTAATGTAATACTATAGCCATTTAATAGCGATATATCAGCACCAATAGGTAAGTACATTACATTTGGAATATGTAAATCAACTTTTTGTCCTGGAGCAATATCATCAGTATCAATAACGTATAAAGATTTTGATTGGTTTAAAAACCCTTTTCTTATCTCTATATAATTAAGTTGATCATACACCAAATCACAATCAACACTTATCCATTTTACACCGCTGTTATCAGGTTGAATCATTTTGTTCCAAGCTTTATAAGTTCCAGCAAAATACATAGCTTTTTCTACAGCTTCATAAGGAGTACCTCCAACCATGTCTTTATCAAACGTTCCTTGTTCATTTGAGTTAAAACCTAATGTATCTCCAATACTATAAAATTCAGGTTTTCTTTCAATGAAAGAGTTGGCTCCAAGAAAGACAACGCTATCACCAGCTACTTGCATAACTATCTTATCATCTGTATCAACACTAAACCTTATTCCATTTCCAGATCTTCCATTATATAACGCCGATGGAGAACCAGGATCTTTCTTCTTAATTGCTAAAGCTGTGTTTAAAGCAAGAACAATCTTATTAGTGTCGTAAGTTCCGGAAGTTTTAGGAGTACCATTTGTTTCTTTTCCAAAATCAATTTCAATAAATTGTGGATTACCAACATCTCCAAGAGAAAACTTAAACCAAATTCTATCATTTACACCCCTAAAGACACTTGATATGGCTCTGTTTGTATATGTAAACTCTATCCTTCTTAAATCAATTTCATTGTATCCAGAATTTTCTCCTAAATCAATAGCAGGATTTAATTTTTTGTAATCTGAAGAAGATGTACCTGTTAATCGTATTGCCATTTTCCTATATTATATTTCAACAATTTCTATAACAACGGCAATTTGTTCTCCACCAAAATCTAACAACTTTAAGTTTTGATCAGTAACTGTAATATTTATATCACTAATACTTTTAGAAGAAACATTGTGGTATTCAAGTGTATTTGGTTCGTAAACCATTGTATCCCATGGGTAAAAGTCAAATCCAAAACTTCTTAAAGCTTGAGTTTCCATTCCATTTATATAACTTGTGCGAGGAGCAACTAGATTACAATTAACAAGAACAAGTTTTACATCCGCAATACTTACCTGCTCTTCCGAATAAAACTTTTTGTTTGGGGTACAAATAAGTGGTGTAATATTTGGATACGACTCTGAAAACTTGCTATCCGTTGTATAAGCAGGTTTAGTAAATCCAAGCACTTTAGAAATAGAGGATTTACTTGCAATTAAACTCCAACCAACAGGCATAGTAATCCATGAGTGTGCAGTACCAGTATCAACACCAACTACAAACTTATCAGTTGTTGATCCTGATTGAGTAATATAATTATTAATCCTATCAACAATACCAGTGTTTAAGTCATCACTATCAACCGTATAAATTCCTGGTTCTATTGTCACAGTTTGTTCAGAACCACCTGCATTTCTATAAGCAAAAGTATTATTGGAAGTTGTAATATTTTTTATGGAATTGATTCCAACAAACTTCTTAAAACAAACTTTTAAGTTTTTGTTTCTTAATGAAATAGGATTATTAATATGAAGACTAAGTGGGTTAGAATTTCCAATAACATTGAACACATACCCCTCTTTACTTGCTTGATTATTTTTTTAAATAGCTTCAACATTCTTAAGTATGTCTTTTGCAACACCTAAAAGATCACTCATTTCCTATATACTAAATAGTAGATTATTAATTTTCCCAACATAAGACTTTGGTGCTTTCCTAGATTTAGCTAAATAATCTACAGCAGCACTTATTGAATTTACAACTCCTTTATTTCCAGCTGCAAGCTCTCTCAACCATAAATCAATTTTATTAAATACTTCTTTATCACTCTTAACAAACCCTGGAACAACCTTTAATCCTTCTCCCATATTTAAATGCTCTAGTCTTAATATATAATCAAAAATACTTTGTTCTTTTTTAATCATTCTTTCTTTTTTGTTCAAATCCGTAGCAATTTGAAGAATTCTATCATTAATATTACTCTCTGTAATTCTTTTTATATATTCTTTCATATCAGTTTTCATTTTACCAGCAGATTTTGTTTTAGTAAGTTCAATTAATTCTTCTCTAATAACATGTGGGTCTTTTGAAAATGTGAATTGAGGAAGACTATCTTCTATCAAAGTTGTAAATTGTGGTTCTGTATCAGGTTCTTCAACACTTACAGTTGGTAAAGAAGTTTTTGGTTTCCTACCTCTTTTCTTTGGTGTGCTAGTAACAGTTGTAAATTCAGTAGTGTTAGGATCTGTAACACTAGCAGCAGGTTCTATACTAGGTTCTATACTAGGTTCTATACTAGGTTCTATAACACTTACTGTTGGTAAAGCAGCTTTTGGTTTCCTACCTCTTTTCTTTGGTGTGCTTGCTTCAACTTCTTTTATAGATCCTTTATTAATCTTTGGAGTACCAGTAGATGGATTATTGTTAAGACTTTCTGCCACTGCCTTTTGAACACCACCAGTAATTTCTTTTATTTCTTGATTAGCTGCATTACTCTTTGCCTGATTTACTCTTGTTATTGCTTTTTATATTTTCCAGATGTAATATCAGCAATTGATTTTTTCAAAACCAAAGAAACATCTTGAGGTTCTTTAGGTTTAGGCTGTATTGCCTTTTCAATTAGTTTATTAGTCTCCATTTGAATTGCGAGTTTAGGTCTCATTACTCTAAGTTTCTTAAAATCAGTCTCACCTAAATCATTTTTTGAGCGCTCTAAAGCACGTTCATTTAGTTTATTGATCTCTACTTGATCTCTAGCAGCAATCTCAACTTCTATTCTCGCTATCTCTTCACTATTGTTAAGAATGGTTGCTATATTTAACTCATCTAAGTTATTAAGTGCTTCTTCTAGATCAAGTGCTTCTCAAACACTCCCTTCGTATTTTTTACCTTTCCTTTGGTACAACTTTCCGTTGATCATTCTTTTTCTATTAATTATTGAAAATAGTTATTAGTTGTTTTCCTTTTTCATCAACAGACCAAAATCTACCTTCGTCCTCGATTTTAGTTAGATCTATAACACAATATCCAAATCTTTTCCTTGTACAAGAATCGACCCAATCTTTAAATTGCTTTCCATCTATATCACCAACATATGAACGCCGTATATATTCTATATCAGTACCATTTTGTTTAAAGATTATTATAAAGTTTACATTGTTTCTTATAATTCTTTTAGGAACACTTGTAAATCCTTGAGCAAGGTAAAATACATTCATTTTTTTTATGTCTTCCTCTAGTAAAGTAATCCAATATATTACTTTGTTCTTCATTTATAACATCGTCTAACACAACAACATTTTTACATTTCTTATATGAATCAACATTTGGCATTTCATCTACTCCATTAACCCAAACAAACGCAGGGCTTTCTTTTGTCATTGAAATAAATCCACGATATACTGGTTGATCTAAACTTGCAGCAGTAATAGTACAAATATCATACTCTAATCTTCCATAAGATATCCAATTCAATATTAACTGTGTTTTACCACATCCACTAGGACCTAAAACCAAAGCACTAATTGGTTCTTTAGGTAGTGGCTCTTTATGTCCAGTAACAGTATCCTGCCCAAAACTAAAAGGCTTAATTTCCAAAGACATCCTATATGACGATGATAGTAATCTCCCGACATCGCAAAACTTTCTTTAATATTACTGTATTCTAACTTGTTTAACTAAACTAATTTCAATAACATCAGAAGGACTAGGTGTTCTAAACCCTGCGTAACTTAGAACAGGATAACTAAGATCAAATGTTATTACTTTTTTATTACTTTCTTCAATGATAGCAAGATTTTTTATAGAATTACTTAAAGTCAACATGTAATCACCCTCAACACCTGAATAAGGTAAATTAAGTAAATTAGAAGGAAGAAATTTTGGTGAGTAGAACCTATGATAACAGTTAGTAATTAAATTATCGTATTCTTCAGATAACTTTTCCACCGTTATAGATACTGTTAATGTAATAGTTCTATAAGGTGTTCTAGTTGCATTATCATCCTTTAGAACAAAGTATTTATTTTCAGCCGTTCTTCCATAAACATTGTAATAAGTATCATCATTAATAATATTAGTATTATCATTATTTATTCTATTGATATCTCTTATTTTTAATGCTATCTTTGAGTATAGTGGCTTTTTTAAATTAATGTCAGATAGTTTTGCCAAAGTTGCGTCAGTAGTGTTGTTAGATAAATTGATAACACTTTTTGTTCCTATTTGTCCTTCTACTATTAATGACTCATGATTAAAAAGTCTATTCGTTTTTAGAAATGATGTATAGGCCCTTTCTCTTGTGTATGAACAATCATTGATGTTATTACCAATTAATCTATCTACTTCTAGAGTTCCCTGTATTACTTGGGCGCCTTCTGTTCCAACCTTAGTATCAAGATACTGCTTTGTAGATAAATCATTTCTATTAACAGGACAACTTATGTTAACATATTTTTTTGACCTAGCAGATAAATCTCCTCTTACAATGTCATCAGATTCTTTTCTAATATAATTATTATCTGAAAAGGTTTTACTTACAGCGTCTAAGTCACTAATAGTAGAACCAACATTTGCTATTCTATTTTTACCAAGATTTAGAGTTTCATTCATTTCTAATAATCTTCTTCTAAGCATTTTTTTTACGTTGTTGCTATATAAACAAAGATATTTAATTCTTTATCAAATAAGTTTGAGCCAGATATAAAAGTTGACGATTGAATAAGTTTTTTATTTGCATCAAGCACATATCCACCGTAAATTGATCTTGTAACGGGACTAACGTTGCTGGAAGCGGTTGTACTATGCCTTTTTTCCAGTTGTAAATTCGTATAATGTTGTAACAACAAACAAACCCCTCGGTATAGTGGTATCAGCTAAAGTAGAGATCCATCGACCGTTAATTATTTTTCCATATAATTCTGTTGTTAAAGACCCATCAACTGTTGCTCTAAAACGTATTACAGTAATATTTCCATCTGATACTTTATTTAGATATTTAAAGTTTACACCGTCATTAGGATTAACAGGTTCGTTTTCAAAGAAGATAGAGTATCCATTCATATCTAAATTTCCATTGAGAGTTCCACCTGTTAGTTTAAGGAAGTTAGAGTCGATATAGGATTTATTTGGAATATCATTATCAGAATTAGGAGGTCCTACAACAGACACATTTCCATTTACTGTTAGTGTTCCATTAATAGCTCCACCAGTCTTAGGTAGTTTACTGTCCGCATAGTCTTTAGTTGCAGCATCACTAGGGTTTACAGGATTTGCTAGTTATATCAATTTATAATTTTTCATATCGATATCTCCATCAGCTGTAGTTCCTCTTGATACTTTTGTAACGAAATTGGTATCTATATACTTTCCATTTACTGCATCTCCATCATCAACAGGATCACCTAAATCCTTTATCAAATTTCTATTCATACTTAAACTACCTGTAAGTACATCGCCACTTTTTTAATGTAATTTGTTATACCAATTCCTCTTCTTTTAGGTCTAAAAATTTCTATACAATAGTAAAAAGAAAATCAATGTAAGTTATTCCACTTGCAACAGTGAATTTATCGATAGTATATCTACACGTTTCATCTATATTAATTATTAAAACTATAGTACCACTAACTCCATATGTTGATTCACTTGTTAATTCTACGTATGCATTTGTTTTATTAGTTGCGTACATAACTCCACTAACCATTGCAAAGTTCGGTAATACCCCTGGAAAGAATGTTTTAAGATTAGTATTGTATGCAACAATATCTCCAGTAGTCGCAATAACAGGTATATCCCCTGGTGTGAGTTGTTGGAATTGAAATTTATTTCCTGTGCTACCATTAGCTATAATACTTAAACCAAGCATATAAAGATAAAATACTGTTGGATAAGTACCAGAGCCTGCTCCAAAATACCTAAATGATATTTGTTTATTATTATCTACATATTGTTTTGTTACAGTATCAGAGTCTTTTAAGTTAGTAATATTCTTATTACCCATATTCATACTTGCTGTTGCTTTACCTTTAAACACTTGCAACATATTTTTTAAGAGTCCATAGTTAATCACTTTATAAGGTCTTAAATCACTGTATACAGTTCCATCAGCAGAGTTTCCTGATATACCAAAAGCATTTTTACAATTCAACTGCGGTGTCATCTTTCCACTAGTCTTTGAAAGAAATCCTGACATACTTGAAACAGTTGCTAAGTCACCCACAACATTTGTAGCAACACTTCCTCCAAAGTTTGAACTAAATCCATAGCTCAAATTTATTGCATCACCAGCATTAATAGGGTATGCTAAGTCTGTTACCCTATTTCCGTTAGCGTTAAGATCACTGTAAATAGAACCATTAATCCTTCTAACTTTTTCCATTCACTTATAATATATGAAGAATAAAAAAGGAAAAGGTGTTGATACTATAAAAGAAGGAGTAGATACAACTAAAGAAGTGGTTTCAGGTATTACAACAGCAACTGAAGTAGGTTCTAAAGCAGTTATAAAAATAGTGCCTAAAGTTGCTATGAAGCTGTCCTTACAGGCCTCAAATAAGATCGCAAAGATCGTTCCAAAGGTTTTACAATCTTTCAAGGTCATTGGAACAGCTACAAAAGCTCTAGGAGGATTTCTATCTGGAGTAACAGGAATAGTAGATCTTGGTTTGTTTATAAAAGAAATTGTTGATGATATATCTTCTGGTAAGTATGGACAAGTCTTCTGGAAAACAATGTCAGATAAAAAAGAAGGACTATCAAAGATGGTTGCCAGTTTGGAAGTAGGTTTCTACATTAATGAGATACTATTAGAAGCTGAAAAAGCAAATAGTGATTGGTATTTAAATCCTAGTAAATTTTTATCTGATACTTTTGGATAAGAAGTTTCTTAGGATGCAACTCAACTTGATCCAATAGCTTGGAAGAAGAACTTCCTTGAAATAAGAGGACGCTTTTTACCTGCTTTTCCAGCCATCATCGCTAGCATAGCAAGTGTAATAGGAACTGTTGGTTTAGCAGTTTCAATAACAGTAGCAGTTGCAGGATTGATAAAAAAAATAGTAGATGAAACAATGTATACTGCTAGAGCACCTAAAATGAATACTCATGAAGAAAGAATGAGTGCTTTGACACTCCAAAAAGAAAGATTAAATAATGCTATTGTAGACCTGAAAAACATGATAGAACTACTTGAAAAAGGGGTTGATATAGATCTAAGTGATAAAGTACAGAATTCAGAAGTCAAAAGCAGATTAACTTACCTTAATAAGGGAAGAGAGCTTGTGGAGAAAGGAGGTGTTAATTATAGAGAAGATTTAAAAAGAGACATAAAAAAAAGTAGAAGCTTCTACTGTTGGTGTTCGTAAAACATGTGACTATAAAGCTGAGAGTGCGATGCTATTGAGTAATCTTTTCGCACAAGGTAAGAGTCAACAAGAAATATATAATGAAATGATTAAACTTAGAAATGACCTAAAACGAAGATGTAAAAACTAATAGTCGGTGTAGCGAACTATTTTATTATCTTCCGTTAAATTATACGTAAAATTAAGTTTTGCAAATTTAAGATGTAAACGTATGGCTTCCATATCCCTAACAACAGCTGCTTCTTCTTCACAATCAAAATAACCCAAGTGATATTGTTGTTTATTTATTTTTATTCTTGATCTCCATTTATTTGTTTTCTTATAATAATCAACATCAATAAAGTTAGATGACAAACCTTCTACTTTTTTTCTATTTCTAATATTTTCTGAATGAGTTGCTTCACGCGAATTCTCGAAACGATTATTTAGTTTATCATTATCAATGTGATCAATCTGATTCAAAGGTAATCTACCAGTCATTATCAACCACGCCAATCTATGAGCGTAGGATGATTTTCCATCAATCCTTATTTGTTTATAACCAGAAACTGTTATAACTCCTGCTTCTTCTCCTCTAGAAATACGTCCACGACTTTCATTCCACACAAACTTACCTGTAAAAGCATTGTAAAATAATAATTCATTTATACGTTCTCTAAAATAAGTTAGTTCATCTTTATTCATTATACATAGTTTTATAAATGTTTAATATAATTATATAGAATGTATAGTTAAGTCAAACTTGATCTATCTGATCACCAAATTGATCTTATTCATAAATCAAAGGAACCAATTTCTATAAGATTAAAACATGCTGATTTAAGTGGTACTAAATCTATTCTTGTAACGGATACTCAAAAAAGAAGAATAGAAAAGTATAAGGCTAAAGGAGTGAGAATGCAGTTGAATTTTAGTCTTAAACAGTTAAAGACAAATAGAAAACATGGTTCTGGTATTGCAGATATAATAAATAAGATATCTGGAAGAAGAGAATTTCACTTTAAGTTGCCAACAGGAGTAAAATCAGAATTTGTTCCAGACGGAAGTTTTAATAGTACTAATAGATATAGTTATGCGGGTCCGGGAACTAAGTTCGCTCAAAGAATGGAACAGGGCTACCAAGGCGTTAATGATCTTGATAATCGTGCACTTATCCACGACCATACATATACAGAGATTGGTGGAATGCCAGAACCAAGAAGAACAGAGATACGGAATCTGTCAGACCTTGTTCTTGCTGAAAGTGCTGCCCGTATTGCTCTTGATCCTAAGCAGCATGCTTATGTTAGGGAAGACGCTAAGACAGTGGCAGCTATCATGGCAGCAAAGACAAAATTGGGCTTAGGTATTAGTGGAATGTTAAACGATTCATTTGCAACTGATTTCTTAAAAGATAAAATAAACAATCCATCAAGTTTGAATAAGATAAAAAATTATGCCAGAGGCATTGTTGATAGGATGTTAGATATCAGCAGAAAGAAGATTTAAAAAAAAAATTAACTAACGTAACTAATTTTTATTTTTATTTTTAAATAATCTAATAATCAGCAGCATTGAAATCTCCTCGTTTTACAGAATCATAGACTTTAACTTGATCAAGCTTTAGTCTAATATTAAGTCTTTCTTCAGAATTATAAGAGACTTTAGTAACATAACTTCCATCGAGGATACCAGTAATAGAAAAGTCATTTCCAAGTTTATTAACTGCATCAGCAATAGAACTAAACTTCAACTGTTTATTTTTTTGATCAAAGAATATGCTTGGCTTGATACCAAAATCAATTAGAACTCCAATTGTAGATCTTCTATTCAAGTCATATCCTTTGAAATCAAGTCTCTTACTAGACCTTTCTACAATGTTTTTAATAGATGGCATTATGTCTTCTGTAATGTATAACCACATGTTGTAATATTGCTTAGAATCTTTTGAAGTTCTCTCTTCAATGTGAACTCGAGCTGGCTTTCCTTTTGGAATTATGACTGAAGCATTTTCAAGAACTACTAATTTCTTATTTTGGATTTCCATTTCTATAAAGGGTAAATAATTTGTTTAATTCAAATTAATAATTCCATTGTTGTTCCAAAATCAGTTAATTCCATTAGTTTTAAGAAGATTAGACACCTTTTTTTCACAATCTTTCTGATTGAACTTTTGAAGTTGAAACGTTTGAAAAGATGGTATATCACCGAAGTAACTTATTACCTCTGGCATTGGTGGTGCTCCAAAAGAATCGAAGTAAAAACACTTAGACCCTTCTTTCTTTAATGCGACCCAGTGATATATTGCAAGGTCTGATTCTCCTGTATTACAAATAAGGCATTCATTCTCTAATGGCTTTGTCAGTTCATCTCTTGCAAAGACACCTCTTAAGTTTTTTATATCGAATTCTTTTATATAATTATTTATTTCTATATCTGTTAAAGCTGATGATTTTTTTTCAGTTTTTCTATCGCACTCTTAATCTCACCAATTATTTCTTGTTCACTTACTCCTCTTCCAATCTTTCTTCCTTGTGATAAAGATCCTCTTCCAATCCTTCTTCCTTGTGATAAAGATCCTCTTCCAATCCTTCTTCCTTGTGATAAAGATCCTTCACCAATCCTTCTTCCTTGAGATAAAGATCCTTCACCAATAGCAACTGGAACAGTAGTACTACTTCTTAGTTTAACAAAATTTGATTTCTTTTTACTACAGATTGTAAATATTCCTTTTATCATTCCTCTCACTCCTTTTGTGCTATCTACTTCAACATACTCTTCATGTAATGTATCAGTCGACTTTTTACACTTCATACAATATATCTCCATATACAAATATAGAAAAAATTAAATTTAGTGATGATAGAATTTTTCCTTTCGCGATATCGGGTAATTTTTTGACAACCGATGGTGAAACCGAGGTTGGAGAAAAATTAGACGATGTCGGGAAAGGTAAAATTCCTATCATCAGTCCCAGCAGTGGTACTTGATACCTCATCAATTGTACAGCTTGGTAGATACTGGGCCGATCTGTGTTTTGGAATGTAGGTGGGGCTCACCTATCTCCACGTTCCCCCTGTGCATCTACTCATGATGGATGTGTATGCATATCATGTGCCTGTCACAAAATGTCCCTGGGCTGTGGTCGTGATGACTGTCAACAGTTTGAGATGTCGATTTTTTTATATTTTGTTGTGGCGGGGTTAGCGTGGAGTCGAATTTCGTGCATCTTTTGAGTGGTTTTCCATATTTCTAAATGACTGGTAGTAAATCTGGGCGATTTGGTGTTAAAGCCGTGTATGACTGAGCTGCAGTGCTATACGTGACCTTGGACTTTGACAGGTCATCAGAAGGTCAACACGGCAGCTATATCACATCAAACGATAGCTTATGTTACCAGTGTTCTTTGTGCCAATTTTTATGCCATTCAGTTATTTGGTCTTCGTACGATATTAATAAATAATGCTTGGGGGGCACAACTCGCACTGTTAGCGGCCATTTTTGGGGGATAACTCCAACTACTGGCCGCCCTACCCCCTGGTGGAAAGATGCCAAAAGAACGAATGAATGCACTTCTTCTCTGCAACGCTAATGGAGCGAATGCGCTAATGCGAAAAGAAGACAAGCGTAGTGAGGGAATTTGCGAATCGAAGCTGCATTCGAACTGCTCGACCGCCTTTACCGCATTTTAGAAGTAGAGACGCCTGAAATGCCAGTCGAATTTGGGCTGATGCTCCCTTTAAATTCGATTGGGAGCTGGGCCGATCAAAAAAATCATTCTGTTCTTTTTAGATAGCGTGGCTTGTCAATAAAGTAGAAGGTCAGATCAAACATATCAAACTGGAGTTTATGCCATCACACACATCTTGCGGCAACCCCGGCTACGATCCGAACCTATTTCAGAAAAAGCTGGCTTCTCATTTGTTGATTCGAACGACAATGGAGATGGTGATGCCCTGCCAATTCCAGCAGCGGCAACTGAGCTAGGAAAACCAGAAATGCAGGAGGACTACGCAGATTTATAGACTGCAATAATGAACGGCACACCGTGACGCGTTAATCGGTGCTGACATTTGCGAGCGAGTACAGCTCAAACATGAAAATGTGGATTATGGCAAATACACAGAAGAGCTTTAAGAGATGCAGTTGCCAGAGGTACGCAGAGTAACGCACAAAGACGTGTTAAATACGCTGGAAACTGATCGTCACTATTTGGAGCGAAATCTTACACAATACAATGGGTACTGCACATTTGCAGAAATGGTGGAGGAAAACGCACCTCCAAACAGAATTCAGCGGAAAATTGCACACTTCTTTCTATGATCAGAGCGTTATTATGCGCGCCTTGATATTTTACGTTGCTAAATTGAAAATTAAAACATGCCGTTAGGTTTTTTACGCAATATTAGCAACGCTCCGCATATGAGAAAACTTCGCACACAGGAATACCTGTTGGTCGGCCCGAGCGTATTCTTACACACACACACACACACATATATATATATATATATATATATATATATATATATATATATATATATATATATATATATATATATATATATATATAGGCGGAGTCGACGGTACCTTGTGCAATTTCAGCACATAGAAGGTAGCATGGTGGAAGAGCTTCAAAGGGACGAAGCGCATGCGGCAATACATAGATATACAATACATGCAGCCGCATTTTACATTGGAATGCCAAGCCTAGAAGTTAATTGTGTCAGCGTCATATTTGTCTGTAGCCTTCTCAGAAAAGTAAATGTCTCTCTGGACACTTAACAAATGCTGCCAGGCACATGTCGCGATGGTAGCTGGCTGTTTGTTCCCTGCGAGGCAAGGAGCTGTTGGCGCGAATTCTACAGAATTTTAGACGGGTCAGAGGAACTAGCAAGCAGCCTGAGGCAGTGGGCGGCGACGGTGGCAGGGCCTTCTCATGGACCTGGCGGCGCCATGCAAAGCCTGTGCTAGTGATCAGCTTTGTAGCGGCTGAGGAGAATTAACGGTCTACCGGTGTCTACCGGTGGTATGTGCAATGCCGCGCTGCAGTGCGCTTAAAAACACAAGCGGCCACAACTGGGCGCCGAAAGCGACAGTTTATTGTGGGCGTGTTAGTTTATTGTTATTGTTTATTGTCATTGTTTATTGTAATTGTTTATTGCCTGTTGGGCCGGTTAGTAGCTGCAGCGAGCCGACGCAAGCGCTTTACGCAGCGAAAACCGGACCGAAGGAGGTAGTAATGGCGCGCAAACTCCACGCGAAGCCCAAGTATATAAGACCCTACCCAATGCTTGCGATCGCTAGCGATTATTCCTATCCCAAAGATGGACCCGCTTCAGCAACCCAAGATACGAGCGACTAGCTGAGTAGCCGGTAGAACATAATAGCGCAGTCTAAGTTAGTCCAAGTCTAGCTGTTCGTTGCTATAGGTTCAGACTCTCGTGCTCTCGAAGCGTAGTCTCTAGCATTAACTAAGGATGCCGTAGTCGCGAGCTGTCAGTCTCTCCCTTTTATTCGCTTCCATTTGAACTCCTAAACTCTGCTGTTTTATTGTTATTGTTACTGCTATTGCTTTTGTTTTGGAACCATCTCTTGGAGGTCGTTCTCAGACTTTGCCATTTTCGCCTGTGGCCTATTAGATGTTCCTGCTCCTGCACCTGCTTGGTATCTTTTGCTACTTATAGTGATTGTAATGTAATGTATCTCCGTCTGCAACTCCACAAAGACATAAAGACCATGTGGGTGTTACGTCATAAAGACCACGTGGGTGTTACGTCATAAAGACCACGTGGGTGTTACGCCGGAGAGTTTTGTATAGCGCACTCACAGCCTGAGCGGCTTTCGGTACGCAGTCGGTAGCCAACAGACTTCGTCTCACATGGAAGTTGCAGCACAGGACCGCTGAAAAGGATGAGTCACATTCGGCAGCAGGAGAGTAGTTGTCGTTGCGTAAGAATTGCGGAAGCGAGTTCCACAGTCTAGGACCTGCAGAGCTAAAGCTTCTGTCACCAACGGTCTTTAAGCTAAGGAATGGAACAGCTAATTTCAGGTCCACACAGGACCTGAGGGCGCGAACAGTCTGAAACTGATGCAGCAGTTCAGCTAGGTACGAAGGAGCCAAGCCGTGGCGGGCCTTGTGGGCCAGCGTAAGAACTTTACTCAAGCGAATTAGCAGGTCCATCTCCTAACCGAGTCGCTGGCACAAGTTCTATTCTAGCCTGAGCTAGGTGGGCTAGAAGCCGGGTCTGTACTAAGGGCCCTAGTCGAAACCACGAAGGCCGGGGTTAGCAGCGAGGCTAACCAGAGAGCTGCCCCAGTGCACCATTACCTTTTCCCAAGCACAACCAAACGAAGCCACAATATGTTAAGGTCATCTTATGTCAAACCCATACCATCCAGATATCATCTACCGATAAGGGCCAAAGCTCAAGGTGAAAGCACCGGTGCCACACCTGCAGCTAGCGGCAGGACTAAGACGCAACTGAGGATCTGTGGCTATCGGGCCCCCTCCATCCAACTTGGTGAAATGACACTTGTAGTGAGAAAACAGTCTTGCATCGTTCCTGACTGGCACGTACGGTTGGTTGCAGGAGTGCCTCGGCTTAAATCGCTTCGCCGACAGCGAGCCATAATACAGCTAGGGTCTTAGGATTGGCATTATGTAACGTTACACACTGGAAGAGAGCATGCCGAGACCTTGTCGACGACCGTCGTCGCCAAGCGGAAGCCAATAAGCAATCGCGCTTGTTGAGGCCTTGGGGTCATAGGCCACGCGAGTTTTACATCTAGCTCAAGGTCGCACCTGCGGTTCCTGTCGGTTGCAGCAGACGTGGATCACTAAGCGCGGTCTGCGTTTTAATTCGATCAACAAGCGACAGAATTGAACTATGGACTGACAGTAAATATATTTTGGCAAGCTGCATACAGTGGGGATCGCATGTCCTAAGAAAGCACCTCCTGGTCTTACTCGATCAGAGCGGGGAGCGGAAGCGGCGGGAGCAGCGTCTGCAACCCGACCTTTAACCTTTTAAGGCTTTGGGAATTATACTCTTCCCAAAGTTTCTCTTAATTAACACCGCACCTAGCAGCGTAGTGTCAAGCCAACGCCAGGCGAATTAAAGCGACGGTCAAACGAGGCTTCAGCAAGTACGGAAATCAGCATAGCGGAAGAAAAGAAGTAAGTGCGTAAGCAAGCGAGCAAGACCAGGTGCGCGCGTGAGCGAGAGCACGTGCGATACTGTAACCCCACACGCGAAGGCGTCTTAGATGAAATAGCAAAGTGAAGAGCAATCGAACGCGTCAACGCCGAGCGAGCCGCATGGAAAAGCCGGTGACTAGTGCCCGGATGTTGACCTTGTGTGGGCGTGTCTGTGTCCAGCCGTAGCTGGTGTCTCATGCAGCGGAGCACGCTCGGTCCCGTCGACTTTAGACTGGAAGATTACTGCTACACGTGCTTGCTCTACCTTTTATGCATGCCGGGTCAGGCTAACATGGGTGGAGGGGCGAAAGTTCTAGTGGAATGCAATACAAGCTCCGATTTAATGCAGTCCTCAGTAAGGTTTCAGTCGCACTCCGGCGACCGCGGCAACAGGCAGCCGTGGGTAAACAGGTACCCGGCTACTGCAAGCGAACCCTTCTGAAAGGCAGGTCGTCAGTGGAACTTGATCGTGCAGTAAAAAGCTATTTAAACAAAATTCAAAATTAAATAAAAGAGGCTCGATTTTTCTCTGAAAATCCGGTTGCTATCTGGGTACATATAACGCCACCGAGCTGGGCGTGAATCCCAACTTCGAGGTTGGTCACACATCCAGTGGCGGCCATTGACACCTAGCAGCTGTATTTATCTGCGGAATTTTTGTTTCAATTGCTTTCATTGAGGTAAGTTAATGAACATCTACGAGGGCAGTTATAAATCACCAGCCCGCGTGCACACTAGACTGCTGGTTTACTTGACTGCCTACAATAAGATGCCCGCGCGGGTTTTCAATACTATTCAATACTATACTATACTATTCAATACTATAATGCAGGGTGAAGGTGAAACCAAGCCTAAGACTGGTAGGTTTGCTCAATACGTTCAGAAAGGCGTGGTGTTGTATTGTGCGAGAATAATATTAACTTCAGAGTGACTTGGGAGCATGCTGTAAAAAACGCCAGTTGGTTTCGTGCCTAGATTTGTGTGCTCAGGAGCTAACGAATACAGATTTTCCGGCTTTCAATCGATGAGGTATCAGACTGATTAAGCATCTCAAGAATAATCTTAGAGGTGAGATGCTCTCACTACCTGACTCTGATAGTGAGTATGATTCTTTCAGGAGGCAATTATTCATTGCCCCCTACGAGCTGGAGAGATAACCTCTAGGGCTTTTCTGAAGCTATATAAACGAGGCTGGTAAATCAGCTCACCTTAACATTTTGCCATTTTGCTTTTACTCCTAGCATAGATATATAGCATAGGGGATTTGGAAATGATTTTGTCTACGTATGGGTTTGTAAATGCCATAATGACTCACTGTCTAGTCATCATCACCTAGTTATCGCCAATAAATATATTTACTTAGGTTGAGTCTACCAGTTAGCTCCACCGGATGTCGCGCCAGCATTGTGAGCCGTTCATCGTTATGTCTATCTGAGCACCATGATTCGTGCCATTGACGAGTAAGTATTTCTAGGGCGCATATCCATCCACCCATCAGTAACACGGCCGATATGAGCCGTTTAGGTCCTTTCTCAAAGGGAAATTAAAGAGCATAGTGCAGTGTGTGCGTCAACTTCCGGCGGTTATCCAATTACCTTTTCAAGTATGGATCATCGTAAGGATTAATTACCAGGCCCTCTTTTCGCCTACAAATTTGGACTCATCGGGCCTAGCGGTCTAGTCGCCAATAGACAGCCAGGCTATCACTTATATGGAGATCTCATACTGCTCTACCTGCGCTTTCGTCATCACATTTCGCATATGAGCTGTAATGGCTCACTAGGTAAGGCGGTTGCTTTTCACGAACTCATACCGAGGTCGTGGGTTCGAATCCTGCGATGGGCGATCCTTTATCGCCACTGCAAGCGGTGGTGATAGCCATAAAGGCTCTTCTGTCGCTATACAAAATGAGGCTGTTAAATCAGCTAGTATTTATTATTTATTATTATTTCAGCACCTCAGATGGTCGCTTCCCTTGTTTATAATGTGGCCAACATTCTCTTATTAAATGACCACAAGAACCTGCCTAGTAATGTCAAAGGCAGTATCACTTACTGAAACTGGAAAGCCTTACGTTCGAGATGACTTGGCCGGCATCAAGCTTGCAATTTGTGCAAGTAATCTAGGTATCTTTTTTTGGCCATGACCTTTAAATAATGATCTCAAAAATAAAAAGTAAATAAATAATAAGTAAAGAAATATGATTTAACAGCCTCTTTTGTTTAGCGACATAGCCTTTACGGCTATTACCGCTGCTTGCAGTGGCGATAAAGGATCTCCAACTGCAAGATTTGAACCCACGACCTTGGGACCGAGGTCGTGAAAAGCAACCACCTTACCTAGTGTGCCATCACGGCTCTCACCTCTTCTCATCACCTTCACAGTCAAGTCTGCCAACTATCTGCTGCTTCACCTGGGAAAATACACGATTTTTGGCAGATTCTGGCATACCAACCTGGTTTGTAAAATTGTAAATCTCATCTGAGCTTCTTTAACTCACCACTTTCAGGTCTGCCTGCCTGTGCATTATTATGCTTGTACCTGGTGCAAGCTTAATAATAATAATAATAAGAAGAAGAATAATGCACTTGATAAAGCACTCTCAGAGAACTTAATCTCTTTCTAGGCACTTTAATTTGCCGCACAGGAAACACGGTCGAATGGTGAGTGGTATCATGCTTGATAAACAACATGAATAACATGGTTAGGGGTGACATGCAGAGCATCAGCATGCAAGTGTGGTTAGTGGCAGCATGCGCTGTGTCAGCATGCATAAGCACATACAAGACGAATCACATGGACCACCCACTAAATGCTGTTATAAATAGGTGTTTTTAAGTTCTTCTTCAATGTGGTCAAGTCAGGGGATGTCGTGAAACAAGTCGGATGTGAGTTCTAGACTTTGGGAGCATACGAACAAAATGCACGGTCTCCAAAGGATTTGAGGTTTGTAAGAGGTATAGATAAACAGTTAGATTCCGAAAAGCTGGTGGTGCAATGCTTGGCCTGGTGGGTGAGTAGATCTGATAGGTTGGCTGGAGCCAAAGACTTGAGGGACCTTAAGTGAGCGACAAAACCTTGAAGTCGATCCGTTGCTTGACTAGCTAGTGCAGCTCGGCGAGAAGTGATGTGATGTGGCAGCTGACATGCTGACGACAGACAAGCCTAGCTGCAGAGTTTTGCACCACCTGTAAGCGCCTGATTGCCCATACCGATAGGCCAGCAAGCTTGACTTGAATCTACTTAACATTGCAAAATCAAGCAACAGATCTCAGTTGGTGCAACACCTGAAGCTTCAGATTTGTCCGACGTGCATCACATTCACAAGCTTTCACTTCTCACTAACCTACACTTTTCTTGCCTCCAAGCAACGTGGCAGCGACTTAGATTGCTTTAACTCACTTGAGGGCCATCCATTCTCTGGGTCTAGCTTACGTATCTGTGGCATTTACTTCTCAGGCCATCTCCCGTCGAAAGTCGCTTTGCCTTTTACTCTTCTCGTTTAGCTCGTCAAACCAGCCTCAAATCTGTTATCGACCTTGCTTTCAAATTCCATGCACTCGAAATCAAAGCGCTGATCACTGACTTTTACACCGTGACGTCCTCCGGATATAGTTTTGAAAGAAAGCATTTCACCTCGTCCTCTCATCATTTTCTGTGTCCTCGTGAGCTCGTTCATGCGCTTTGCTAGGCGTGCTGAAATTTTGCACGTTATCACTAATCGTTAAACATTCTTTTTCTCGCATTATATAATGTACCCAGTCCTCGATTTAGCTCTCTTAGGGTCAATGCAAAGGTACAGTTATTCTTACTATACATGCCCTATCCGTTCTACAGCACAAGGGTTCCACTGTCGATGGAAATGGTTCTATAATTGCTATTTTTGTGACTTAAGTTGTATAGCACATGGGGTCACAGTGTCAGATTCATCTGCGTGCAATAGCATTTGTCCGGAATTGATGAGGCTAAAGACAGGATTACTTAATTACTTGCACTCCGGTCCTCTAACGAACTGCACGGGAAGCCGTCTGTAATTTCCATATAATTACCTGGTAGTGATCTTGTCTCATGTTTCCTTCAGCTAAGTACAGATTAATCCTGCATATGCTTCCTTCTGTCCATGCTGCGTGTCTGAACCAGGAAATCTATGCTAGCAGCATGCATTTTTTATCTGCTGTTGTTGCATATCCTCGGCTACCCAGTGCTGTCTTGCATGCATCTTGGTGCCGTAGCTATGCTTTATATATGCCATGGTTTACTATTGATCTCAGACTGATTAAAGAGCATCGTATAAGAACTTTGAGGCGGTAGAGGCAGGCTTCGTTTTGCTGAATGTCAGCTTTGATGAAAACCTTGATAAGCATGTATGCATACTGTGCAATAGTGTGTGTGTGTGTGTGTGTGTGTGTGTGTGTGTGTGTGTGTGTGTGTGCATTTGATCACGTGGCTCTGTATATGTGTTTGTGTGCACGTTTGTGTATTTGTGTGTGCTTGTATATTTCTGTCCATATACAGATCAATTCGTGCTTTTGTGCTAATACTCTCTAGTAAAAGTGGGAATAGTCGCATTAGCTGATTGCTATGGGCAAAGCTAGTATCGTCGGAAGGTAATAAGAACTAATCCTAAAGATTGGTCAGCTAGCATCTCCCTACTGACTTTGGCTCAAATCTTTGTGTGTCATTCCGAATTAAATTGACTCGCAGGATGAGCACATTTCCTCTACTGTCAAGTTTTACTACTCTTTTTTAAGGAACGTTGCCAAAATCAGAGCCTTACTCGATTAGAGTGCCACAGCTAAACTAGTTCTTGTGTTCGTGACACTGCAGCTGTACTATTGCAATCCTCTGTATTCATGGCTCTTGGTCTTCACCCTTAATCGTGTGCGGCTGGTACACAATTCTGCAGCTCTCATTGCTATTCTATGCCCAGCTGGTTCCTTACTGTGGCTCACATCCCAGTAGGTAAACTGTTCGTGAGCATGCATTCGTGATGCTGAAAGTTTGTGATCTTGTACGTGTTTTTATTTGCCTATGCCCCTGCTTGCTGTCCTCACAAATTGTCCCCCCCCCCCGCATCGCGAGAGCTGTGAATCGCCCTCAGCATCGCGAGAGCGGCTCTGTGCTCTGAAGTCTGTGCTCTCTGAGGCAGGAAAGCTGGCCACTGCCTGCGCCTAGTGTGTGCGCGTGTGTGTGTGTGTGCGTGTGCAATGTGACAGGCACAACTGCTATGTGCTGAGTACCGTAGTTAGTTAGGATAAAGCAAAAGTAAATTTTGAGAAATGAAGAGGAGATAGCTTACAAGTGCCGACGAAGCTCAGATGCTGATATTGCATATACTTATATACTTTATTTGTATTGCCCCAAGCTCAATCGGTTCTAAGCCGGTTCAGGGCCAGACCTACCGGTCTGGAATGAGCCAATCAATGGGCCTCTCTCGACGCCTTAGCCTAAGAAACTGAGCAAAGATTCATCATTTTAAAGAAGTATTGAGGATTTTCGGCTAATTTGCAACTCCTTTTCTAAAACTTGCATCTATACCGTTGCAATTGGCACTTGAGTGTCCAAAATTAGCAGACAACCCAAATCCCGCCTCAGGTTCTTTCAGTTTTTTCTTGGAATACTAGCTAATTGAACAGCCTCTTCTGTATAGCGACAGAAGAGCCATTACGGCTATCGCCACCCTTGCAGTGGCAAAAAAGGACTGCCCACCGCAGGATTCGAACCCCGACCTCGGGCCGGAGTTCGTGAAAAGCAAATGCCTTACTTAGTTTGCCATTCAAGTGTCGCCATGCTAATCAACCAAATTTTGGCCCGCCAAATACTTTCGTTTTTGTGTGTAACTATTGTAGCTGATCTGTCAGCTGGATTTTCATTATAGCTCCATACGGTTATCTATGGCACAAGAGCTTCTGATGCACCGACTTGCACCGATAGATGAACATCTACTATCATGTATCGCCTGCAGAAATATTGCAGATCAGCCATTGCTGCTTCGCTGCCTGCACAGCTGCTGTGGTCGCTGTGCAGACAGTACTGCCGCAGCGGAGGGCTCAAATAGCGTGCGATGTCCTACTTGCGACGTACTCACTGACATGAGTGCTGCAAAGCATCACAACGGTTTTATTAACGAGTTGGTGAGACGGTTCACAGCCCTGAAAGATGCAGACAAGTGCAGTCTCTGCAGAGAAGATGGAAGCCACGACGAGCCAGCAGACGTGTGGTGCATACAGTGCAAGAGATCATTGTGCTCAGCCTGCTTACCTGGCCATAGCCGATACAACAGGAGTCACGTTACCATTGCACTGGCACAGATCACGAGCTGGAATGAACTGCTGCAAGCCGAAGTGCAGCAAAAGCAGTGCTTGCAGCACTCGAAGCCACTGGATCTGCTGTGCTTCGACTGCAAGCAAGCCAAGTGCCCCGACTGTACCAGGCTGTGTGAGGGCTTCGGGCACTCGGCGCCGCGTAATCTGAAGGGATCGAAAGCTGAAACTTATTTGAAAGAAGCAAGAGAAAGCATTCAGCATCTGAGTGAGCAGGTGCATGGCAAGTCAGAGCAGCTGCTGCAGATCAAGAATCTGGTTAAGGACATCCAATCGGCTCGTGCCATGCATCTGGACGAGCTGAAGACGAAGAAGAAGTATGCAGTGGATGCTTTGAGCAATGCCTTCGATGATTCTGCCATATTGCTCAAGGACTGCTACGACCAGCTCGAGGGGAACGCTGCAGCCCTGCAAAGCCTTGCCGAGCAGCTGCACCAGTCAGTGCAGCACGCGTCCACATACGTCAGCTGCATTGCAGACCTGAGTGGCGACCCTGATTTGTTGGACCAGCACACCACCGTTCTGTCACGTCTTGAAGTGCTAGCCAAGCAGCTAGACGTATACATTGCGATACCGGATGCAGAAAAGCTTGTGACCCTGAGTGGATCTCTGCCCGGTGACCTGGACAAAGTGGTCGCTTCGTGGATGGGCACTCCAAAGCTAACCACAGGTCACTGCCTGCAAATTGCTGCTGCCCATGCATAGTCATGCTTAACGCGACGACAGTCGTTCCACTGTTGTAGCCCTTGACACATTTTCCCCTTGTAGAATACCTTGGTCAAGTCCTAGCCGAACACATCGCCTTGATGGATGATGCTAGAGCTTGTAACATTGCAGGTCAGTTAACCTTTAACCTTGTAACATTGCAGGTCAGTTAGCCTTTTCTGGACAGACTTTGCCTATCAACAACTTTCTAATGTCGAGGCACTAGTTTGCAAGCTGGGTGGCTCCAATTAAAGCGGCCGGGGTGGCTCGATGTTTATGCCAGTCAGGATTGACAGAATCCTGAAATTGCTGCCTGACCCTCTGCTAGATTTACCCGATTTATGCTCTAACCAACTCAACCTAATGTCATCTTGTTGCATCGGCAGGTTTATTGCTGGCAGGATGAGGGACGATCCTCAAGTATGTGTGCCTAAATATAGTTCTCTTTTTGCTTTGCCGAGATGCACGTAGTGGATGTCATGGGCTCGGTAGAAAGCCAAGATGGTTTGGCCCAGTAGATAAGGTGCTCGCCCGACCAAGGCCTGGCAGAGGCCGTGGGCTCGAACACCGCTGCATACATGAAGCACATGAATAGCGATTTAAGTTCTCTTAAGGTGCTATACAAATGAATTATATATATATATATATTTATTAATGAATTATATGTATGTATATATAAATGATCTATAAATACATGGACTATCGAGCGGGTAGAAAGAGGGTCGTATTAAGCTTGACTAAACTAATATTAATCACAATATATTTTACATGGTTCCCTCAGAGAATGTAATCTCTTTCCGGTCACTTAACATATTCTGTATAGAATGCATGTCAATATGGTTAGCCGTAAAATGCAAACTTGGCATCACAAATGATAGGACAAATCTGAGTGTGCTCTCCCAGGTCAAGTAAGCCCGATTTTTTCAATGTGAAACCTTTAGCTAAGCCACAATTTGTGCCCGAAAGTAATTAGTTTATGCGTCATTGGTCATCTTAACATGGATCGGGTTAATAGTTCCTTTCATGAGCAGGCGACGAGGATATCGAACAGGTGCTTGTAAATAAAAGAACTTGTATAAATTCGTTAACGATGTCTTGTAGTGATCTCACTATGATTGTTAAATTAGGATAATGAGTAGTCGAAGAAACGAATTTTCTTTAGTAAAGAGCATTCAGAGGACGAGGCGAGGTCAGAGGACGAGGCGAGGTCAGAGGACGAAACGAGGTCAGAGGACGAAGCGAGGTCAGAGGACGAAGCGAGGTCAGAGGGCGAGGCAAGATTAGAGGACGAGGCGAGGTCAGAGGACGAGTCGAGGTCAGAGGAGGAGTTGAGGTCAGAGGACGAAGCAGTAAAGCCAGCTTTCGATTACAGCAAAAAGCAGTCCTTTTTGTATGCCCATAATGCTATGCCTCTGAAGGAATGACCACTTTTGTAATTTATTCTATCAAGATTCGCTTTCATCGATTGGGTCCAGCAAGTTTAGGAGATCGCAAATATGTTTGGAGTAGTTGGGGCAGATGGTTGGTCCCCAAAATATTTAGATGGATCGACCTTCTCTAGGCAGTTGCCGATCAATCTCGCACATGTCTGGGCATGGAATAAGCTTGTCTAATCGGTGCTGCAGCGGAAATTTAAGATATCTTATCAGAAGAGATGCGTTCATGTCCATAGAATTTTAGGACATGATACTGGAATATGAGAAAGCTGCTAAATTTGATATTGCAAATTGCATTGGATGCAATTGATAGCTGGATCGACTGTCTGTGTGGCTATAAAGATTATATGGTCAAAATACGTGAAAAGTTATGTAATTGTACTGCGATACTCAATAAATTGTCAGTTTTCTTTTCATAGAGTAATTATAATTGGGTGTGGTGCTGCAAAGCATAGCTTAGGTTGGCGATCAGACGCGAAGCTGCAGTGACCCTATGAGTGGACCAATGCATGTGTGGCCTGTATCGGGATGTGAAATGGCTACAGTTAATTTGAAAATGCAGACCAACTAAAGGTAGTATGGTGTTGGAAGTGAGAGTATACAAGCACTAGACAAGGCCACTGGAAATCGCGATAGTTATATATTTAGAGATGATCCTGTGGAGATGATACCTCGCCTCATGGTCAGGCGACAAGGCCACCAATTGGCCTTGTCGCCTTGTTTCGACTTGCGACTAATGTCAGACTCAAGAGGTTAGTGCAGCCACTTCACTCGCCTTTTCCAGCTGCTATGATTCAGCTTAGCATGTAGAAGTTAGGGAGGATGGTATACAAAGTAGAAGGCTGAAAATAAGACCAAGCATCTTGTGTTGGTACAGTCAAAGAATCAAGTCATTTCATTTTATCGGTAATAAATGAGCTAAGACAGTACACAGACCTTCCAACTTGAGCATCAGCATGCCTAAAAGGTATATACATTGAATTTTCCTAAATAAATTAGACGTTCATAATGCAACCGGTATGGAAAAACGTGCAATATTATTTTAATTATTTTTTTTAGAGGTTTTTTATCCGTAATGTGATAAGCTATTTGAACTCGGATGCAGAAAGTGTAGCAGACGACAGTCACTCAGTCATACTTACGTGGATGTACACTGCATGTACAGCATCGCAACAGTTCATGCATTTAAGCTAGAACTCGGCAAAACTGTGCACGGCTCTCTGTTGCTTACCTGTTGAAGTCACCTATTCAGCGTTCGTTGTAGCAGATCAGCCAGTGCTGCTCTTCGGCCCTGCCTGCAGCAGCTTTCAGTCGCCTGTCCACTGCACTGACTTGTCCATAACCTCAGAGGGACATCTACTGCTGGCAGCGTCGGAGCACGGCCTGAAAGAATACAGTGACAGTGGCCACGAGCTAAGCAGCTGGAGACCTGCAAAACTGAGCGACGGAGAGAATGACGAGGTCGTTGCAGTGCGGTCACTGCAGGATGGCCGAGCTGCTGTAGGTGTGTACTACTCACAGTTAGTACTGCTGCTCAGACGCAGCAGCTCTGATGCTCCGGCTAAAGCTACTGCTTCTGCTGCTGCTGCAGAGGACCTGCAGTGGCTCGAAGACAGACGTGTCACTCTGCTTCAGTCACCTCCCTACAGCTTGTCTGTGCACGGCGACCTGCTCGCTGTGATTGAGAGCAATGGCCCGTTGCCATGTGCAGACCTGCTGATGCTGCAGCTGAGCAGTGGACAGCTACTGTATCGCAGCAGATACCAGTATGACATAATCAGTGTGGCTGTCACTGCTGCTGCTGTGGTCACTGCGAGCTACAGCCAGGTGAAGCAGGACGATGGCAGAGAGCTGCAAGTAGTGGACAGCTGCAGCCACCTAGGGGACATACAATGGAGACACGAGGTGAGCAGTGAGGATGAAGTGTGCGGTGTCTGCGCTGCAGGCGGCCTCGTGTACGTGGCTGTGCAGGGGGTGTTGGGAGGCAGCGAGGACTGTGTGATGGTTCTCAGCGCAGAGCGAGGGCTTTTCCTGGGGGAAGTCATTACTTGGAGCAGCCACGGACTGGAGCTGCCTGTGTGCCTGTCAGTGGACAGAGGACCGAGGACGGTTCTAGCCGTGCTCGGCTGCGATGCAACGAGCGAGGAGTGGAAACATGTGACCGTGCACCCTGCATCTTCAGACGCAGCAGGCAGCTGCTGACAGCAGATGGCGACACATCCGCAACTCTGGGGCAGCTACCCAGCAATGCACGCCAATCAGCCTCGTTTGTCAGCAACAACTGTCGCACTAACCTGCATACTTACAGCTTAATAAATAATCCATGATTGAATTCCACCAATCTCTAGACTTGACTCACACTTGAGCAAATCAAGCCAGGCCGAGCAGCTGCATTGCAGTGACACTGAGGAGCAGCCAGCGTTTGCCGACGTTACGTCCTAGCAGGCACTAGTGTTAGTTTCATTACTACGAGACTAGAGACTCGAGAGTACGAGATTAAAGACTGCCAGTCTGTCAGTCACTAATGTCCAGCCAAGCCTACACCAAGCCCATGTTACAGCCAATGGTCTGTAAAGTTCTTTTATGTAACGCCCTATCGGAAGTGCATTTGGCTGCTCTAATGTATCACACATGCCCCCAATGTAATGCAATGCATTTCCGGTGGTAACTCAGCAAAAGCGCAAGGACTGACTGGAAATGCTAGGCAGGAGACCTTTCTAGCGAATTCCATCCTAAGCAGGGAGAACACTTGGCAAATTCTGGCCGGACGAACCTACAACGGATCAGGTCAAGCCTAAGCCGACAGGCAGTGCTACTAAAGCGAGCAGAACAACCGAGTGCATGACGTGCAACAATTAGCCTGGTGGGGCAAAGCATGTGTATCCTTCGGAGCTTTAGCTAGCGAGCCGAGCAGCGATGGACAAGGTGAAGCTAAAAGAACCGGTGACCCGTCCGAGCCTGGTGTAAGCAGGTGCGAGCCGGCTGTAAGCAGGAGCCTGGTTCGAGCCGAATCGGTCAGATTGCGACTTATATTCATCGATCGCAGTTTCTGACTGAGACAGTGTAGGATACGATTGTGCCATAATCTGCTGCCGATGCCTGCGTAAAAGTCAACGCCTTGCAATAGGCAGTCAGTTTAGCTTCCGGACTTGTCATCGGCATTTGAGAGTAAGTCTACGTTGCCGTTGGCGAACGGAGTTCTGCTGAACGGCTGTAATCACCCTTGCTGCCAGAACGATTTCTCAGCGTTATGGATATGGACTACGTCGAGGCATCCTTTTGTTGCTGCTATATACGGCTACTGTCACCACTGACGAGTAGAGTCCAGAATGTGTCAGCCGTTGTGTCACGTGACCGCGACCCATTCGATGACCCAACCGCCGCAGACTTTTACTTTTGTTGCCAGTCACAGATGTTTGTACGAGGTGCAGCGGGATATTCGATAGAAGCTTAGTAAAATCGAGCGGATATAGCAGCAACAGCAAGCAGCTAATCATCGAGTCTACATCCAGCCACCAGCCAAATATGCTGCCAGCAAATCACCCATCCGCTAACGTCTGACCCCCATCGATCTCAAAAAAATGTCCAAAATGCACGATTAGGTGTGTATTAAGAGAAATGTGTACTTGAACACCTCTTGGACCTTTCAACAAAGCCCTAGAAATAGGACTGCATATGTTTCTGAATGGAAATTACCAAAAAAAAAGAATTATCGGATTTATTTAGCAATGTTATGTAGCTGAAAGTAGGCAGACTTGATTGTGGAGCTGATGTGGTTGTCTACCGACAGGTCACTTGGGAACATGACACATAGATTTCGTGCAGATTCAAAAGGAGGTATAGTGGCAAAGCCGATTTTGAGCATTAACCTTTCCAATTGCTGAATCACACTTAGTTCGTTAGTTTTATCATAATTAATTTAGGAAAATTTGCTTAGGAAAAATGCGCGGATGTCACCAATACATGCAGCAAGGGAGTTGATAGAATTTGAGGTGCTCGAAGGCTGGGATGAATCAAGGCAAGGGTACAACTGAGTGTCATTCACATAGACGTGAAAGCCTAGATTGTGCTTGGCGATCACATCGGCAAGAGGGAGAGTACAAACCATGTAAAGAACCGGACCTAGCACGGAGCCCTGAGGTACTCCATATTCAAGAGGTTCCTCAGATGATCTGTGTCCATTCACGTCAATACTCGGGAGATTCCCACTAATATAGAACCTGAACCATCGCAGAGCAGTGTCAGTGATGCCCAGGCCAGGTGAGAGGCGCTCTAGACGAAATTATTAGAGCTTCACCAGTTCTCCCAGTTTATCTTTAGTTTTTGGAGGAATGAGATTGTTCATCTGTTTTACTTGAGACTGTGCGATGCATTTGCTCGTAGCCGTTCTGCGTTGTTCTCCCCTTATTAATTGCGTTAGCAGCAGGACTTAGAGACTGTTCTCAGGAGAAGTAAGGGCCGAATCTTTGAACTAAATTACTTAAAGGTTGTCTGGCGTGTGTGAATAAGACATCTCTCTAAATAAACACTTTAGTGAACAGTGCTGGCTGTTGCATGAGACACCGGTAAATTTCACCATGAATCGCCAGCCGAGGACTTTCTGCCGTGCAGAGCTCAAGCTTTAGCCTAGCATGCACCCGACGTGTTGAGTATTGCGTCTCATAGCTCGACATACCCAGGGCATAAATCCTCAGTCAATTCGCGTGCATCTGACTATTACTGCAAAGAGCCTCGTCACTTAGTATAAGCTGCCGATAATAACTCTCGAGTTCTCTGAGAGCTCACATGCTGGCTACAATGTCGGCCATTTTGTGAAATTAATTCTGTAAAATGGCACACAAAACCGGTCGCTTAAAAAATGCAACAGCAAATCTTTGCACAATGTAAAAAGTGTTCGGTTTTCAGAAGTCAATCGCAAGTGAAGCAGAATCCTCTTGCTGATCACCGGGAGCATGCAGCAGCAGTCGCTAACCCTGCTATTTGTAAAGAACGCGGCAGCCAACGGTGGCGGGACCAATCTTCACTAATGCCTTATTAATTGACATCCTAAACATAGAAATATGTTGCCACTTGACGTAACTGTGCGTACAAGGCAACCCTGTAGCCTACGAGAACGTGGAAACTTTGTTTTGAGTTTGTGCAACAAGCGCAATCGGTGTTGTACAAACCTAGCAATTAATATGTGCCTACGTGCCTAGGTCAGCCGCAGTCAGCCGAAGTTTTGCCGCAGACCTTTCCTAATCTCGGGCTTTGGAAAATGTGCTTGCCCGCAGCCTTGGCTCATTCGCAGACCTTCTTGACCATTGCCTCTTCTCTGACCTTGCGTGCAGCAAGGGCGACTGATACTTTCAGCCAATCGCATTCTTCATTGACGCAGACGACGGCGGCGGCGAAGCTTTAGTGACCGCACCTTCCAGCTTGGATGAGATCTTAAGTGATTTGAAGTAGCTTGCCTCGGTAAATGCCCTCCAACATTCGCGTTATTACTGATTGTAGTTCGAGTGTATGCCGCCTCCTCCGATGAGCCGCTGGTGAACGGCTGTTAGAAGCATTGCCGAGAGGGGCCATTGCACAGCTGTGGTCCGCCTGTTATGTGGCATGGACGCAGGCCGGTAACCCACTGGTGGACAGATGGTGGATTCAACGTCAGGGTCCGCCTGTGCAGTTGAGGTCCTCGATGAATCATCAGGGTCAACCGGGGGACTAGAGCTGGAGAGAGGGGCGAGTAAAGTCGTGCTCCCTCTGCTCTGTGAGTAGTAGAATAAATTGTTGGTGTTGTTTCAATGCAAGCGTTCAGTGTGCTGGCCGAATCAAAGCGCAGTGATTAAGACAAGGTCAAGAGACTTGATTTATCACTCTGCCGATGCTTACCGACTCCCCCTAGAGTCGTTCCTCCGTACAGTAGCAGCACTAATTATTCTAAATATGTGGATATGCCAATTGGCAGCTCCAAAATCGGGGGGCCATCTAATATCGTGAACTATATAATGATGTGATCTAATCTAACGTATCTAGGTCTGTAACTCCACACATAATAGGAATAAAAATGCACTTGATAAAGTGAGAATAATAAAATCCATTTTAGTGTTTCAGAAATCAGTTTAATTTCTTGCTATCTTCGCTGCATTCTTTTACGCATGCAACTACAAAGAGATTGAATTATCTGAGGACGCTTTATCAAGTGCATTATTACAATTGACCGCAATGGCCTTGGTCCAAAAACAAAATCTATTTCAACCTGATGCAGAATGCACTGAAATTAGATTCGCAACGCTCCAAAGTTTGAATGCATGTTACAAAGCACTTTGGTCAAACTCAATCGCATCATTTTAAGCAATTGCGCTCGCGCAATCTCAGGCAATGCTTGGCAATCTACGGCAATAGCTCGGCTCAGTGCAGCAATCCACCACAATCCATGGCAAGTCGAGTGCAAATTGGCTGAACGAAATGCACATTGTCATCGCATTTCATATTTTATAGTGCTAAAAGTGAAATCGTAGGAATTTCAAACTATTGTGTACGTTCATTATCAACCACGTGCGACAATCGACAGCAATGGCCCGGGCCAAAAATTACCTCATGGCATCCGTGGCAAATCGATGAGAAATCGGAAATGCCAAGCTCCAATTCCCATTCCATGAAACATCTCACTGGTGGGCATATACTTCAAACCACTTTGATCGCTTAATCTTGAGTGACTTATGGTATTCGATGGCAATGGCCCAGGCAAATACGGCAACCCATTATGAACTAGCACAAACCACCCGAAAGAGACTTGGCCGAAGGCAAAGTTATTTTAATTACAGCGAACTGTGCTTAAAGACCATTAAAATCCCTTTACCAATCGAACGCTTACAATCGTAAAGCAATGAATTGCAATTGAAAGCAATGACCGGGCCAATACCCCAATTCGTGGCAAATCGACGAGCAATTGTTATCCTCACACCCCAATTGCTATTACATATAACACTCCCTTTAGTTCATATGCTCCCAAAGCCTGGAACTCCCTCCCGACCTGCGTCAGAACATCCCCTGACCTGACCACATTTAAAAGGAACCTAAAAACACACCTATTTAGGACAGCATTTAGTGGATCCCTGTGATTCGTCCTTGATGTGCTTATGCGTGCTGACACTGTGCATGCTGCCACTAACCACATTTGCATGCTGACCCTGTGCATGCCACCCCTAACCATATTATTCATTTCGTTTGTTTTTTCAAGCATGATTTTACTTACCATTCAATTGCATTTCACTTTACAGCAAATGTAAAGCGCATAAAGAGAGATTAAGTTCTCTGAGGGCGCTTTATCAAGTGAATTATTATTATTATTATTATCCCTTCTATCCAAAGTAAAACCGTCGTATTTTCAAGATGCTTTCTGGTTAAATGTCAGCAATGCACGGCCATCCACCACAACGGCTGGGGCCGAAAGCACTATATGTGCAAAAGTGACAAGAGTGGCAGCAATTAAATTATAACCCTCAATCTACGTAACATGTATCTGTTCGTGCTCATATTTTCACCCATTGTGCACGTTCAATCGACAGCAATGTACGGCAATCGACGGCAATGACCCGGGGAAATGCACCAATCCAAAACGTTCCGTTACAAATGGTACAGCAATCAAGACTGTCTGTTGCTATTATAAATAAAGCTGGTCTGAGCAGATGCAATCGTCGTAAGCGCCCATACTCAAGTCGTCACTGGACGCTGCTGAATGACGCTTCCATTAAGATTTCTAGTTCGTGTATGTTCTCTATAATTTTGGTGCACCCATGAAATGCCATTAATAATGCTAGCTCTCAGTCGCAGGCCTGCAATCAGAGGCAACGGCCCATGCTAATACAGCATACTTCTGAAATCAGTCGTAAATCAACTGCACGTAGGCTATGCAAACTTAAAGTATACATGGGGTATTACCTCGAGTTATTTTGAAATGCTATATTATACCTAATATGATAGTTTTAACGTAAAATGATTCTCAGTAGTGCTTACGCATGCTAACGCTGTGTTCGCTGCCACTAGCCACACTTGCATGCTGACCCTGTGCATGTCAGCCCTAACCATGTTATTTATCTTGTTCATTAAACATGATATTACTCACCATTCAATCGCGTTTCCCTTTGCAGGAAATGTAAAGCGGCTAGAAAGAGGTTGAGTTCTCTGAGGGCGATTTATCAAGTGTATTATTATTATGACTTTTTCAGATTTGACCTTTATTTATCCTCCATGAGACTGCATCGGCTGGCCCGTGATTTGCATAAGACATAGGACACATCAGATTGTTTTAGATTTCTGCCACCTCGAAGCGTCCTGGCTTTTTTCATTGGCAGCACACTCAACTCCGACGGCTTTAATTATTCATTTTTTATGGTTTAATATTTCTAAAACGTTGCGATTAGAAAACGATTTAAATGGAGCGCTTGGTATGGAAAGGCAACCGGAAAGCCAGGAGCTTTATAAAGCTTGCCAAATCTTTGTATTGTTTGAGTTGTTGGGTCTCGTGGTCGCTTCGCACGGGTGTTGGTAGGAGTCGGATACAGTGGCGTTGGTTGGCCACTGCAAGGCTCGAGCTAATAAGCGTCTGCAACAGTGACATGGAGTTGTCGTTTGCCTCAGCTGTTAGGCAGTGGTAGGCTGCCACGGTTCTGCCATTCGCGGGCGTTCTAAACGGCAGAGCTGAATGGCTGAAGGGACACTGGCATTTGTTGATGTCTGTTGCAATGGCGTTCGGGGGCATAAGCGATACTGCCGTTCGACGGCGTCCACAGGCGTTGGCTTCCAAGGGCTTCCGCTTCGTTGGCGTCGGTTCGTCGATGTCGTGCTAGTGGCATGAGGATGCCGTTGCCATGGAAGTCGGGCACTTTGGCATCGCCGGTTGGCGGCTGTAATGTACTGTATCTCCGTCAGTAACTCCACAAAGTCATAAAGGCCACGTGGGTGTTACGCAGGAGAGTTTTGTATTGCGCACTCACAGGCTAAGCGGCTTTCGGTACGCATTCGGTGGCAACAGCAAAGGCGTTGGGCTTTCGCAGTGGGAGTGATGGCTGGTGGCTACTGATATAGCCTTAGCGGTTAAGGTGCTCGCCCCGACTAAGGTGTGACTGAGGTCATGGGCTCGAGCCCCGAGGCATATATGAAGCGCCTGAATAGAGATTAAGTTCTCTTGGGGCGCTATATAAATGAATTATATTTATTTTATTATGCAAGTGTCTTCGGCTGTGCAGTGGTTGAGTTGGTGGCCGGCTACGGCATCCGCTATGCTTGGATGCAGCGGTTGTGTTAACTGGCAGTCACAGCTGGGGTGGTGGTCGCGCTTAGAGGCCAGCACAACTTTATTGGCGGGCGTCAGCTGCTTTGGCATTTCATGCGCTGATGTGGCTTCAGTGACAGGTAGTGTCCGTGGCAGTGGTATCTGCAGGCTGCAGCAGTGGCGGTGGTAGGATGCTGCAGGCTCGCGTTCGTGGGTGGCTGCGGCGGTAGCTGTTGTCTAGATCGTCTGCCTAGGTTTTGGTCGGCATGAATGGCGCTGGAGTTCGTGTACAACACCGATGGGCGTCCGCGGCGGTAGCAGTGGCGGTAGTTGGTGGTGGTGAGTGGCGGCGGCTGCTGCAGTGGGCGTAGCTGCAGCAGCCGTCGGTTGCCTGTGCCGAACCACTCGCCACGTATGTCGATGCCTGCCTGTGAAAAGTGAAGCCACATGCCATTCGGCGCCTAGCCATGGGCATCGAAGCCTGGCGGTTTCGAAACGCCGAGAAATTCAGCGGCTTTAGGCTGACAGCTGCCGGTGCCGGTCCCAAACGGTGACAGCTCTGTCGCCACCTTGTCTCTCCTTGTCACCACTCTCTGTCGCCACCTTGCGGCGGCATTGTGATTTGTAGGCAGGCCTGGTCGCTGGACAGCCGGTCACCGCTTACCTAGCCCTTCAGAGGACCAGGAGACCGCCGCCAGCCGATTACTCCCACTGGAGACGGGCTGCAGCCACAGCGTTAATGGCAGCTCGTCCCCTCATTCTCGTTTCGCTCGCCGACTCCCTTGGCGGTGGAGACGAGCCATGTTGCACGTTTGCTACAATATTTTGTGGGATTCGCACTAGTCGCTCCATGCAATGCTGATTAAGTTTGCACGTACTGCACGTCGCTCGTGAAGGGCTCATTACTTAAAGGAACGCCGATAACTGAAACCCATGCCCGGTTTAACGAAGATCTTTCGCCTCGATTAAATGCTATATTAATCTGCTAGAATTTTTAAAAAAATCAATCGGCGTGCCGCGAGTGATCGCACTGCGACTTGATTGCAAGCTGAAAATCACAAGTGGTCTTAGGGAATTAAAAGCGCAGCTCAGCCCACCTGTATCTGTACCTTTGTGATCGGATTAAAATGTAGCTGCCGCCGGCTCCGGTGAACGCCGTCTCGTGGAAGATAATCTTAAAAATAAGCAAATTATTGCTCAGCGAAAATTCGACGTCCTACGATGTCTGTGCGCCAGTACTTTTACTTGTTTAAATGGCATTAGCAAATCCGTATGCTGGTGGTATCGTACTGAACTGTAATTAAGCTTATAATAATTAAAAAATTAATTAAGCAAGTAGCTAACTGTAATTAGTTGCAATTCACTGTAATTAGGCCTATATAGCCTAAATTAAGAGAGAAAAGCAGTTGTTGTAAGATGACAATAAAGATGCTCCTATACATTTTCACCGCTATTGAAGTCAAAGTCGTAACAACAAACTGTTGTCACACGGCAGCAGTTATTTATACAAATAACCTTGTATCACAAATCACCGGCTGTGCAATCAGGCGCTTACAGCTCGTGCAAAACTCTTAAGCTAGGCAGGTCCGTCGTGAGCGTCGTAGTTGCCACATCACAGCACTTCTCGCCGACTTGCACTGACTACCAGTCAGGCAACGTGTCGACTTCAGGGTTTGGTCACTCACTTTCAAGTCTGTTTATTCTTCGCTTCCAGCCTACCAATCAGATATACTGTGCCACCTGTCTAAGCAGCGTAACACCCGCTTTTCGGAATATAACTGTTTGCCTATATCTCGGACAAACCTCAAATCCTTTACAGACCGTGTCTTTAGTTCGTGTGCTCCCAAAGCGCGAACTCACTCACGACTTCCGTCACGACATCCCTGACTTTACCGCGTTAAAAAAGAAATTTAAAACGCACCTAAATGTCACAGCATGTAGTGGATCCCTCTGATGCTTCCTCAATATGCTTATACATGCTGGCGCTGTGCTTGCTGCCACTAGACGCACTTGCATGTGGACCGTCTGCGGAAGTTCCCTAGCCATATTACTCTCGTCGTTCATTCAGCAGGCTATTACTAACCATTCAATCACGCTTCCTTTGCAAAAAATGTAAAGCGCCTAGAAAAAGATTGAGTTCTCTAAAGGCGCTTTATCAAGTGTGCTACTATTATTAGTGATATTATAAATACAATTCATCACCGGCAATTGGTAGCCTTATTCGAGCATTGGAGGACGAACAAACATTCCAGCATTTCGCTACGTTATCCACGAGCGCGTACCATTTGTCGTTCGCTTCCTCCGGCAATCGCTGGCGTCCGCTTCAAGCGAAACGGACTCTAAAACGTAAATCACTACCGCCCAAAGTTCGGTTGCACGCGATTTAATTTAGCTTGAGCAAGCCGCGTTGATTTTCAGCGGCCGCCTAATAACCGTTTGACGTTTCTGCAACGGTGTTACCTGTAAAGTCGCCGTCGACTGGCGAGCCAACTGAAACGACGAAGGAATAAGTAAACACGCAGAGCCGCAGATTTCATAGGTCAATGCTAACGCGTCTTGCTAAGCATGCACCTGAGTACAAACTCTGAAGTTATTAGAGTTTCACCAGTACTCACAGTTTACCTCAAGCGTTTTGCGAGTTTTTGGAGACATGAGATTTTCCATACGTTTTACTTGAGACTGCGACAAATTTGGTTTTCTTGCCTTATTAATTACGTTAACAGCAGGACTTTGAGCATTCACGAGAGATAGAGCCCTAATCTTTGAAGTAAATTACTGGAATATTGTCGGGTGTATTCCGATGGAATTTCCCGCTAAATAAAGCCTTTAGTAAACAGTGCTGGCTGCTGCACGAGACAAAAAACGCGAACAATTTGTCGCCGTTTGTCGCCAGCCGAGGACTTTCAGCGCTGCCGAGCTCAAGCATTAGCCTAGCATGCACCCTACGTGTGTGTATTGCGTCGCCATGGTTACAGTTGAAGCTCGAATTAACCGCTGAGCTGACACGCTGGCTACGATCTCGGCCAGCGTTTGATATTAATCCCGTAACACGCTGCCCGTACCGATCGATTTAAAAACACTGCATGTAATCTTTCCAGAATCTAATAGGTGCGCAATTTTCGAAAGGCACTTCAAGTGAAACAGTCTCTTTCTTGCAGGTCTCGGAGAGCGTATAGCGGCAATCGCTGCCCGAGCTATTCGTAATGGACTGTCGCAGGACCAGTCTTCACTAATGGATTGTTAATTGCAACCCTAACCACACAAAGCGGTTGACACTCGACGTAGCTGTGCGTGCTAAAATAAAGCGCCACGCTTTGCCATCAGGGAAAGGTTATCGGGTTTCATTCTTCTAAGAAGCCTGTGACTTTGTCAGAGAGTAGCGAATAACATGCGAATACGTGCCCCGGTCATCCACACTAAGCTAGGGCCTATCAATTCAACGCAAAGCTCACCGTTGTACTTGCCAATCTTCTAGGGGCTTCTTTTTTCTAAAACGCAAGAATTAAGGTCGTATGTAGGACGCGGCCGCGCTAGGAATCGACGGTTACGAACAGCACTACAGCGTTTTTGTAACGTACTGCGGTCGTACCACCAGTACGAGCAAGCAGTTACGCTGAATGCAGCCGCAAACGTGAAAGCTGCCACCGTGGATAATCGCATCACCTCTCTTGATTTCTCAGTCTCGCTATATCTCTCTGTCTCTCTGCGCTTACAAATCAACAATCAACGTTACGCTGCGAGTTAGCGTCAAACGTGATGTAATGACTTGCAGCCGAGCTCCAACGCGCGTTCGTGTTCGTTGGAGAATTCTTTCGAAACCGAATTTCTTGCGAACATCGTATTCGGAAACGATACAGCTAAGACTTGTTTAAAGTTATTCTGATTGTTATTTGACCGCAGCGCTTACTTAAGTACGTGCCTGTGGATATCTAAACGCTTATCGTTTCTGGTTGCTGGGTGTCCCACGCCGGCGGCTGCCTTAGCTACGCCGGCGGCTAGTGACCTGCATGTTAGTTATGATTGTCAGCAGCTTTTATCGCTTCGTCGTCGTAGATCAAATGCATTTCTAGATATTAACGCTGTTTCTAAGATTCGTGAACTGTGCATTAACAAAAAAAGCTACCCGTAGCCGCCGCTGTGGTCGGAACCGCCAGCTCAGATCCCGCTCGTGGAGCGGGAAATCCGAGCTGGGTACCCGCTCGTTTGGTGTTCCTAGCATTGTATCGCGACGCTCGGCACTGAGAATTTCTCTAACTTAGTGGTCATCAGGCCTGTTGTAACTCCACAGGCCAGATTTAACGCTTGCCTTTGGAATCCTCACTCAATGTGCAATAAACCTCTGGTAATAAGCGACCTTCTTTCTGAAAATGGTATCGACCTGCTCGCCCTAACTGAAACTTGGCTGAAATCGATAAACAGCCCGACAATTACAGAAGTAACTCCATCTGGTTTCTCGTTCTTTCACACCCCTAGATCAATCAAAGCTGGAGGTGGAGTTTCTATTATCGTGAGCTCGAAATTCAACTTCAAGCCATTTTCAGTACCCTCGAAGCAGTCTTTTGAATCAATTGGCTTGGTCTCACCCGAAAAGAAGCTACCGATAGTGGCAGTAGTCTATCGCCCACCAGGTACCAAATCCTCCTTTATCTCAGATTTCTCCGGTCTCTGTCAGATTCTGCATGCAAGAAATCGATCCTTCTTTGTCATGGGGGATTTCAACGTTTACTTTGATAACGTATATGACGCTTTCAGCACCGAATTTTGTGCATTGACTGACTCATTGTCTCTTGTGGCTCACGTGCACGGCCCTAATCATATCAAGGGTCACACACTCGACCAGATTTCCTCATACAAATGCACTTTGTCATCTTAAATTATTACCAAATCCTGCTTATCTGACCACATACAGATCTCATTCAATCTACAGTGTGTGCCCACCTCCTCCTCTAAAACAACCTGTGAATCGCGAAACCTCAAGTCCTCTGACATCGATGCTATCCGTCCAAAAATATCTGCTTCGCCACAGCTGCTCGGTCCTCCCTCCAATCTGTCATCATAGGTAGAGAGCTACAACATGACACTAGCTGACAGGCTCGACGAGTTTGCACCTCTGACTAAGCACGCAGTGCACCCTCGCCCAGACACCCGTGGTTTACCACAGACATTGAACTAGCCAGGTCTACTAAGCACAAGCTTGAAAAAACACACAAAAGATCAGGACTGACTGTCCATCGACAGCAATATGTAGACTACTGTAGGTCGTACCAATCAATCCTAGCAAAGGCCAAGTCTAGCTTCTATAAAAATTATGTTGAATCTGATGTATGTAGATGCACAATCTAATGTATGTAGATGCACAATCTAAGACTGCTGATGTCGACGATCAACCATCTCCTCAACCGCTCCCAGATTAGCAACTTCCCTCATGATCCTTGTGATGATCCAGCCGATCGCTTCTCTCGATGCTTTGTGCAGAAGATAGATATATCAGCGAGTTCATCCCTGCGATGACAACCTCCCCACTAGAATGCTGTTCCTCGGTTCCTGGCTGTTCCTCAATGTCTACATTTAAGCTGGTCACTAGTGATCTCGTCATAAAGTGCATATCCCAATCAAAAAAGACAAGTCCTCTGGACCCTATTCCCACTGTTCTACTCCTACGTTGGATCGATCTGCTGCTGCCATGCGTAACTAGCGTCGTTGATATAAAAGTAGACTCAGATCACGTCCCAGCACCTTTCAGAAAAGCTGTAGTCAGGCCACTTCTCAAGAAAGCGACACTGGACCAAGAGAACTTGAGCAACTACCGCCTAGTGCCCTTCTCTCAGTTCTATCAAAGACACTGGAACCGGTAGTGGCAACCAGCTGAACTCATGTATTGAAACGCCTAACCCTACTTAAAGTTCCAGTTTGGCTTTTGAGCCAATCACTCCACAGAGTCTGCATTGCTTAGGGTTTATAATAACCTACATAGGAATGCAGACACAGGTAGAGGGTCTCTGCTTGTTTTATCAATCTTTCGGCAGCTTTTGATACTATTGATCGCAAAGTTCTTATAGAGCGCCTCTCATCTCGCCTGGGCATCACTGGCACTGCTCTGCAGTGGCTCAGGTCCTATCTCAGTAGGAGACTCCAGAGTATCGACGTGAATGGACAAAGATCATCTGAGGTACCTCTGAAATATGGCGTTCCTCAGGGCTCCGTGCTAGGTCCGGTTCTTATCGCGGTTTATACTCTCCCTCTTGCTGATGTGATTGCCAAGCAAAATCTAGGCTCTCACTTCCTGAAATTAAATGACGATAAAACTGGACTGCTTCTCATAGGACACCCTAAGCGTGTGGCTGGGTTAAAAGGCTTTGCTGTTCTAATAGGTGATGCTATTGTGCTACCTTCACCACGTGCTCGTAATCTAGGTGTCGTGTTCGACAGCAGCCTCAATTTCAAAAGCTTCATTCAGAAGACTGCCTCTACAGCTAGCCATCACATCCGATGCCTATCCAAGATTAGAAGCTGTCTCCCACAGTGGCTTGTAAAAAATTTAACTAGCTCTTTAGTTCTGTCTCGGCTTGATTATTGTAATTCCCTTTTGGCTGGGCTACCAAAGAAAGCTATTATGCCACTACAGCGGACTATGAATATGGCTGCAAGGCTGGTCTTCAAGTCCCAGCGGTTTGAGCACGTGTCACCTTTGCTGGAAGAGCTAGGATGGTTGCCGGTTGAGCAAAGGATACAGAGCAAAGTTCTTACGCTGACCCACAAGGCCCGCCACGGCTTGGCTCTTTCATACCTAGCTGAACTGCTACATCAGTTTCAGCCTGTTCGCGCCCTCAGGTCCTGTGTGGACAATAAATTAGCTGTCCCATTCCTCCGCTTAAAGACAGTTGGCGACAGAAGCTTTAGCTCTGCAGGTCCTAGACTGTGGAACTCGCTTCCACAATTCTTACGCAACGACATCTACTCTGCAACTGCCGACTATGGCACATCTTTTTCAGCGGTCCTGAACTGCTACTTCTATGCTACTCACTACCTCAACTGCTCTCCTAACTCTGCTATGCTTGCCACTTTCTCTTTGTTGCGTGAGACGAAGTCTGTTGGGTACCGAATGCGTACCAAAAGCCGCTTAGGCTGTGAGTGCGCTATACAAAACTCTCCCGCGTAACACCCACATGGTCTTTATGACTTTGTGGAGTTACTGACGGAGATACATTACATTACATTCCTTTAATGCAGATGACACTCAGTTGTACCTTTGCTTTGATACCTCCCAGCCTTCGAGCACCTCAAGTTCTCTCAACTCACTTGCTGCATGTATTGATAACAGCCGCACATGTATGGCAGCCAATTTTCTTATACTAAACGATGATAAAACTAACTTACTAGTTATGGGCAACCCCAGTGTGATTGAGAAACTGGAAAGGCTTACTCTCAAAATTGTCTCTACCAGCATATCTCCTGTCGAATCACCTCAAAATCTACGTGTCATGTTCCATAGTGACCTCTCGTTAGACGACTACATTAGCTCCACAGTCAAATCTGCCCACTTTCAGCTACATAATATTGCTAACATTCGGACTTGTTTAGATAGGGATACCATTTCTAAATTGGGCCCTGCATTTGTAACATCCCGACTTTATTTCTGTAATTGGCTGCTTACCCACCTACCGGCATCTGCAATCAGGCAACTACAGCTTGTGCAAAACTCTGCACCTATGCTTTTCTGTCCTGAACGTCGCAGTTACCACGTCACTCAACTTCTTGCCGACCTGCACTGGCTACAAGTCAAGCAACGGATCGACTTGAAAGTTTAGCTGCTCACTTTTATGTCTCTTTATTCTTCGGCTCCAGCGTATCTCTCAGATGTACTACCCCACCGGGCCAAGCATCGTTCCGCCCACTTTTCGAAGTCCAACAGTTTACCACTGCCTGGTACAAACCTCAAATCCTTGGGAGACAGTGCACTTAGTTCGCATGCTCCCAAAGTCTGGAACTCCCTCCCTGCTTGCGTCGAAACATCCTGTGACTTGACCACATTTAAAAAGAACTTTAAGCACACTAATTTAGGACAGCATTTAGTGGGTCCCTGTGATTTGTCGTTCATGTGCTTATACGTGCTGACACTGTGTTCGATCCTTCGGTAGTTGTGTAATTTCATTACTTCAACGTGATTGCCTCGATCATTCTGCAGCAATGCATTGCAATCAACTGCAGTTGGCCGGGCCAGTGCATCAATACATCTAAACGCCGCAAAATGACCTGAATACGTAAACTTGAACTTTAGCAGTGTTTGCACGTTGCTTGTAATTTTAGGTATTTTGTAATCGCACAACTTCACTACAATTGCCTAGACTATTCGGAAGCAACTCACTACGATGCCACTAACCAAACCTGCATGATGTCCCTGTGCATGACACCAATAACCATGGTGTTCATGTTGTTTATCAACCATGATATTACTCATGATTCAATCACGTTTCCCTTTGCAGCAAATGTATAGCACCTAGGAAGAGATTGAGTTCTCTGAGGGTGCTTTATCAAGTGCATTATTACGTTTGACTGCAATAGCCCTGGCAAAAGCCACAATCTATCGCAACCTGATGCAGAATGCACTGAAATTGGTTTCGCAACGTTCCAAAGTTTGATGCCTGTTACAGAGCACTTTGGTCAATGTCAATCGTATCATTTTAAGGAATTGCGCTCGCACAATCTCGGGAAATTCTGGCAATATATATACGACAATGGCTCGGCTTAGTGCAGCAATCCACTACAATCCGTTGCAAATTGAATGCAAATTGGCTAAACGAAGTTCCAATATTCATCGCATTTCTATATTCGTTGTGTTAAAAGTGAAATCGTAGGACTCTCAATCTATTTCGTACGTTCATTTTCATCCATGTGGGACAATCGGCAGCAATGGCCCGGGGTAACCAATACCTCATGCCATCTGTGGCAAATCGACGAGAAATTAGATATGCCCAGCTCCAAATCCCATTCCATCTCACTGGTGTGCTTTTACTTCAACCTGCTCTGATTATTAAATCTAGAACGACGCATGGTAGTCGATGGCAATCGCCCGGGAAAATACAGCAATCCACTATGAACCATCGCAAACCATCCGCAAGAGACTGGGCCGAGATCAAAGTTACTTTAATTATTACAGTGCACTGTGCTTAAAGAGCATTTAAAGCCCTTCACCAATCGCACTCTTACAATCGTGAGCAATGAATGGCAAATGAAAGCAATGACCCGGCCGAATACCCCAATTTATGGCGTATCAACGAGCAATTGTTATCACTAAACCCCAATTGTTGATACATATAGCTTTCCCTTGTATCCAAAGTGAAACCTTCGCACTTTCAGAATGATTTGCTCGTTGAATGTCAGCGATGCACGGCAATCCGCCGAAATGGTTGGGCCGATAGCACCATATGTGCAAACTTGACGGGAGTGGCTGCGATAAACTTTAACCCTCAATCTACGTTACGTGTATCTGTTCGTACACAGATTATCACCAATCGTGCACGTTCAATCGACAGCAATGTATGGCCATCGACGGCAATCGCCCGAGATAATGCACCGATCCATAACGGTCCGTTACAAATGGTACAGCAATCAAGACTGTCTATTGCAATCATAAACAAAGCTGGTCTGAGCAGATGAAATCGTAAGCGCCCATATTCAAGTCGTGACTGGACGCTGCTGAATGACGCTCCCATTTAGATTTCTGGTTCGTGAATACTCTCTATATTTTTGGTGCACCCATGAAATGCCATTAGTAATGCTAGCTGTCAGTCACAGAACTGCAATCAAAGGCAATGGCTCAAGCTAATACAGAATACTTCTCCAATCAGTCGTGAATCGACTGCACGTAGGCTATGCAAAGTTAAAGTACCCATGAGGTATTACCTCGAAGTTTTTCGAAATGAAACGTTATTCTCAATATGTTAAGGTTAACGTAAAACGGTTCTTTGTCGTGCCTACACATGCTGACACTGTGTTCTCTGCCACTAACCACACTTGTATGCTGACCCTGCGCATGTCAGCCCTAACCATGTTATTCATCTTGTTCATTAAGCATGATATTACTCGCAAGTCAATCGCGTTTCTCATTGCCGGAAATGTAAAGCACCTGAAGACAAGTTGAGTTCTCTGAGGGCGCTTTATCAAGTGTAATATTATTATTCCTGTGTTGTCAGCTTTGACCTTTATTTATCCTTCATCAGACTGCATCAGCTGGCCGGTGATTTGCATACTAGCTGCCGTCAGAATGTTTTAGATCGCTGTGACCTCGAAGCATCCTCGCTTTTTCCATTGGCAGCACACTCAACTCTGACGGCCTTAATTATTCGTGTTTTTTGATTGTTATTTTTAAAACGCCGAGATAAGAAAATGGGTTAAACGTTGTGCTTGATGTGGAAATGTAACCGGAAGGCGACGAGCTTTATAAAGCGTGCCAAATCTTTGTATTGTTTGCATTGTTGGGCCTCGTGGTCGCTTCGCACGGGTGTTGGTAGGAGTCGGATGCAGTGGCGTTGGTTGGCCACTGCAAGGCTCGAGCTGATAAGCGTCTGCAACAGTGACATGAAGTTGTCGTTTGCCTCAGCGGCTTGGCAGTGGTCGGCTGCCACAGATGTGGCATTAGTGGACGTTCTCAACGGCAGAGCTGAATGGCCGAAGGGACCCGGGCATTTGTTGATGTCTGTTGCAATGGCATTCATGGGCATAAGCGATACTGCCGTTCGAAGTCCACAGAAATAACTGTGCAGTTTCCTAGGCCAATACCACAATCCCCGCTATCTACTTCATTCCACCAAGCAAGGGAGAAAATCACGTTCGAAAAGCTCCTTTTTTGACTGCATATGACAGCACTCTGCTAATGTTGCACTTCAAAAATTGTACTTGCATTGGAACGGCCATCCAAGCCCAAGGCAATGCAATCAACTGCAACTGCCCTGGCCAATACCACAATCCACTTTAAATAACTGAATTCACCTCTACAAAATCAAAATAGAGTGCACTTAGGTCCAGTTTTTATTGCATAATAAATTGCACTGCACTTTGTGCAAAACTACGTAAAATGAAAAAACCGTGCGTCCTCACATCATGGCAACGGGCGGCAATCGCGCCTGAATTGACCTGGAAAACTACCACAATCCTCACTATTTCACTGCAAATCACCCTCAAAGCGCCATCGCGAAGCTCTAATTGACATTGTATATAGGAATAGACTAAGTTCAAAGTGCGCCCACAAAATTTCACTTCATTGTGCACATGCCCTCTTTTTTCCAATTAATTGCAATCTACTAAAACAGCCCCGTCCCATACCACAATCAACTCTAATCCGCCGGAATCCGCTGCAATGGGCCTCACAGCAACCGGAAGCGGTCCACCAGAAGCTCGTATTATGATTGCACGATCCTTCGGTAGTTGTGTAATTTCATAACTTCACATTGATTGCCTCGATCATTCTGCAGCAATGCATTGCAATTGACTGCAGCTGGCCGGGCCAGTGGGTCAACATACCCAACCGCCGTAAAATGACCTGAATACGTACACTTTAACTCCAACAGTGATTGCACGTTGCTTCTTATCTTTAGGTATTTTGTAATCGCACAAATTCACTACAGTTGCTTCGACTAGTCGGAAGCAACTCACTACAATGCCACTAACCACACTTGCATGCTGACCCTGTGAGTGACATCACTAACCATGGTGTTCATGTTATTTATCAGGCATGATATTACTCACGATTCAACCACGTTTCCCCTTGCAGCAAATGTGAAACACCTAGGAAGAGATTGAGTTCTCTGATGGTGCTTCATCAAGTGCATTATTACAATTGACTGACATGGCCCAGGCCAAAACCACAATCTATTGCAATCTGATGCAGAATGCACTGAAAGTGGTTTCGCAACGCTCCAAAGTTAAATGCCCGTTACAGAGCACTTTGTTCAATGTCAATCGCCTCATTTTAAGCTATTGCTCTTGCTCAGTCTCAGGCAATGCTTGGCAATCTACGGCAATGGCTTGGCTCAGTGCAGCAATCCACTAAAATCCGTTGCAAGTCGAATGCAAATTGGCTAACCAAATTCCCAATATTCGTCGCATTTCATATTTGGTTGTGCTAAAAGTGAAATCGTATGCCTTTCAATATATTGTGTACGTACATTTTCAACCATGTATGACAATCAGCAGTAATAGCCAGGGCCAACCAATATATCATGCCATCCGTGAGAAATCGACGAGAAATCGTAAATGCGAAGCTGCAATTGCCATTCCATCTCACTGGTGTGCATATACTTCAACCCGCTCTGATTATTAAATCTTGAGCGATGCATGATAGTCAATGACAATGTCCCGGGCAAATACGGCAATCCACTATGAACCATCGCAAACCATCCGCAAGAGACTGGGCCGAGATCAAAGTTATTTTAATTATTACAGTGCTTAAAGAGCATTCACATGCCTTCACCATTCGCACACTTACAATCGTGAGCAATGACTGGCAAATGAAAGCAATGACCCGAGCCAATACCCCAATTCGTGCCATATCAACGAACAGTTGTTATGGCCAAACCCCAATTGTTATTACATATAACTTTACATTGCATCCAAAGTAAAACCTTCGCAATTTCAAGATGCTTTGTTGGTTGAATGTCAGCAATGCACGGCAATCCAACGCAATGGTTGGGGCCGATAGCACCATATGTGCAAAATTGACGAGAGTGGCTGCAATATTCCTTAACCCTCATTCTACGTGGCGTGTATATGTTCGTGCGTAAACTTTCACCCATCGGGCACGCTCAATCGACAGCAATGTATGGCAATCGACGGCAATTGCCCGGGGAATGCACAAATATATAACGATCTGTTACAAATGAATCAAACGTTGCAGAGACCAGCTCCAACATTTCTGGCATATTGCACGACAATGCAATAAAATTGCATCAAAATCCTTTTTAACAATACAAAAATTTTAATCGAGAGCAATGCATGGAAATCGACGGCAATGGTCTGGCCTCTACCACAACCTGTTTCAAATTCACCGAAAATTGACAGTTTTAATATGTAATTAGTTTACTATATAATGCTCACTTCGGGCTCACATACTATCATTTTTCGCGTTCAACCTTGCCTGCCAACTGACAGCAATTGAGCGAGATAATATAGAAATCAAGACTGTCTATTGCATTTTGAGTTGGTAGGGAGAGAGGAGCGGTTGAGTTGGTGGACGGCCAAGGCATCCCCTATGCTTGGATGCAGCGGTTGTGTTAACTGGCAGTCACAGTTGGGGTGGTGGCCGTGCTTAGAGGCCAGAACAACTATATTGGCGGGCGTCAGCTGCTTTGGCATTTCACGCGCTGATGCGGCTTCAATGACTGGTAGTGTCCGTGGCAGTGGCATCTGCAGGCTGCAGCAGTGGCGGTGGTAGGATGCTGCAGGCTCGCGTTCGTGGGCGGCTGCGGCGGTAGCTGGTGTCTAGGTCGTCTGCCTAGGTTTTGGTCGGCATGCATGGCGCTGGCGTTTGTGTGCAATATCGATGGGCGTCCGCGGCGGTGGAGGTGGCGGTAGTTGGTGGCAGTGGGCGTAGCTGCAGCAGCCGCCGGTTGCCTGTGCCGAACCACTCGCCACGTATGTCGATGCCTACCTGTGAAAAGTGAAGCCACATGCAATTCAGTGCCAAGTTATTAGAGCTTCACCAGTTTTCCCAGATTACCTCAAATGTTATGCTTGTTTTTGAAAAAATGAGATTTTCCATACGTTTTACTTGAGACTGTGCGACGAATTTGCTCTCAGCCTGAGACTCTGTGCTTTTCTCGCCTTCTTAATTGCGTTAACAGCAGGACTTTGAGCGTTCGCGAGAGATAACGGCCAGATCTTTCAAGTAAATTACTGAGAGATTGTCGGGTGTATTGCGATAGAATTTCTCGATAAAAAAGCCTTTAGTTAGCAGTGCTGGCTGCTGCACGAGACAAAAGCGCGATGGATTTGTCGCCGTTGGTCGCCAGCCGAGGACTTTCTAACGGGCAGAGCTCAAGCGTTAGCCTAGCATGCTGCATACGTGTGTTTATTGCGTCCCCATGGCTACAGTTGAAGCTCGAATTAACTGCTGAGCTGACACGCTGGCTACGATCTCGGCCGCCGTTTCAAATTAATCTTGTAAAACGGTGCCCGTACCAATCGATTTAAAAACATAGCAGCTCATCTTTCCAGAATCTAGTAGGTGTGCAATTTTGTGTGAAAGTCACTTACAAGTGAAACAGTCTTTTTCCTGCAGGTCACAGAGCGCACATAGCTGCAATCGCTGCCCGAGCTATTCGGAGCTATTCGTCACGTACGGCGGCAGGACCAATCTTCACTAATGGATTGTAAATTGCAACCCTAACCACACAAAGCGGTTGATACTCCTCGTATCTGTAGATGCTACAAAAAGCGTCAGGCTTTGCGATCGGGGAAATTTTAACGGGTTTTATTCTGCTAAGAAGCCTGTGACTTGGTCAGAGAGTAGCGAATCACCAACGAATGCCTGCCGCGGTCATCCACAGCAAGCTAGGCTCTATCAATTCGACGCCAATCTCACCGTTATACTTGCCAATCTCCTTGAGGCTTTTTTTTATGAAACGCAAGAATTAAGGTCTCAGTTAGGACACGGCCGCGCTAGGAATCAATGGTTACGAATAACACTACAGCGTTTTTGTAACTTACTGCGGTCGTACCACTAGTACGCCCAAGTAGTTACGCTGAATGCCGCTGCAAACGTGAAAGCTGCCACCGTGGATGATTGCATCATCTCTCTTTCTCTCACTCTCTCTCTCCGCACTTACAAATCAACAATTGACGTTAGGCTGCTAGTTAGCCTCAAACGTGATGTAACGACTTGCAGCTGCAACTAGCAATCGCTTCCAGCAGATATAAAGCTGAGTGTTCTGTAGCCGAACTGACTGCAACGTGCACACTAAACAACTACCGCCCTTATTTAATTACCTGACCCAGCAACCACACGAAAATGTTGGTTAAATATTAGTTATAATCATGTATTAGCCTGCGGTTAATTAGAGCATAGCTGCGAAACCCTAACGTGCTCCACCGCAAGTTTTACGTCCATTTTCTCAAAGCACACTTTGGTTGTCAACCTAAATTAGCGTGCTGATTGAAGAGTCCACAAAAAAATAATACCTTAAAGAATACTTGCAGAGTATTGCTGTATTGAGTTTCGAGTTTTAATAGGCACGGCATTCATAATACACATTGCAATCATGATCTTACTATCAGTTTTAACAGGAAAACGTGCCACCTCAAAAGCTTGTATTCTAATAAATTTCCTTAATTATTGGATCTGACGTCGTGTGCTGATCACGACTGCTTCGCAGCTTTTATTTAGGAATAGGTGGACTTACACTGAATTTTCTATTTCTTTGTCAGTGAGCAAGGGGAAGCATTGTTTACTCGACCTGAGCTGCATGCCACCTTTGGGCATTGCACCTTTAGGCAACTTTTGCTGTTCAAGCTGCAGCGTCGGTCGTCTAATCTTGTGAATCCAGAGACTGCTGCTACAGAATAGCAGAAGGGCTTTAGTCCCCGAAGTTGGTCCGCAGCCTACTTCTGTCGTCGACAGTAATCTGGCTCATGTTATACTAGCTGTAATTCAGGATGCAACCACTAACCGTTTAATCGTGCTTTATTTGCAGCAAATGTAAAGTTGCTGGAAAGAAATTCTGTTCTCTGAGGCACTCTAGCAAACGTATTATCATTCTTGGTGTTATTAGAATAGAATTAAAACACATTAATCGATATTTTGAGTGGTCAGTCGGTCACCGAATGCGTACCGAAAGCCGCTTAGGCTGTGAGTGCGCTATACAAAACTCTCCTGCGAAACACCCACATGGTCTTTATGACTTTGTGGAGTTACTGACGGAGATACATTACATTACATTTACGTTAGTTTTTGGGTCTAGCGCTGTCGACCGCAACCATTCTAGTCGGAAACGGTAGATCGTTGTCAGGTTAATAAATTCAAAGAGCGCTTGGAAGTTGCAGTTGCATGTCATTACGTCAGGTTTGATTCGTCGCCTATCATTGATTCTGGATAGCACATACTAAGATGTGCTTGGGCTTTTCTGCCATCGTGATTCTAGCTTCCGGTAGCTTGAGGGCTGTCGCTATATTTCGGTACAATCTCCGAAAGGTATGACTAAAACTCGACGATTGATTGTTGATCTTTCGAGCCAATGCGATTTGTGGAGGTCGCAGTTATTGCAATAGCGGCAGCGGGTAGCCTGACGGTTGATTGCTGATCGTTCGAGCTGAGACGACGTTCGAGCTGACGACGATTTTTCAAGACTGCAGCCCATCGCAGTTGTGGAGACCGGAAGCCCGACGGTGGGTTGTTGATCTGCCAAGCAGGGAAATACAGGAAGATGCACTTATTGAAACTGGCAGCTTTTGCGATCGTGGTGCTGTGTAGCCTTACAGCTGACTCTAGCCTGTTGTACGACCACAGGAAGTTACAGCTATAGCCCGAAAACAGGCTTTTGATCTTCCGAGCTGGGTGCAAAAAAGAAGATGCGATTTATGAAGGTCACAGCCATTTCAATAGTAGCGTTGCTTGGCCCGATGGCCCATTGATGATTGTCCATGCAGAATAAAACGATGAAGATGAGCTTTCTAGGGTTTCCAGCAGTTTCTACTGTTGATCTTCCGAACTGAGTGCAACTATGCAGTGCGATTAAGGAACGTAGCAGCCATTAACCTCTGGAATGTGCGATGAAGTTTGTATGAATAAATGTTTCTTCGTTTTTTTAAATGACTTGCCCGTCGACGGCGAGCTTAAGGATCTCTATACAAAGAAGACATGTCGAAGCCAGCGGTTGAAACGTTCACATTGGATGGAAAAGGTATCGGTTGGCGTTACTTGTGTCTCTAATTCCCTCAGCTGCTTTAATTAAAAGCACGCTCTCATGTTCGTGTGTGATCTGTCGCCGCTCTCCGATTGATTTTTATAAAAAATCGTCGTACATTTCGTTCACTGCTAAGCCAGGGAAAAGACTTAAATGCAAACTGCTCATGTTTCTCGCTTGTTAAATTCTTGAAATAGTGCAATACTTCAATTTAAATTCCTTATTTAGCATTTATATAGCATTTATTCAGCATTTAAATTCTTGAAGTAGTGTGCGCTTCGTAACCTCGCATTGTGTACCCTAAACGAGGCCATCCACGAGTAAACTTGGCCGACATTATTTGCATTGACTTAGTCAGTGATATCGTAGAAAGTATCCCAAGTCATTGGCCTCGTGCTTCTATCGCTAGTAGCTAGTAGCGTGATTCTCTCAAATATTGTAACCATGCAACGTCGTGTTTCGTCTCTACTACCACGGGAGTCGGCGAGCGGCCACAGAAACATGCTACCTTCAACGCACTGGCGGCGGCCCGTCTTCAATAGGAGTGATCCGCTTGGTCAACGTTGCCTGTAGCTACTGACGAGCACGATTCTCTCAATTATATATATATATATAGCACGCGATCATCGGGCTGCTTCCGGCTTGATACTGCGGCTATATTGGGCAGGGCATTTGAGTATTCGGCCGACAACGGAATGGTAGATAAATGTCTTCAGATTTCTCGCTGCAAGTTAATTGTTTTCGAGCCAAAGCCACGAGAGCTTTTTCGCTGAATGTCGACTGAATGTAGAGTTCAGACATTCAACGAAGACTGCAACGATGACTGCAGCGGCAAACTCGGCATCCGCCGGCGTCGTCGGCCTGGCGTCTCCGGGGGACACCCTCTGAATTACCAGCTTCCGGTATTGGAGCGCGGACCAACAATAACACAGCCATCCACCAACGCCACTAACCACTAACCTACTAACCGCTTTAAGACGGGGCACAAACCTGCACACCCGAAGCGGTGCCTATTGCAGCTGCATCTAAAAATCACTTCCGGCAAGCAGACGGCCGAGAGCGCTGTAGCAGAGCTGATTGCAACGAACACAGTAATAACCGTTTTATTCTAATGTCAAAATATCGCTAACAATGTGTGCAATATTAGAGATGCTGCTCAGAGCTTTTTTAACTCTTTAGTGCGTTTCATCCAAATCTATTTCGATTGGTATCAAGTATCAAGTCAAGAACCCATAACTATTCAATCGATAGTCTAAACGCAGCTTTACCTAGCGAGTGTAAGAGTTTGGCTACAGCTTGGGCGAGCTTCTCGAGCGACACGTCGTTCACGAGCTTGCAAAAGTCAGCGGGTGATCCTCTAACCACGCATCTGTTAAGGAGAAAAATACGGATCTCCAACAGTGACTGTCGGGACGATAGGTCTGAGGTAATCTACCGGCCAAGGCCTGTGATCGCGGGTGTCACGGTAAATGCATTGTTCTCCACAAGAGGGACTGAGCCTGGGAGCTACCGCTGGCTACGGCTCGCTTATCAGCCCATCACTGAGCTACCTACTCTGTGTAAACTATTGTCACCTGCTCTAGGCTCGAGGTTATGTAATCCAGTTCATCTCCGTCAATAACTTTTGAACTATGACAATTAAACACAGCATCTTCGACATTAACAAAGCCTTTTAGCCGACTGTGTCAGTACTTTCCGGTGGTCCGGAGTTTCTTATTTCATACTGCATACTTAACTTCCTTCCTGATAGGAGGGATGGTGATGAATTCACATTTTGGACATCGAGTTCCAAAGTGACCTTACACTAAACTATCACGTCAGCTCCACAGTCAAGTCTACTAATTTCAGCTACATGACATTGTTAAAATTCTGGCTTGCATAACCTGGAATGCTGCTAAGTTCAATTTGATCAATGCATTTATACCATCCATTCTCGACTTATTAAACTCTGTGCTTGCTGGTCTGCCGGCATGTGAAATCATGGGCATGTTAGCTCAAAACTAGGCAGCTAGGCTCGTTTGTATAGTTCATCGCAGTTGCCGCGTCATACCACGTCTTGCACCCCTGCACTGGCTCCCTCCCAATCAAGCAGCATATCAACTTCAAATTTCTGTCACTAAATGACCGCACGCTACCCCTGTTAAATAGGCAGGCCGAGTCAGACCCGAGTCAGCAGAGGCCATAGCATGAGAACGCTTAAGACCAATTGCATTGAGTTTTGTGGGTAAACGGTAATGCTATTCTGTGTAACTTGGAATCCAAACCGCGACATTCTGACCTTTATTTCGGAACTGGCAGCTTTGGGCGTGGCCATGCCCACAATGCTGCTCTGCCCCAGCTGGACTTAAAGATACTCCGCCCGGCCAACGGGCTCGCTGAGTACCACCTCATTAGGCGCTGCGGTTGAACTGTACTGGCTAACTGAGCTGGATTTAATTGCAGCGGGTCAGCTGTGGTCGCGTGACCTGCTGGTCCTGCAGCGACAAACATTCCGCTCGTCTGTTTCGGAACTTTCTGCTTATCCACTGGCTTGCGTGGATGCTCTCTACCTCCCCCACTCTCTACCTCCTCGCTCTCTACCTCCTCGCTCTCTACCTCCTCGCTCTCTTGCTCATCTCTACGCTACAGGCGCCTCGGAGCTGCTTCCACGACGGCTGCTTCTACATCCGCATGTTCGCTCATCATCATCATTATCATCATCACCATCATCATACGCTCGCTCTCTCGCCTTTGCCTGCGTATGATACAATAGAGCCGTCGTAGTCAGTATCGCAACCGGCTTTACGGGGGGGGGGGGGCTTCGTTCTTGGTCACGCTGCCATCTTGCCTACGAGCCCCTGCAGCTGTCCTGCAGTTATTTGTGGGATCCAAAATAATTCCGCAATTGCTTCAATTTGCTCTACTACCTCAGAGCTGCTCACCGATGTATATGTCTTCCTAGTATTGTATCAAAAGTGCTACCAGAGGAGGACACTGATCTCCAATTCGTCGAAAGCAGCAGAAGCATCCCCTACAGGAACGAAGCTCTGAGCTAAAAGGATTTTGACGTGCATTCGCAGAATTCCGTGGTCGTTGTATATTCTGTTGCAAGATTGAAATTATTGAGCTTGCATCAAATATTCACGCCAAGATCAAGCAAGCATCCATACCGAACGGCAGTCATAGCAAACCCTAAGCGTGTGGCTGGATTCAAAGGCTTTGCTCTTCTAATAGGCGATGCTATCGTGCGACCATCACCACGTGCTCGAAGTTTAGGTGTCGCTTCGACAGCTGCCTAAATTTTAAAAGCTTCATTCAGAAGACTGCTTACCAGCTTGCCATCACGACCGAACACTGTCTAAGATTAGGAGCTGTCTTCCACAATGGCTTGCAAAACATTTAATTAGCTCCTTAGTTCTGTCTCGGCTTGATTGTTGTAATTCCCTTTTGGCATGGCTACCAAAGAAATCAACTATGTCAATGCAGCTGACTCTGAATATGGCTGCAAGGCTGTGAGCCGGTGAGGTGATCGGTGAGCCGTGATGGCACACTAGGTAAGGCGGTTGCTTTCACGACCTTGATCCCGAGGTCGTGGGTTCGATTCCTGAGGTGGGCGATTCTTTATCGCCACTGCAAGCGGTGGTGATAGCCATAAAGGCTCTTCTGTCGCTATACAAAAAGAGGCTGTTTAATCAGCTAGGATATATTTATTTTTATTTAAGGCTAGTTTTCGAGTCCCAGAAGTTTAAGCACGTGTTTCCTTTGCTGAAAGAGCTAGGATGGCTGCCGGTTGATTAACGGATACAAAGAAAAGTTCTTAGGCTGATCCACAAGGCTCGCCACGGCTTGGCTACTTCGTACCTAGCTGAGCTGCTGCACCAGTTTCAGCCTCCTCATGCCCTCAGGTCCTGTGTTAACAATAAATTAGCTGTTCCATTCCTCCACTTAGAGACCGTTGGCGACAGAAGCTTTAGCTCCGCAGGTCCTAGACTGCCGAACTCGCATCCACAATTCTTAAACAATGACAGCTACTCTTCCACTGCTGACTATGGCTTTTCAGCGGTCCTAAGCTGCTACTTCCATGCTACTCACTATCTCAACTGCTCTTCTGAATTTGCTATGCTACCCACTTTCTCTTTATTGCGTGAGACGTAGTCTGCTAGCTACCGATTGCGTACAGAAAGCCGCTTAGCCTGTGAGTTCGCTATAAAAAAAACTTCTGTGTAACACCCACTTAGTCTTTATGACTTTGCAGAGTTGCAGACGGAGATACATCAGATTACATTACCTTACATAAACAAGCATTGTGACTGCCTTCCTTAAAATCTGGCTTGAGATTGGCCGTATTCAGAGTTAGCATTTTTAATGCATAATGAAACTAGACGATCTGTAATATTTTCAACACCAACAGCAAGTTATAATATGCGTTCCTTTTTTGCATAATATTTATCGATTTGGAATTCAGTCAGCTTGTTGAGTCCGTTACAGTATATATAAAAAACTTATTATTATAGTTGGCTGCTTGTGCGGAGCAGACATTTTTTGGTGTCGCTAGCACTTTTGTCGCCCACTTTTGTCTTTGCCCTTTGGTGCCGTGCATTTTGTGGTGGTCCGACAGGCAGTTTCTTCTTGCTGCTCGGCTAGCGTCTCTAAAATCGGTCACCTCGACGTCTGTGGCTGACCACCAACCACCCTGTCTACCGACGCGACTTCCAATTCAATGCTGCAGCAGACGGCAGTGACTGCAGCAGCAGCAGCAGCAGCTTCACAGCGAGCCACACTGAATAGGCCGTACTCGTATCTGCTGCGACAGCTGCAGCTACTCTGCTACAGCAGTTGGAGCTCTACACATGGCAACGGGCCGTCGCCCTCAGTCATAGCGAGCGGATCGCCATGCACAGACAAGCAGGAGGAGAGGAGAGCCACTTGTCTGCTTCGACTGTACGTTCGCGCTCTAAAGCCCAGATTACTGCCGATCTCCCCCAAAGCAGGTAGCCCGAATCTGGCAGGGCTTTACTAATCGGCGCTGAAAGGTGGCGCTGCCCCCATGCATTTGCCGACGCTGCAGTTTCTTGCGGATGCTCGCGAGTGTGCTGACATGCACCTGCGACTTGTCATAACAAAGCGGTGCTTCCGCTCGTGACGAGTTTTGTGGCAGCGTCCGAATGGTAACCGCAGATGTCGCACGAGTTTTCGAGCAAAGGAGTCGATAGCTCAGCACATAGTGGAGGCAGAGCGACGGTGAGGCCGACAATATGAAGCCGAGCAAACTAATCGTGAGCGAAATGGTGAAGAACATCTTTCTGCATTTGGTTTTGGACAGTGACGGCAGCATGCCGCAGTCATGTCGCCGCCGAAGGTAAGCTGCCCCGGGACGGCGGTAGCTGGGAAAGTTGCATGCTCGACTGCTACGTCTTCGGAAATGCTAGGCACGTGCTCTTATCAAGTGGCTCGACCATCCACCTCAGGAGCTCCGTCACGGCAGCTAGAGCTTGCACACCGGCCCGGCCCCCCTATTCCTTTGATCTGATAGATCTGATTGGTTACCTCCTTCCTTCGCATCCCTCTTGTTCACAAATGTGTGTCCGCTGCTATTTTCTCTTCCTCCTACGACTTCACACGTACCCATACCTGTCCTCTCTCTCTCTCTCTCTCTCTCCTTTTTCTCTCTCTTTCTCTTTCTTTCTCGCCCTCACTTCCTATCTCTCCCTCTCTCCCTCTTTCCCTCTCAGCTCTCTGTCTCTCTCACAGCTCTCTCTCTCACCGTTCTCTCTCCGTCTTTCTCTCTCTCTCTCTCTCTCTCTCTCTCCCTCTCCTTCTCTATCCCTCTCTCTCTCTCTCCCGGTCCACGTGTCCCACAGTTTCACATGGAAATGTCATGATAGGACGCTTCGCAATTCTGGCCTTTGTGTAGAATTATCGCGATAGCTGCCGTAGCGGCCGTTTACTTGATGATACCAGATGTCTGCAGTATCTTAAAGATGCCTTGACAACTTCCGGCTGGCGGTGAAGTCTGTAAGATGATTAATTAGCCGGTTAACAGACTTAAGAGGGCTCGCTGCAGTAGCTCCAAACCTTCCAACGCCGCATCTTCACCATACTCTTTTTCGGTAGTGTCTCACCTCTTCTCTTTCGCTCTCTCACTCTCTCTCTCGCTCTCTCCACTACCATTCCTTTATGCCTCTCTTCCTTTTCTCCCTTTTCCTCTCACCTTTTCCCTCCATCGCAGTCTCTCTCACCCTCGTTTTCTCACCCTCTCGCAGACTCTATTGGTTCTCTGACCTCCGACCCCTAACCTCTCCTTCGCGCTCTCTCTCCCTCTCCTTCTTCTCTACATCCTTCACTCCTTCCCTTTGTCTGCCCTTCTCTCATTATCTTGCACAATTAATTTCTATTTATCCCCTCACTCTTTTGCAGTAGTCAATGTCTCTCAGTCTCCTTCTCTCGCAGGAAGTACTCTCTCCCTCTCTCTCTCTCTCTTTGTCTCTCTCTGCCTCTCTCTCTCTCTCTCTCTCTCTCCATGTAACCTGTATCTCTGTCTCTCCCTCTCACTGTCTCTCTCTCGCTCTTTATCTCTCTACCTCCCTCTCTCTCTCTCTCTCTCTCTCTCTCTCTCTCTCTCTCTCTCTCTCTCTCTCTCTCTCTCTCTCTCTCTCTATCTCTATCTCTCTCTCGCTCTCTATCTCCCTCTCTCTCGCTCTCTCTCTATTTCTCTATCTCTCTCTCCCTCTCTCTATCACTATCTCTATCACTATCTCTATCTCTCTCTCTATCTCTCTCTCTCCCCTCTCTCTCTTTCTCTCTCTCTCTTTCTCTCTCTATCTCTCTCTAGACCTGTGATGTTATCATCGATCTTTTTCTTTCTCTACATTTTTTTGCTCTGGGGAAGGTAATGTAATGTAATGTATCTGCGTCAGTAACTCCACAAAGTCAAAAAGACCATGTGGGTGTTACGAAGGAGAGTTTTGTATAGCGCACTCACAGCCTAAGCGGCTTTCGGTACGCATTCGGTACCCAACAGACTTCGTCTCACGCAACAAAGAGAAAGTGGCAAGCATAGCAGAGTTAGGAGAGCAGTTGAGGTAGTGAGTAGCATAGAAGTAGCAGTTCAGGACCGCTGAAAAAGATGTGCCACAGTGGGCAGTTGGAGAGTAGATGTCGTTGCGTAAGAATTGTGGAAGCGAGTTCCACAGTCTAGGACCTGCAGAGCTAAAGCTTCTGTCGCCAACTGTCTTTAAGCGGAGGAATGGGACAGCTAATTTATTGTCCACACAGGACCTGAGGGCGCGAACAGCCTGAAACTGATGCAGCAGTTCAGCTAGGTACGAAGGAGCCAAGCCGTGGTGGGCCTTGTGGGTCAGCGTAAGGTACAATAGGATAATGCCATAGCAATACAGAAACACCGGATGGGCGGCGATGTAAATTAGGAAAGTTAGTCCATACTTTGTGACATCGCACCGCCTGGACATAAAGAGCTCAATGCTCTTCGTGTGGCTCATCGAGACCAAAATTCCTCTTAGGCTTCTGGAGTTTAGGATTTCATACTTCCGGTCTGAAATACTCCTTCTTGAGGTTAGGCTCTTTACCATCCGCTTTCTCTTACTCGTACCGTTCAGCTTCGGCTCTAGTGCACCACAAATCATCTGACTTCGACCTACCTGACCTTCACCTACCTATGCACGAAAGGCTCGCCATCTCTAGCGACCGATCTGAACGACATTCGATGACTTGGCGACATTTAAAGGAAATCTAGTGTCTTTCTTTCAGCATTTCGTGCTCCTGGTCCATGTGAACCGAGTGGCATGCACTTTGTGCGTCCTGCGACTGGTTGTATTCTCTCTCATCAGTCGCACGTGCTTGCGTAGCAAACTATACAAAATGCCTACACAGCTGACTTTCGTTCTCCAAGCGTGCGATAGAAATTTCTCTCCAGTATCTTTATAGCGTCTGCTATTTATCACGTGGCTATGCGGCGACGTCAGGCGGCAGCTTCAGCATTCAAGAACTGTCCATGACCGACCTTCTGAGCACCGCCGTCGTATCGCTCCGCTGCGCCGTCCTGCACGCTGCAGCGTCTGCTCCTCGCGGGGCGTGGCTACTGCTTACAGGTTAGGCGACCTGCACTGGCTACCAGTCAAGCAACGGATTGACTTCAAGGTTTTGTCGCTCACATTTAGGTCACTTCATTCTTTGGCTACAGTCTATCTCTCAGATCTACTCCCCCACCAGGCCAAGCATCGTACCACCTGCTTTTCGGAATCCAACAGTCTACAAATACCTCGTACAAACCTTAAATCCTTTGGAGACCGTGCATTTAGTTCGTATGCTCCCAAAGCCTGGAACTCCCTCCCGACCTGCGTCAGAACATCCCCTGATTTGACCACATTTAAAAAGAACTTAAAAACACACCTATTTAGGACAGCATTTAGTAGGTCCCTGTGATTCGTCCTTCACGTGCTTGTGCGTGCTGACACTGTGCATGCTGCCACTAACCACATTTGCATGCTGACCCTGTGCATGTCACCCCTAATTAGGTTATTCATGTTGCTTGTTTATCAAGCATGATATTACTCACCATTCAATTGCATGTCCCTTTGCAGCAAATGTAAAGCGCCTAGAAAGAGAATGAGTTCTCTGAGGGCGCTTTATCAAGTGCATTATTATTATTATCACTATTAGAGACGTAGAAGGTCAAGGCGGCTACCGCAACCCCCCCCCCCCGCCCCCAAGCGCCTGGCAAATGGAGCAAGCGGCTGATGCCTCGTTTTCTTCCGCAGCATTTTCTGACGCGGCGGAGTTGGCGGAGCAGCAGTTGTCAACGCTAAGTCGCAGTCGTCCGAGCATGTCCCGTGCGGCACGGTGTGCGCTTGCGCCGCAAAGGCTCTGCGACGACCGCTGTAGCAGCATCGTAGCTTTGACGGCCGCAGAGTGGCAGTAATCGCTGCACCGCGGCGGCCTGCAGCAGTTCTGCAGTGAAACCGCTGGCGAGCACAGTTAGCCGTCAGGCGTCTCTCGCATTAGGCCGCGCATCGCCGAGATCGCCGGTGCTGACAGCCATGACTGCGGCATCTCAGCGCCCGCTGCGTCGTGCAGAATGGTATCATTGCCGCATCGCCGTCGGCGACGAATTCTGGAGACAGTCGGGCTAGCGGGGATTGGTCGGACGGACCGGCCGAAGGCGCAGAGCGTCCACCACAGCGAGTGCCGCAGCGGCCCTGCTGTGGTTCTATTGCGAAACAGCTGGCGACCGCTGTTGGCCGCTAGGTGTCCCACCCCCGTTGAGGCTGAAACGGCGGCGCCAGCTGAACCAGCCGGATTATGGCTGATCATAATTATTCGCAACTATGCGATCGTGTGGTGAGAATCTATGGCCTAGATAATATAAAAGTCGGCGCCATAAGAGAGGCTGGAGGGCGGCGTCCGCATCCGGACCGCTGCCGCAGGCCAACGCCTCCCCCCACCCCCGACAAACAGCGTTCGCTCACGTCCGCGAAGCGTTCAGCTTTCGAAGGCGAGGCTTGCGGAGAAGCGCGGCGGCGCTTCGAGCCGCCGCCGTCGCAGCGCCCTGTAGCCGCGCTTTATCTCGTACCGGCGTCGGCGGACCGGTGGCCGCCATTACCGCGGGGCTACTATATAGTCCCGCTTGGGACGACTTGTGCACCGAGCGGCAGACTATTCAGGGAGCGCGCCCTGTCGGCGGTGTATTGCTACGCCACCATAGAACTGGCCGGCAGCCAGCGAACGCCGCCGCCGCCGCCACCCTGCAGCGCTTCTATTGCTAAGCTTCCGACGCGCCCCTCGCATTAGGCCGCGAGTCGCTTAGCCGCGGCGAGGTGCTGACAGCCATGACGGCGACATGTCCACGCACGCCGTTTCGTCCCTCATCAAATCATTACCGAAACGTCGTCGTCGGCGGCTTATACTGGATTCCACTCAGGCTAATGACGAGCGGGGGGGGGCCGGGGTGGCCGCATTCCGGCAAACAGCTGGTGACAGGACCCGTCGACCTTCCTCCGAGACACTCGGGCGGCTAGTGAACTACGAGGTGCCGATGCAATGCGTACCTTACTTACCCGGAGCAGTCCACTCGGTGCCGCAGTCCTATCGCCCCTCAAGCCGCCGCCGTCCTTGTCCTTGGAAGCAAATGCGACGCGCGCACCGGAAGTAGAATGTCCAGTTGGAGTTTTTAAAAGGAGATGTTTAGCTAATTAAGCAGCCTCGTTTGTAGAGATGGAGCCAGGTAGTGAGCAATGAGTTCCTTGCGGATCACGCGATCACGTGCTACGTGATCACGTGATGCGCTACGCTGCGTTAACGTGTAGCACTCATGTCGGCTAGCTATCGCCTTCAGCAGCATCAAATGGAGTTAAATGGCCCGCGGAATCGGCTTTCTTGAGCTAAAAATGAAGTAGTTATTATAATCTATTATAAAAGATTGTCCACCTGGGGTAAGACCTGGTTAAGAGCCCCACAGAATCGGCCAGACCCGGATCTTAGCACGTTTCGCTTGGAACCGCGCTCGAAAGCTCGAGGCGGGCAGCAGGTGATCTCCCGTTATATCGCGAGAGCGGAGGAGGCGATAGTCGCTCAGGCTCATCTGCCTCTAAATAAATAAGGTCAAGCTTGTGTGAACCGAACTTTGTCTCACTTTTACTTTTGCTGGTCGTTCTATGGAGTTCGAGCAGGATACAGTAATCGGTCGGTGTCGATCAAAGGCAGCCGATCGAGCCAGCAGAGCTAGGGAAGTGACATCTTTTAGTCATCTTTGCTGCATAACGAGGGTCAAGAAAGAGAGTTATTTACCTTGTGGTGCTATTTATACGCATTAATATTTAATGTTGATTTTTGACAGCCGTTATCACGCCTTTCGCCGGATCTCGGCGCGTTGCAGGGCCAACTTCTTTCGTCTGCTCACTTTTCTAACATTCCTGAACCCGGCATTTGGATTTATCTCCCTGTACACCATCGTGAGCATGCCGAAGCACAGCGGGGTGCCGAGAAGAGGAAAGCGACTCTGGTGCCTCTTCTTTGCTTCAGTGATCACGTTCGTCTTGTTTGCGCCCTTCGCACTGAAGTGCAGACGCGCGTCTCAGTCAGCTACCGCCGAAGTGAATACCACTCTGTGGCTTCGAAAAAGAAACTGCACCGTCAATCAGACGCCAAAAGAGCAGACGTGCAGGAAGGCAATAGCGGCCTATTGGACTCGTACGTACCTGCAGAGCAACATGACCGCTCAGAAGGCCGCCATCAGTAGCTCCGCAGATCGGCTCCTGAAGCTGAGCAAGGAGTGCACCGACGTGGAAGCCCGGCTGGCCCTGCACTCACTCGGCGCCATCTGCGCTTTCCTTCAATTTCCTTCGAACGACGGCTCAGTCACTAGCGACCGACAGGTGGCACTCATGGAGGCCCTGTGGTCCGAATCGGGCCGGATGTGCCATTTATGGGACGGAGGCAGCTTTGGGCGGGCGGCCGAGTCGGTTCGGCTCGAGCTTCGGCTCTGGTTCGATGCAGCGGAGCTGCGCTGCGGAGGCTCCAGCGCTCTGCTCTCCGTCGCAGAGCAGCTCAGGAGCGTCGTCTGCCCGCGACTCAAGTACCAGGGCCATCCTGATTGTCTGTCGCTCCAGGGAGCCAAGGCAGCCTGAGCTCGCAGTTTGCAGCAGCGCCACGGCCATCGATCGCCAAGGCCAAGGCCAAGGAAGCGCCGCCATCGCTGTGGCGCTGCCTGTGCTAGCCGCTAGCCGTCGCTCGCCCCGGCAGCACCTAGCCATCGCTAGTCGTGGCTTTGATTGAGCAGACTTATCCTTATCTTGACGTTAACCTTGGCCTAGTGACCTTGGCCGGCTGCTGTCTCTCTGACATGCTCAGCTTGGAGGCTTCATTCGCTATCGCGTTTAATGCTGTAGTAATACTGGCTCGACTCGGATGACCTCTAAGCTACGAACCGTAACGATCGGCTACAGTTGCCAAGCATTACTGCAGCCACTTTTGAGCTTTGTGTCAATACAACCACGGAGACTACTTTACTAGCTGTCATTTGCAGCTACGACTGCAGGCTTGACTGACTGCGTACATGATAGGTAGGTGTTCGTATCGAGGTGTGAAGTGCTTGGATCCTGGCCCGTGCCCGTTCGCGTCGGTATAATTGGAATCTATATGCAGTGCCAACCAAAGCGTTCAGTTTCTTCACTTGAGGCCTACAACTGATTAAACTTGACTTCAGATGCGAAGCTACTGCTTGCTAAACTAAAGAATCTGCTATATCCTGTTCCTTTTGGCTAATATTCAAAAAGCACAAGCAATCACTACGGCTGCGAAAATCTGGCTGATAATGTTTTACTCCGGGTGAACGATATAAATGGCTAAGCATCTGGTCACTTTTTTTAGTCGCAGGATGCGAGGTTTTAAGCTGTAGCAGGATGCTTCACTCGGGACCTTTTGTGCCCAATAAAAGTAGAAATAATATTGGTATTAGCAATTTCATTAATTTGTAGAGCACGTTTTACGGGGTTGGTCTCGGTGATCAGTCGTGACTTTTTTTAATAATGTATATATCTACGTCGGTAACTCCACAGAGTCAAAAAGACTATGTGGGTGTTACGCAGGAGAGTTTTGTATAGCGCATTCACGGCCTTGGCGGCTTTCGATACGCATTCGGTAGCCAACGGACTTCGTCTCACGTAACAAAGAGAAAGTGGGAAGCATAGCAGAGTTAGGTACGAAAGAGCCAAGCCATGGCGGGCCTCGCGAGTCCGCGTAAGAACTTTGCTCTGTATCCGTTGCTCAACCGGCATCCATCCTAGCTCTTTTAGCAAAGGAGACACGTGGTCAAACCTCTGGGACTCGAAGACAAACCTTGCAGCCATATTCATTGTCTGCTGCAGTGGCCTAGTAGCTTTATTTGGTAGCCCTGCCAAAATGAATTTACAATAATCAAGCCGAGAGGGAACTAAGGAGCAAGTTAATTTTTTGCAAGCCACTGTGGAAGACAGCTCCTAATCTTGGATAGGGATCGGACGCGATGGCTAGCTATAGAAGCAGTCTTCTGAATGAAGCTTTTAAAATTGAGGCAGTTTTCGAAAACGACACCTAAATTTTGAGCACGTATTGATGGTTGCACTACAGCATTCCCTATTAGAAGAGCGAAGCCTTATAATCCAGCCACACTCTACGGTGTCCTATAAGCAGCAGTTCGGTTTTATCGTCATTTAGTTTCAAGAAATTTTTCGACATCCAGGCTCAAATGTCTGCAAGGTAAGCATTCAGTTTCTCAGTTGCTGCAGCAGATTCCGATGGTTTGAATGACAAATACAGCTGAGTATCATCAGCATAAAATTGATATCCTATTCTATGGGCCTTAATCATTTTTCCCAGAAGCTCTGTATAAATGGAGTACAGCAAGGGACCGACGGTGTACCCTTGAGGGACTCCACAGGTGACCCGTCTCAAGTGTGAGACCTGGCCTCCACACGACACGGATTGAACACGATTAGACAAGTACGATTTAAACCACGCCAGTGCTTCGTCTGCCAGATCGGTTGTTGTTTGCAATCACTCAAGTGAAATATCGTAATCAATGGTGTCGCAGGAAGCAGACTGGTCTAGCAGAGCTAGGGCAGTGACGTTCCCGTCATCGATGCCACGTAGAATGTCATTGTTAACACGGAGGAGAGGAGTTTTAGTGTAGTGCTGCCTCTTGAACCGTGATTGAAATGTTTTTGAAATTAAATTCTTTTCAGTACGTTCAACTAGCTGCTTAGCAACAATTTTTTCAAGAATTTTTGACAAGAAAGGAAGAAGGGAAACAGGGCAATAGTTTGCAAGGACCTCTGCATCTAATCCAGGCCTTTGATGTATGGGTCTAACGATTGCCGATTTGAAGGAATTGGGGACGACCCCTCTTCCCAAAGAAGCATTAAAAATCTTGGTTATGGCAGGGATAAGTTGGTCTGCCAGTGAAGACCACAGAGATGACGGTATAGGATCTTCAGGAGACGAGCTCTTTTTGCTAGACCTTATTAAGGTAGCCACATTGCATGCCAAAACCTCGGAAAACCTTTTAAGGAAGGTCACAGGTTTAGATACCGCAATTTCTTTAGTCGGAGGGGGCTTCATGGAGGCACGAATGTGCACAATTTTTCAGTAAAGAAAGCTGAAAACTTTTCCGCTGAGTCCTAAGTATCTGGAGAGTCCAAGCACTCAAATCTGCTAAAAGCAGCGACTAGCCGCTATGCTGCGACAAACTTGCTTTAGCAGCTCATAAACTCAAGCTCTCTTGTATCTCCGGCTGTAACTCCGAAAAGCCACAAAGACTACGTGCGTGCTACGTGCGAGAGTTTTGTATATCGTACTCACAGCCTCAGCGGCTTTCGGTATGCATTCGGTAGCCATTAGACTTTATCTCACGCAATAAAGAGAAAGTGTCACACAGCGTCAGAAGTGTCAGAAAGTGTCCCCACGTTCCTCAGTCAAATCTGCCTAGTCTCAGCGACATAACATTGCTAAAATTCGGGCTTGTTTAGATAAGGATACCAAATCCAATTTGGCCCATGCATTCATGACATCCCGTCTCGACTTCTGCAACTCACTGCTTACTGGCCTACCGGCATGTGCGATCAGGCGATTGCAGCTGGTGCAAAACTCCGCAGCTAGGCTTAGCAGTCGTGAGAGTCGCAGTTGCCACATCACACCACTTCTCGCCGACCTGCACTGGCTCCCAGTCAAGCAACGGATTGACTTCAAAATTTTGTCGCTCACTTTTAGGTCATTTCATTCTTTGGCTCCAGCCTATCTCTCCGATCTACTCCCCCACCAGGCCAAGCATCGTACCACCTGCTTTTCGGAATCCAACAGTCTACAAATACCTCTTACAAACCTCAAATCCTTTGGAGACCGTGCATTTAGTTCGTATGCTCCCAAAGCCTGGAACTCCCTCCCGACTTGCGTCAGAACATCCCCTGATTTGACCACATTTAAAAAGAACTCAAATACACACCTATATAGGACAGCATTTAGTGCGTCCTTGTGATTCGTCCTTCACGTGCTTATGCGTGCTGACACTGTGCATGCTGCCACTAACCACATTTGCATGCTGATCCTGTGCATGTCACCCCTAACCATGTTATTCATGTTGTTTGTTCATCAAGCATGACATTACTCACTATTCAATTGCATTTCCCTTTGCAGCAAATGTAAAGCGCCTAGAAAGAGATTAAGTTCTCTGAGGGCGCTTTATTTATTGCATTATTATTATTTTTAATTAATGTGGGAAGCATAGCAAAGTCAGGAGAGCATTTGAGGTATAAATAGCATGGAAGTAGCTTCTCATGACGGATGGAAAGGATTTGAAATAATGAGCAGCAGGATACTAGTTGCCGTTGCACAAGAATTTTGAAATTGAGTCACACAGTCAAGGACCTGCAGAGCAAAAGCTTCTGTCACCAACGGTCTTTTAGCAGAGGAATGGGACAGCTAATTTATTGTTCTAACATGACCTGTGGCACGATGAGGCTGAAACTGGAACTGCAATTCAGCAAGCCATGAAGGAGCCATGCCGTTGCAGGCCTTGTGGGTCATTGTAAGAGCTTTGCTCTGTATCCGGTAGTCAAACGGTTGCCGTCCAAACTCTTTCATCAAAGGAGACACGTGGTCAAACCTTTGGAATTTTTAAGCTAGCCTTGCTACTACACCACCGGCTGCAGTGGCCTTTTAGTTACTTTCTTCGGTAGCCAAAGGGAATTACAATAATAAGGTCAAGACAAAACTACTAAGCATGTTGGTTGAATTATCTCTCTACAGCCACAGGTATACACTGGTGCTAGTTACTTGCAGAGAAGCGACATACTTTGTAAAGCCAGCGCCTCGGTACGCGGCTAACGAATCCTAGTTACAGCACGGTTGCATGACGTCGCTTAGTGACGAGAGAAAACTACGACAGAAATTCAAGAATGTCCGTGAACTCGAGGCTGTGCAGCAATACAATGTAGATAAAATATACTGCAAAATAATGGCTACAATACATTATACTAATTTGGGTGACCATACCAATGTATCGTACTAGACTGCCTGACAGTAGCAATATATTATACTGGATTGCTGGACAGTATCAATATATATATAGTATAGCGCTGCAACGACGCGACATGTCCATAAAAAATCGGATGTTTTATTCCAATCGATCATTGACTCACACCCAGAGTTTGCCTGCCACCACAATGTTGGAACAGATGCAGACATCATCTGCAGCAAAGATTTTGAAAGTGCCATCGCCAAGATACAAACAAACAAACAAGAACACTGGAAATTCATGAAAAACATGCGGTTGAACAATTGTTGCTGCCTGTACGTCCAGACGCGGAAAACGCTGCAGATGATGAGGCTCAATAGTCTTCTGCTGAGCGAGCACTCAAGCGACAACATGTTGAAGAGGAGAAAGCACGCAGCAAGTACATCAACACCCGCTTCTTGCTTTCACCATCAAATGAGGTGGTGTTGTGCGTTGCTTCTCGGCCACTGGTGTGTGCCCCGCTCACTGCGGGCGGTTGGGCGGTTGGCTCGGTGCGGCCTTTGATGTGGGCGGGTGTTTGGGCGGTTGGCTCGGTGCGGCCTTTGATGTGGGCGTGTGGCCCACAAGGGTCGCTCACCACGGATGCACTCCCTTATCTGTGGTGAGTCAGCCCCCTAGCTCATTTATGTACCCGCTGGGGGAATAAAGATTGAGTATTGTTCACCGCTCACGTTCGCCCGCCCGTGTCTTCGTGTCTCCATGAGACTCCACTAGCGCTGCTACAGCCGGAGACACAGTAACATAGCAGTGGAGAGACTTTTCACCATAGCGAAGCGAGTGTTTATTCCTTTTCGGCGTAGTTTGCCACCCAGAACGTTGGAGGCGCTGATTTTTCTGAATAAAAACAAGTCACTGTTGAATTTGGCTCTGGTCGCATTGATGGTAGTGAATGAAAAAGAAAAAGTCTCAGAGACAGCAGCCAACGATAACGCAGAGAATGTATTTATTGCTGAACTTCAATAAAAAGAATAGATCATTAGCATAGTACTGTGTTATCCATAGCGTATTGCAACAAGGCCCTCTTGTACAAAACCAGGAGATATTTCACAACAATCAATATCTCGAAGCCCAAGGTACAACTACATGCGGGTAATCACTACGGCTGTGCTATTTATTACATATGAACCAAAGATTATGGTATATCCAGTTCCTAGGTACGATAGTTCAGGAATCGCTATTAATCGAAAGAATGGTCCTAATCCGACCCCGTATTATCGTGGATATGTTTCGATAAATACATTTACCTTAACAATACTATATACTTCATAATGATTAAGAAACACGTGTCGTGTGAATACTGGAAACTATGCCTATCAAATCCGGCATCCCTACAGCAGCCTCTCAGCATCAGTCTCCCGTGCAGCCTCTCGTGCAACCCATATATATATATATATCTATGTCTTCCTTTAAGTTAACGACTCATTTCAGTTCAAGGTTTTTTTATGGTTAAGGATTCTTTTTTATGCTGGCTTCAGCGAATTTTGTAACCTGTATATGACGTAATCTTGGCTAAATCTGGCCCTATAAAGTGGCATATCGCGACCACTAACTTTCTTGTTCTACCCTGTCTTAGTCTTGCCTATGGTTACTTTTGTCGACGTCATCGACTTGAGAAGAGCATCCACGCATCAGCCCAGCTTTCAGGCTATGGGCCGAGGCTCATAGCCTGAAGTAATCGTCTGCCTTGAGAAGTTTACCGTGGAAAATTGGCAGCTTCGAAATACCCGGAAAAGTTAATTCTTTATCGCCGATGGTGATACAGAAGCCATGCTTAAAGTTGAAACCCTCTGTGGTGCGATGACGTAGACAAGCTATCTGTTTGTGCATCAGCAGTTTACATCTGTCAGCACGATTGAAGGAGAGCAAGTCGGGGACTGTTTAATAGAGCACAGTCGTTTGCTTATCATTTGCTGCAAGTTTCAGTCGAACGTATGGTTGGACGAATGAAAAACCAGGTTCCCTGCTTGCGTAACGGTTCGCTGGAGTCTTGGTAGCCATTAATTAAGCCACGCCATGGTCCTTAATGGGCACCCCTGATACATCAGCCAATGGCTGACTGAAAATATTATTCGCGGTTTCATAGTTATAATGATCATGGAGCCGGTTATATGATAGTCTGTGGTTTAACGGTATAAGAGCCGAACTCGTGCGGTAGTCAGTGCGTTTTGATTTAGTCTTCGAGGAAGGCAGAAGTTGAGCTCCGCTAGTTGGGCTATGCGGAAGTTGCTCCCAAAAATGGCTTTTGGCCGGCTGAAAGCTGGAAGCTCGGTGGCTGGTCGGTGCTGCTCCTGGCGCCGTGCCAGAATTATCGTACGTTACGGCCGATACTAGACACAAATGTTCAGGGTTTCACTGGTATTCATCACCCATTCCCGAGGATCGTCACTGCTACGAGCGCAGTGATTTCAGCTAACTTCCACGCAGATGTGGAAATCGCTGCATGTCACGTGTCGCTAGCATGGCGGCGGTATGACGCCGTCCCAGCATCCTTCCCGGGAATTTAAATCGTCTTGCGATACGAAGGAGTCCTCGCAGTCAGTGTGAGATCGAGGCTTTGCGTCCTAATGGCTCCGTCTGCCGCAGCGACCAGGCCGTCTCAGCCTTGCCGGACGTTGGGCTTATCCCGCTGCCGCGGCGGATACGGCGTCAGCCTGTCGGCAGAGCGCTGCGTTAAAACCAGTCCTCGGCTGGAACCGGTCGAACTGGGATAGGTCGAGGGGCTGCAATCAATGGCTTACTAGAGATATGTCTCAGGCAGGTTGACCAGTAGCAGCTTGGAGCTGGTGGACGCGAAATGCATGTCCCGCTCGCCACTCTCGGCGCCCGTTTTCGACTGCGACCTTCCTTCGGCGCCCGGGCCCGACGCCGGTGCAGACGAGCAGCGGCAAGCCGCCGCCGCCGCCGAGCGATCTTCGCGCGCAGCTTTCGCTGACACGAGCATCGCGTTCAGAGAAGCTCCAGCCGCCGCCGCCGCTGTCACGACGGGCGTGCCGCTGCCGCCGTCTTCGCCATGCGGTCGTTCGGGACGCTCGCCCGGCCGTCCTCCTCCGCGATCGCACCCTCGCTGAGCCGATTCGGCGGCGGCGGCCACGGCGGCAGCGGCGGGTTCGGCGGCGGCGGTGCCGCCGCACGCAGCGGTTGCGTCGCTTGCCGAGCTCGGCGTCCTCGCGACCGCCGTCTCCGTCGACGACGACGACGCTGCGGCGGCTGCAAGGCGAGCGCCAGCTGGCAACTCGCCCTGCGGCTCGGCCCTGTGCAGCGCGGCTGCAGCAGCGGCGCCGGCCATCTCAGCGGCGCCGGCGGCGGCGGCGGCGGAGGTGGCGGCGTCGGTTGCTACGGGTATGCGAGCGAGCACGAAGTCTGTCTCCTCTTCGGCGATGCTCGTGATGTTGGCGGCGACTGCCGTCTCGACCCGCGACAGCGTCGTCTCCGACGTCTCGCTCGGCGGCACGGGACGGCTAGCGACGGCCGCTCTGATGTAAACCTTGGGTTTGAAGTCACCTGCGAGAAGAAAGCGGCTCACGCCGGAGCGTCGGTTGGCCGCTGTGACCGGCAGCGCGGCAGCGCGTTTCGCCGGCGCACGCGGCACGGCAGCGCCGCGTGCGCCACGCCCTCTCGAATCGTTCGCGTGAGGAAGCGGCGAGCGCGGCGCGGTAGCGGCGTCGGTCAAGCCGGGCACTGCCGCGATTCAGAGAATCAGAGCGTGGCGAGCCAGCGAAAACATACCCTGCTCGTAATGCTACCCCTTCATCTATGCGACATCGTTCGTTTTCAGGGAATGGCTACATGTCAGGTGGTCAGCTCTAGCACACGCATGTACGCATGTGGAAACCATAGTAGCGTGTGCTGGAAATATTTTTTTCGGTGAAAACACTGCCTGACACTACATCATGCTCGAGCAAACTACCAACGAGCATGAAACAAAAGTCGAGCGATGCTAACTAAAGGAACAAGCAACGAGGCCGAGACAAGATTGCGCCACGTCGTTGTCGGGCAAGCGAAAGACACTCACTGACAACGATCCAGGTTGCTGTGACGGCGAACGAGCTAGCGGAGGATTGCATAGAAGAAAATACTCCTGTATTAATTACCCTTCGTTTAATCCAATGACCCTATCCGGTACAAAGCCGGCGCGAATGTGCCGCCGCTGCAGGTGCCGCAAGCACAGCAGAGTCACCGGAGGAGCAGCACGGATAACTCCTGTAAACTCGATCGGAAGAGAAACCTTTCTTAACTAGCGGCACTGTCTGTACTGGCGGCACTGTCTGTACTGGCAGCACTGTCTGTACTAACGGCACTGTCTGTACTGGCGACACTGTCTGTACTAGCGGCACTGTCTGTACTAGCGGCACTGTCTGTACTGGCGACACTGTCTGTACTGGCGACACTGTCTGTACTAGCGTCACTGTCTGTACTGGCGGCACTATCTGTACTGGTAGCACTGTCTGTACTAGCGTCACTGTCTGTACTAGCGGCATTGTCTGTACTGGCCGCACTGTCTGTACTAGCGGCATTGTCTGTACTGGCCGCACTGTCTGTACTAGCGGCATTGTCTGTACTGGCCGCACTGTCTGTACTGACGTCATTGTCAATTGCAAGCGGAGCTTGGGGAAGCGTAAACTAAGCGTGCCAGGGGGTCGCAAATCAAAATTTGAAGGCCACCAGCTATGCCGGCCATTGGAGGTCAGTTATAAAAATAATAATAATAATAATAATAATAATAATGCACATGATAAAGTGCCCTCAGAGAACTCAATCTCTTTCTAAATAAATCCTAGCTGATGAAACAGCCTCTTGTTGTATAGCGACAAAAGAGCCTTTACGGCTATCACCACCGCTTGCAGTGGCGATACAGAATCGCCTACTGCAGGATTCGAACCCACGATCTCGGGACCTAGGTCGTGAAAGCAACCGCCTTACCTGGTGTGCTATTACGGCTCACCAGGCGCTTTACACTTGCTGCAAAGGGAACGAGTACTCGCCTGAGAAATTTGCAAGCGCTCGGGCCAAACTCGTTACTGCTTTGTCCATAATATGGAACAAAACTGCAGCGTCATGGGCTGATTTCGAAAACGCCGCGTGAATCGCAATTCCAAAGAGTCCGGATGGACCGACAGTCAATTCGTGGCCATTTGCACGACAGCGATGTCCAGCACAATGTCGTGGCTGAGCAGGCCTCCTACTTCCGCCATATCGCTGCGTTCAATGCGGAACTTTCAGCGTAGCTTCCAGCCGCTTACGATCGCCGTCATTCCTTCCTTCCGCCTCGCCCCCCCCCCCCAAGAGCGTTCGGCGGACGCATTGTACGTTGTGAACCTCCCCACCCTCCAGATTTCGCGGAGTAGCTGAAAATGCGCACTAGTTCTGCAGCTTTACTCTGCAACTCCGCAGCCATTCTACCGCCGCATTCCGCAGCCATTCCATTCTACCGCCGCCATTCTACCGCGGCTGATGCCGAGGGAGCGTCGCTTGCGGCTGGGCGAAGTCGAGCGAGTCGAGCGAGCAATTATTGTAGCAGCTGCTGCGCTCAGCAGGACGCTGCAGCCTCGGCCCTCGGCATCAGCCTCTTCCACCGCAGAGAGCGTGCGACGACGGGCCGACGTCACATCGATGCGGCGGCGGCGGCAGGTGCAAGTGGGCCTCACCTTTGTCGACCTTGGATATGGAGCTATAGCGCCACCTGGTGGATGCCTTCCGCTCCTCATTCTGGCGCCGAAAAAGCAGGTTATGCACCTTGGGCCCAAATATGCAGACGAGCACTACGGTGGCATTGATGGTGACAGCCGTGCTGAGCGTCGTTAGCTGTATCTGCAATGACCCGACGGCGGCTTCGCGAGCACTAATAGACACAATCGTACTACAGCGAGGCGAGGTCAACGCGTGACGCCCCGGGTACCGTTAGGGTTCAAATTGTTGCGAACAGTAATTGTCCTCGTTGGCGCTGCAGGCTTTGTGCGGCGCATAAGTGTGAAAGCAAAGGGCAGCCCCGACGCTCAGAAGCAGCGTCTCATCGGCCGCAGAATCGAGAGAGAGAGAGCGAGAGAGAGAGAGAGAGCGAGAGAGAGAGAGAGAGAGAGAGAGAGAGAGAGAGAGAGAGAGAGAGAGAGAGAGAGAGAGAGAGAGTGGCAGCAGTTTGAGAGGCCGAAAGTGGAAGCACTTAGCAAGACAGTGAAATCGTGGGACGACTAGTGAGTGGAAGATGAAGTAGCGAGATGGTCTGTCTGAGAACTGCACAAAAAACTCTCGGAGCCAAGCGAGCGAGCGAGCTTCGCCCTGTTGCAAATAATCGAAGAGAGATAACAAATATTGCTGACCAATCATTGCAGACCAGTGAGTCAGAGCACAGAGCACAGCCCTCGAAGCTCATGGGACCGGTGCCGGGCTGAGTAGGTGTGAGTCTTTTTTCATTCTCATTTCCTGTACTTCCGCCCTCAGCGCAGACGACGCTCCTGATTGCCGCGTCCCTCTTATCACTGCCCCAATTTCTCGAGGGAACGGGCTGCTTCTGACACTGATCTCGACGCAATTTCCTGTCAGTGAGTAATTTTAAAATATGACTTCCGGTTTCCATCCTCCTGGTGAGAGCTGCAGGTGGCTCTGTAGCTACGAATTTGGTCTCTGTCCTGTCAAGCATAGATAGCACCGGCCTACTTGATATCAGTTGTCTGGAATTTGCTCCTGCGTTCCAAATATACATCACAAATCATGATTTATGGTGTGTTTTGCGTTTCTTTGGAACTTCAGGTTAGACTTATTTTTTTTATCAAAGATCAGTTGCACTTTAGCATTACCCATTCTGCATAATGACATTGGCTTTCGTCAGGTTTAATTTTTAGTCACATAATGATGTAGATGTTTCGTGCTATTTTTGTAGAACGGTTAGTTATTTTGTTGGTTGTCTTATTTGCTTACATCGGCTGATATCTGTGATTTACAATGCCAAAGGCATGTAAGCATAGCTAACATCATTAATATGTCATTAGCCTCAGGTCATATCCCAGCACCTTTCAAAAAAGCTGTAGTCAGGCCACTTCTTTTTCAGCGGTCCTGAACTGCTACTTCTATGCTACTCACTACCTCAACTGTTCTCCTAACTCTGCTATGCTTCCCACTTTCTCTTTGTTGCGTGAGACGAAGTCTTTTGGCTACCGAATGCGTACCGAAAGCCGCCTAGGCTGCGAGTGTGCTATACAAAACTCTCCTGCGTAACACCCACATGGTCTTTATGACTTTGTGGAGTTACTGACGGAGATACATTACATTACATTCTCAAGAAATCGACACTAAACCAAGAGGACTTAAGCAACTACCGCCCAGTCTCCCTTCTGCCATTCCTATCAAAGACACTGGAACGGGTCGCGGCGGACCTGCTGAACTCATATATCGAAACCTCACACCTTGCTAGTAAGTTCCAGTCTGGCTTTAGAGCTAATCAATCCACAGAGTCAGCATTGCCTAGGGTATACAACGACCTACTTAGGAATGCAGACATGGGTAGAGTGTCTCTGCATGTTTTGCTCGATCTTTCGGCAGCTTTTGATACCATCGATCACAAAGTTCTTCTAGAGCGCCTCTCATCTCGCCTGAGAATCACTGGCACTGCTCTGCAGTGGCTCAGGTCCTATTTCAGTGGGAGACTCCAGAGTATTGACGTGAATGGACAAAGATCATCTGAGGTACCTCTGAAATATGGCGTACCTCAGGGCTCCGTGCTAGGTCCGGTTCTTTTCACGGTTTATACTCTCCCTCTTGCCGATGTGATCGCCAAGCACAATCTAGGCTTTCACTTCTATGCGGATGACACTCAGTTGGACCTTTGCTTTGATCCCTAACAGCCTTCGAGAACCTCGAATTCTCTCAACTCACTTGCTGCATGCATTGATGACATCCGCACATGGATGGCAGCAAATTTTCTAAAACTAAACGATGATAAAACTAATTTACTAGTTAGTGTCAAACCCAGTGCGATTCACAAATTGGAAAGGCTGACGCTCAAAATTGGCTCTGCCAGCATATCTCCAGTTGAATCAGCTCGAAATCTAGTTGTCATATTCCAAAGCGACCTCTCGTTAGACGACCACATCAGCTCCACAGTCAAATCAGCCTATTTTCAGCTTCATAACATTGCTAAAATTAGGACTTGTTTAGATAAGGATACCACGTCCAAGTTGGTCCATGCATTCGTGACATCTCGTCTCGACTTCTGCAACTCACTGCTTACTGGCCTACCAGCATGTGCGATCAGGCGATTGCAGCTGGTGCAAAACTCTGCAGCTAGGCTGGTCTGTCGTGAGCGTCGCAGTTGCCACATTACTCCACTTCTCGTTGACCTGCACTGGCTACCAGTCAAGCAACGGATCGACTTGAAGGTTTTGTCGCTCACTTTTGGGTCCCCTCATTCTTTGGCTCCAGCCTATCTCTCCGACATACTACCACATCAGGCCAAGCATCGTACCACCCGGTTTTCGGAATTCAGCAGTCTACAAATACCCCGTACAAACCTCGAATCCTTTGGAGACCGTGTATTTAGTTCGTATGCTCCCAAAGCCTGGAACTCCCTCCCGACCCACGTCAGAACATCCCCTGACCTGACCGCATTTAAAAAGAAATTAAAAATACACCTATTTAGGACAGCATTTAGTGGGTCCCTGTGATTCGTCCTTGATGTGCTTATGCGTGCTGACACTGTGCATGCTGCCACTAACCACATTTGCATGCTGACCCGGTGCATGTCATCCCCAACCATATTATTCATTTTGTTTGTTTATCAAGCATGATTTAACTCACCATTCAATGGCATTTCCCTTTGCTGCAAGTGAAAAGCGCCTAGAGAGAAATTAAGTTCTCTGAGGGCACTTTATTAAGTGCATTTTAATTATTATTGTTACTATTATAAGAATTGTCCTCATACATTCTGATTCATCTGCAGGAGATTCTCGACAAGAGAGCAAGGGAGACCGATTACTGCATTCATCGCACTGTGCTCTCTCACGTCTTCTTCAGCGATTCGACCTGTACAGCACAGTGATACGATAGGAGTTCCCGCGTCACATGCTACATTGTATATTTGGTATACTTGATGATATAATGCGTGGCACTTATTCAAGCTGGACTAAAGGTGACGCTGATGACAACAATAATGTGTTTGATATTCCAATACCTAACAGTAACGTCGTAATCTGATCTTGATGACTTAGTGAGACACCTGACCTGCCCAAGGAATCAGCGGTAAACTCCTCCATTCTGGATTAACAGATAAATTGTCTTTCACACTACGATTTAAGGTATAGACATCCTGAAGATTTACTTCAGCACTTTTTGACAAAGAATTCAGTAGTATATTTCAGCAACGTCGAAGGTCGAACGTTAACTAAATTGAAAAGTGCTATGATTCAACTGAGTGGTGACTCTTCATTGTATCATCAAAACGCAGTTTAAAATGTATTTAAATTCACAGAGAAAAATTTCCTCTTTACCGGTTGTACATTCTGTTTAGACGAAAGAGACTTATCAAAAAAATAAAAATGCATCTCGCTTAAATCAAATACGAACAACAACTGTTGAAGATATTTGGCGATTTAAAAGTAATTGCTTGAACTTTCTTGATTGAAATTTCTGCTTGAACTTAAAGGTGGCTATACAAATACCCGTGCTTTTGTATGTCAGTTGAATAGTCGTGCTGATGCTCTTTATTATTGAAAGAAAGACTGGCCACACAGCGAACACATTTTAGGCCTGGGAGTGACAACATCCAAGAGCTTCTTCTTGTTGAGAGCAAGAAAGTGTAACTTGCTCGCTCGCTCACATAGCTTTGACTAATGAAAAACCATCTTAAGGCTCTGAACCAAGACGATTATTCATTTAAATAATTACAAGAAAATCTTCCTTTAATTAGCAAGGCAGAGCTACAAGCTGGCATTTCCTTTTGGTCTACAGATCAAAAAAAGTGTTCAAACACACACGGTTTACTTACAAAATGACTGGGTTAGAGTTGCAGGCATGGAATGGGTTTAAGCTTGCGGTAGAGAACTTTCTCGACAACCACCAGCCTGCTGACTCACGTGTGAACCGTTAAGAATATGAATTAACGCTACGTGGAACTTTGCAGCACTGTGAGTTATAAGATTAATTATCAAAACTCTCACTTTGACTGTTTCCCATCACATTTTACAGCATTCAGAGAGGAACAGGGTGAGAGGTTCTATTAAGACATATTAAATATGTGAAATTTAGAGTAGATACCAAAGCAGCTGGAACGCAGCATGGTGGCCGATAACTGTTGAAGCTTGAAGCACCACAATCCAACTGCTGAGCCTAGCAGAAATTCAGGGGAAAGGCAGTTTAAAATCATTTAACTAAAGCAAGTAAGACTTATGTTTAAAATGTATATAATCCATATGCTATTTTTATTAAACAATTGCAAAAACTGTATTTACTCCATGTGAAGGTATTGTAAAACTCAAATCGTTACAAAATCCTAAAGAGCTGGGCTAAAACGAGTCACAAATTTTGAAAAAGCATCCCAAAATTTACTTGAATCAACTATCAGATCTAAAACAACTAACAAATATTTTTCATTAACAAGCCAGTGTATTCAGTCTATTCCGCGCGCGAGCGAATTTTAGATTCCGACTTTTACAGTAACTGCTACCAATCGGTGCATCATAAATTGAATCAACTGCTTGAAAAGAGATTTGACCAGTTCCTCTCAGCAGCTTGCCCTTCCTCCCTTTGCCCTTTGCCCTTCCTCCCTTTGCCCTTCTTCCCTTTGCCCTTCATCAGTCCTCCTCCTTTCCTTCCAGCCCTTCGTCTAAGTTAACTCTGAGGCCGCGCTTTCGTTATCTCGTGCGCAGCATACTTGCGGCAACCTATATAGGATTAAACGCATTTTACCTGTCGGATGTCCCTACAACCAGTGGCCCCGTTTTCTTTTTGTGTGCATTAGCATGCTGACCTAAGAATGCTGCTTTTTTGTTTGCTTGCTCGTTTGAGCAGGATAAGATTTTCACGCCATTTTTATCGTTGACTGATTGCTTTTTGCAGCAGGGAGTGCCTGGTTAGAGCTTTCATCATTTCTCAAAGGACGCTCTACAAGCAAAACATCATCTGCTATTTTAATATTATTATTATTAGTTAGATATAATTACTCCATGCATATTGAGCACATATTTCGCTTGGTATATATATATGTATATATATATATATATATATATATATATATATATATATATATATATATATATATATATATATATATATATGTGTATATGACATGTGCCTTTTAGTAATGCTAGGGCACTAGTAATTCTTTCCGGGTCGTAAGATGTGTCGTGCCCCCAAACAATTCAGATGTTCCCGACAGTTTAATGCAAAACTTATGAATATGCTAATCAGAAGTGTATATTCCCATCCAGAAAGCAAACAATTAATAAAAAGCTTTACAATAAAACCTATGCTAAAGTAAATTACCATTGTACTACCCTCGTCCAAAAAGAAGCGTGAAAATGTGATTCTGCCCTAAAAGTAGCGTGAAGCCTGTCTCGCACATGATCAAGAAAGCAGTGTAATAATATGGATCGGCGATTGAGATAAAACTAGTATATGGGAAATAGGTTGACTATATTCCTCCTGGAATTTGAGATAGAGATTGGTTTTGATTCGGAGTTACCCGTTGAGATATCTTAGTTTACTTCCGATTGGATGTTAAATTTTGGTCTCTCGGATTCCATTAAGATCACGCTACCAATTTAGCTCAGCTTTTTCCAAGTTTTATATTAAAAAACTGAAGACTGGTTTACCTTCGGGAGTGCCTTTTTTACCTTTATGCCTCTCAGAGATAAATTTTGGAATTTCGCGACCACGTTGCCTGGGTTACATCGAAAGTGGGCTGAGAAGCACACTTTTGAGTGCGCACAGCGAGTCTATGCAATGTCGTAACGAAAAAAGCCTGAAAAGTCAATGCAGCTGCTTGCGGCATATATTGCAAGCTTCCTGAGCTAAGCCATTAGACTATGCTTTGGCTATGCTGTTGAAGGATCTCGACACTAAGAGAGTTATGTACAGTATGTACAGTATGTTCAGTTATGTAAACGTGTCTAGACTCTTCAGCTTCTATCTCTGATTTACTATTACATGAAGAAGTGATGGGAAAATAGACGCTCGTCTTAAAAAGGGGCCAAAATTCTAAAGAAATAAAATTTCCTGAAGTTAATATTGAAATCTGTGTGGCATCGAAACATGACTGCAGGTCTTGACTCTGCATAAAGAAGTAAGTATGGGGATACCGAAAGCGATCCTAAGGAAAATGACATTAACTTTCAAACTCTGCAAGTGCAAGCGACTACTCTTTACTTCCTCTCCACAAACAATTAGGCCGGATGCGTTAACTACTGAACCAGAACAGACCCTGTTTCTTTGATGATTTCTGAACTGAGGCTTCAGATTATTTCTAGGTACGCATTACAAACCTGCAGTGTTTTTTCTTGTGGAATGAGGTCTCACCTTGCTTTTGCACTGTATCTCTCATTTGCTGAGTAGTTGTATTGCTATTTGAGCGTCCTATCGGGATATTCAGCATCAGTTTAAAAAAATACGAGGAGACTTTCCAATCCTTTTCCTCCATAGACTTTCAGCAAGCATGAAAATATACACTATATACAAACTGCATCCATGCAGCTAGGATATTTGTGTACGCACACATGAATACATGAAACATCTCTACGGGCCTCTGAGCCAATCAGGTGTCTGCAGTGGTTATCCTCGTGAAGGGAATATTAGACAGATCAGATGCGGCAGAAGGTGCCCGCTACGACCACTAAGCTAATTGCAAACTCTGAATTCTGAGCGCATTCCTTGTACTTCAAAATATATAGTTATGTAGCTGCGTGTATGTCATGGGATCGTTAGCCGGATACTGAGGTCGACGAGAATAGGGTTAGCACGGCAGCTCCAACGTTCACAACTTTCAATACTGCCAGTAACGCTTTACACTAACGATTTTAAAATTGAAATACGTTTGAAAAAAGACACCAAGCCTATCTTTTTTCTTTCAAAGAGCGCACTGACTATATCAGTCGTAAATAACAGAGGAAAATAGTATTTTCACGATTTTAGTACAATTAGCTTTGGTTTGCGAATAACCGCTACGATCATCTTCTGGGGCACGGACCTGTTCTGAATCCTTAATGTAAACTAATTAAGTCTACGGGATCTTTAGGTCTGCAGCCCAGATGAGGTCGCATTGAAATGAAAGCACCAGTAGCGCTCACTATAACTTTCTAGTCCTTCGCTGTCTCTCTCTCTCTCTCTCTCTCTCTCTCTCTCTCTCTCTCTCTCTCTCTCTCTCTCTCTCTCTCTCTCTCTCTCTCTCTCTCTCTCTCTCTCTCTCTCTCTCTCTCTCTCTCTCTCTCTCTCTCTCTCTCTATTAAGACCTGCCTGTCAGGTCGCACGATTTTTTTTTCGTCCTACCGTAATTGCTCGGAGGTTCGAACACATACAGAAATGATCCTCTGATAGGCCGTAATGTAGGCCTTGCGTCGCTGTAAAAGCTTCCTTCAGTTGAACATGATATATAGATCACTATATTTGTTTGAATATATATATATATATATATATATATATATATATCATAAGCTAGGTTTTTTAGCTAGTCAGTGATTTCGTCGCGGTCACTTACATCACGATCACATTACTCCTTACTTGATCTCTATGGTACCGCTACGTTAATACAGCGACGGTGCGAGCCCATGTCAAAATGTCACAATGGGAGATAGTTTGCTTAGTTGCATTAGTAGCTGCAACATGCACTTTCATAGTCACAATTGAGCATGCCTTGCTGCGCCTCCAGGCTTCGATGAGCGACAGACATTCGTATTTAATCGGCCAGTCATCCTTCACGGGGGGGGGGCTTACTGCATAGTGGAGATAAATTTAAAGATGATCAGTGTGTCTGAAATTTACCTACACTCATTACGTGCTGATTCGCTCACCAGCGCTAGCAAATAAGTTTCATAAAATTATATTTTACGTTCGTGTAAAGAGCTTTAGTAATATTTCAACTAGCTAAGTAAACCCCGGAGCAAGAGAATGACGGGACCTGGACATGTGTGACTGGACCTTGAAATTTGTGTACTGCTTTATGGGCAGCCATTGCGAGCGGAGAAAAATTATTTAATGCGACATTTGCAACTTTCATAACCAAAACATCCATCGAAGTTTTGTACTAACTTTTAGCGCCTCATTACACGGCATCGAAGACTTGCTCCGAATGGCCGTAAGTCGGCGAAAAATTTCGCACATGAATAGACTAACTTGGCTGTGCTACTCTTATCTAAGCAAGCTCGACTCGATGCAGTAGTACGTTGCTGAAACAAGGGCACCTTAAGGGATGGCTGCGTGACTCATCGCCACCACGCGCCCATATCTCTCCGTTCGCCTCATGCGTCTACCGTACGTGGCTGCACGACCCTACCCCAGCCAGCCAATTCCCGCTCACAGAGAGCGGCGAGTTTCCGTTCACAGAGCCTCGTTTCTCTTCTTTGCGTGGCCATTTTTCTCCATGGACCAGCCACGTCGGGCAGCCATTTTCCCCCGCGGAGCAGCCACGTCGGGAAGCCATCTTACTGCTCGCCGATCCATCTCCTCCAAAATATGGATCCGTGCGTCGCAGAAAAATCAGGATGCCTCGAAACTGTCTCGCGTTCGCTTTAAAGAGGCAGGACCGGAGGACTGCAACTGATTTGCGAACGGGAAAAGTTCGCCTTGTTTGGGCACCAAACTACAACTTAGTCGGCTGTTCAGACCTCGAGTGGCTCTAGCCTTGGACCTACACAGAGCTATTATCTTTATCATCCTCAAAACGGCGCTGCCAATTCTAAAATGATAGAATTTAGTTTAACTACCGCCCTGCCCTGCGTGCGCTACAACGGCGAGCGCCAGCGCCGACCTGCTGGCTCGTCGTAGCGTCGGGCTTATGGCGGCAATTGCGAGCGGTGCGCATGCGCGGCGACTGCTTGAGCGCTTGAGCGCGCCGGCCGCAAGGACGCCGCACGGCACGCCCCGCTCGAACGACCGCGCGCAAGCGCGCGCGAGCCGGCCCGGCGGCGCCGCTCGCCGCCGTACCTCGAACGAGCCGCTGAGGCCGAAGTAGACGGGCACGTAGGCGAGCCAGACGACGCAGGTCGTGTACATGGCGAGGCCGATGAACTTCGACTCGCTGAACGTCGACGGGATCCGGCGCGCCTTGACCGCGTAGAGCGTGCACACGACAATGAGGAGGACGTTGTAGGCGAGGCTGACGAGTATCGAGTGCGTCTCGGCGCTGCACTGCAGCACGACGAGTCGTCGGTCCTCGTCGGGCATGTGCGTGCTCACCGCCGGCGGCGCGGCCACCGTCCAGGCGGCGCAGACGACGAATTGCACGGAGGCGAGCAGCGCGGCTACGCCGAGCTGCGAGCGCGGGCTGACGCACGCGGGCCGCGTCGCGCTGCGCTTGGCGCCGGCGAAGATGCGGTAGATTCGGTTCGTCTTGGTGAGCAGCGCCGCGTACATGACGGCGAAGCTCATGCCCAGGCCGAAGCGCTGCGCCAGGCACGTGCCGGCCGACGGCTTGGCGAGGATGACGAACGTCGTGACGTGGCTGAGCGCGCAGCCGCCGAGCAGCATGTAGCAGAGCTCGCGGCCCGACGCCTTCACCACCGCCGTGCCGTTGTGGCGCACGAACAGCCACGCGGTGGCGGCGGTGGCGACGAGGCCGAGCGCGGCGAGCACGCTCGGCGCGGCCGCGTACGGCGAGTCCCAGCGCATGTGCAGTCGCGGCAGCTCGACGCACGAGCGCCGCTCGGCGTCCGGCCAGCGGCCCGCGCCGCAGTCGGCGCACGTGAGCTCGTCGAGCACGTACTCCCACGGACGGCACGCGATGCACACCTGGCGGCGGAGAGCGGCACCAGAAAGTGAGCAGTAGCGGCGGCGGCGGCGGCGAAGTTCGCGGGCACTGCGCCCGACGACGCGGCGCAGTGCGCGGGCACTGCGCCCGACGACGCGGCGCAGTGTGCGGGCAGTGCGCCCGACGACGCCAACGATGATGAATTCACCATCGTTTGACAGGACGCGCGGCTTGTTCAGAGCAGGGTGCATTTTCGAAACCACAATTAATTAGGCAACGATACGGCTAATTATTCGCTTGCATTCAATTGACGAGGAGCTTTCCAATGGCCAGCAATATCTAATATTCTGGTTACGCCGGAAGCTGATAGCTGCGCGCTGAGAATTCTCTCGACGATGGGGTAGGACCTGACACACGAGTTAGCACTTTGCCGGCGATAGCGAGGCTACAAGGTCGAGAGGTGCTCCAAAAGAACAATCGTGACGTGTGCTGCTGAGAGACCTGCGAGAACTAGTTGAGAAGCCCTAGCATGGCCGGCATAGTTAAGGTCAATATAAACCTGCAGGAGAGCCGCTTCTGCGGTGCGCATTTACGGCCTACTCAAATTGATAGAGATGGACGCCCACGTTGCCCAGAGAGAGACAGAGAGAGAGAGAGAGAGAGAGAGAGAGAGAGAGAGAGAGAGAGAGAGAGAGAGAGAGAGAGAGAGAGAGACAGAGACAGAGACAGAGACAGAGACAGAGACAGAGACAGAGACAGAGACAGAGACAGAGACAGAGACAGAGACAGAGACAGAGACAGAGACAGACAGACAGACAGACAGACAGACAGAGAGACAGAGAGACAGAGAGAGACAGAGAGAGACAGAGAGAGAGACAGAGAGAGACAGAGAGAGACAGAGACAGACAGAGACAGACAGAGACAGACAGAGAGAGAGACAGAGAGAGAGACAGAGAGAGAGACAGAGAGAGAGACAGACAGAGAGAGAGACAGACAGAGAGAGAGACAGACAGAGAGAGACAGAGAGAGACAGAGACAGAGAGACAGAGAGACAGAGAGAGAGAGAGAGAGAGACAGAGAGAGAGAGAGAGAGACAGAGAGAGACAGAGAGAGACAGAGAGAGACAGAGAGATGGAGGGAGAGAGGGAGAGAAAGATCGCCTACGTGGAGCAGAGACAAAGTGTGAGAGCGAGACTTGGAGAGAGAGAGAGAGAGAGAGAGAGAGAGAGCCGCTAAAGTCACTCTCTGCAGAAGAAATGGAGGCACGTGGCTTGGCTGTCGGCACTAAATATAATAGGCACTGAATTCGGTATTGAAATGCATGAATCGTTTACATCAACCAGATTTGACAACGCTTTGAGATTAATAATGGTTCCTGACTTGCAACCTTTAGGAATTGGGTACGTTGAATGCATATGTAATCGTTTGTCAGTTATACTCTTGACTTCAAATGAGTCAGTTGTACGCTATGAATGGTGTTGTACAAATATAATCAACGGCGTTTAGCAAATACACCAGACTACAGTAAAGAAACGGTCTCACTATATTTAATGTATATGCACTCTTTATCGCTGCCGTGCTCTGCTACCATAGAAATACCCGAGACGGCCCATGCGACTCGCTGTACCGCTGCTTCGATCGGTAGATGGCTTAGATGGGTAGCGAAACCGGTATACGTCACGCGTTGGCAAGGGCTCCGCTCCGAGCGCCGCGGTTGGAGCCTCAGACTCAACTCTGGCTCAGGAGCAGGTACAGCGCATCTCTGGCTCAATATTCTGCTACTTCTAAGCTCCACGATGATGGATAGTTCTATTAGCAGACGCCACTGAGTTTGTGAGCTGTACGTTTACACGATATGCATGTACACGTATATGGTATGTATACAGTGCATATCCATTTACCTCTCTCTCTCTCTCTCTCTCTCTCTCTCTCTCTCTATATATATATATATATATATATATATATATATATATATGCATAGAACATCTTCAGAGGCCAGTTAATTGAGATGATTACCAAAAAGCTGTTAATAATAATAATAATAATAATATTGCACTTGATAAAGCGCCCTCAGAGAACTTAATCTCTTTCTAGGCGCTTTACATTTGCTGCAAAGTGATACGCAATAGAATAGTAAGTAAAATCATGCTTGAAAAACAAACAAAATGAATAACATGGTTAGGGGTTACATGCACTGGGTCAGCATGCAAATGTGGTTAGTGGCAGCATGAACAGTGTCAGCACGCATAAGCACATCGAGGACGAATCACAAGGACCCACTAAATGCTGTCCTAAATAGGTATGTTTTTAAGTTTCTTTTAAATGTGGTCAGGTCAGGGGATGTTCTGACACAGGTCGGGAGGGAGTTCCAGGCTGTGGGAGCATACGAGCTAAATGCACGGTCTCCAAAGGATTTAAGGTTTGTACGAGGTATTTCTAGACTGTTGGATTCCGAAAAGCGAGTGGTACGATGCTTTGCCTGATGGGGTAGTATATCTGAAAGATAGGCTGGAGCCATAGAATGAAGAGACCTAAAAGTGAGCGACAAAACCTTGAAGTCAATCCGTTGCTTGACTGGTAACCAGTGCAGGTCGGCGAGAAGTGGAGTAATGTGGCAACTGCGACGCTCACGACAGACAAGCCTAGCTGCAGAGTTTTGCACCAGCTGCAATCGCCTGATCGCACATGCCGGTAGGCCAGTAAGCAGTGAGTTGCAGAAGTCGAGACGAGATGTCACGAATGCATGGACCAACTTGGACGTGGTATCCTTATCTAAACAAGCCCTAATTTTAGCAATGTTATGAAGCTGAAAATAGGCTGATTTGACTGTGGAGCTGATGTGGTCGTCTAACGAGAGGTCGCTTTGGAATATGACACCTAGATTTCGAGCTGAATGTTAATAACAATAATAATAATAATAACTAGTCGTTTGTATGGCGTTCTTAAGAGAATTAAGTCTCTATGCGCATGCGCTTGACAACTCGCTGCGGGAGAAGCTATAAAGCAGGGCGGCTAAACTGAAATAAACTGTACACTACTCAGGCAAGCATGCAAAAGCTTATAAGTATCATGCTGAAGCCAGTATGAAAAAGTCCATTTGAAGGACGCTCGGGGACAAAGATCGGTACAACTGTCGGTTACTGATATGCGTTGAATCGTGCACACGTACACGTACACGAGAAGAAATGGGACATTTTCAAAAAAGCTCGGGGAAAGCTAAGTAGGACACGCGCGTGCTTAGACGAGGCTTAAATAATGCAAAGTCATTGTAGGTGATGGCAGAAACCGGAAGTGAGCTCTAAAGTAATTTCGATTAGAACTCCAGATCAGCTAAACATGACCATTCAGTCCGAGCGGCGGGAAAATTGGAAGCCGATGCGCGGGTTGTGAGACAGCACGTGAATGGACGTGCGCGAGGAGGTCGGTTAGGTCAAGGCTGATGCAAGCGCAAGAATTGATCTGCAAGTAGAGGTTTTTAAGTCGATTCTACGCTTGGTTGAAAGCCGGTGAAGGTCAGACAGAATGGGAGTGTTCTGGCATCAGCGAGCAGTTTCGGACCAGATGACCGACGATCCGCTGAGCTATGTCTCAGCTGCAGACGATTAAGGGTAGAGACCGGAATTATTGAATGAAGGAAATTGAATTAATCTAGACGTAATGCCACAGACGTATGGATTAGTCTGGCTTTCATAATCGTGTCTAAGCAGGCCCTAGGTTTGGCACTTCCCTTCAGCCTCAGCATTGAGCAAGTCCTACCACCTTGACCTTAGTCTGAACAATTGCCTTAAAGTGGCACGCAGCTCCAGTTTGCCGCAGTCCGCGGGCTGCCTACCATGCGCCAGCAGCAGCCGACCAACTTGCGACCGCCGGTGCATGTCTCCTGTGGCAAAGCTGTCACAGAAGCCACCTACCCAGCAGCAGCTGTCTCCATCTTGTTCCATTTCCTTTCTCTCCCCGGGCGAACAGGGTAAGCTGCAAACGGAAGTTACCCGACCTTCCACTTTTCCAGCGACATTCGGCCACGTGATCAGGGAGTCGTCCAAAGTGAGCACGTTGTCCACCCATTTTCCAACGACCGCATATTCGTAGATGCCCAGCGATCGGTTGTAGCGGAAGTTCATTATGCTGTAATAGCCTAAGCTGTCCCCATTCTCGTCAAAAGCGATCGTGTTATCGTAGTCATCTGCAAAACAGAAATCCCATTGAAAGACAGACAGCGAAGGCATTTTAGGGACTCTCGCCCAGGTGTCGCGACGAAGAACGAGCGAGTTGTGGTTGTCATGACGGTTGTATTGTATCTCATGCAGCATCACGCAGCGAGCGAGCGAGCGAAAGTGCTGACGTAGTAGCCGTCGTGTTGGCTGCTCCAGAGCGACAGGAGAGATAATAGAAAGAGCGACGGGGAGAGTGAGTGGATAGCGTCCACAGAGGCCGGCGGACGAGCAGAAAGTAGTTCGCTGTAGGGCTAGCGGGTCATACGACCCAGCGCTTATCCGTCGCAATTAAATTCGGCTTAGTTAGCCGATACCGCCCGACTGCAGCGCCTAGCGAGCCGGCGCCGGGCACCAGCGCGCCCCTTGGCTGGGCGGAGCGGCCCGAGTCCGGCTAGGGCTGAACGACATTGTACGCGTGGCCACAACAACCCAGTACTATAAGACGCCGGCCTCGATCGGCTAGTCAGCTGAACACACCCACTGCGACCGGTGCAACTTCCTTTGGTTACCCGGTCATAGCTTGACTACAGGTGACTTAAGAGGGCGTGGCATTGAGCATCGCGACGCACTACCGATATTGTCGGTGGAGCTGTACGAACGAGGGGGGAGCGCGGCTATATCTATGCGGGCGGTCCTATATAGGGGGGGGGGCTCAGTCGCTGACGACCTCCACTTCCCACCCACTGAGCGGCATCCGCCGCCACGCCCTACACTCTTGGCTACTACCCTTTGGCCAGCAGACGAACGGGGCAGCCAATCGCAGCACGAGTCACGTGAGCATCCGCTGGCCATAGGTATATAGACCCTGTCAAGCTAATACAGCGTCGTCTGTTTATAAGATTGAGCTCACTTTCAGCGGTGGGCAGGCACAATGCTCATACTAGGCAGCTAATACTGCGTCGTTCCGTCGTCATTTGGCAAGGAGCCAGCTCAATTTCCGCTCATCTTGCTAAGAGCACTGTACCCATAACCGGAAATGAGCTGGCTCTACGAGCAAACGGAGCCCTTATCAGCTGTTCTGTTGGGTGCAGCGAATCACCGAAGTCTACCACAATTCACCGAAATCCACCGCCAAAGTCTACACAATCCACCAAAGGAAGACCATCGCAATTCACCGCAATTGGCGATCCACTAAGCAAATTCCCACTTGAGCATAAATGGACCGTAGATTGAAGGCAAGAAGCTCAGATTTCTTGCAATATTGTAGTTCGCCGTCATTACAATGAATCAGCCAAATTTCAAAATTGCACTACATAATTTGCATAATACAGCAATCAAAATTACAGCCATTGTGCTCGAGCGTTCTAATAAAAATTGTGGCTGAGAAGACGCTGGCCACCACAATAATTTTCCACTACTCCACCACAAATTCGCCCGAGATCGGTTGTGGGGCACTCAAACTTGGAGTGTATATTTCATTTCGCTATCGTTCTCAAGTTTATCCACCAACTTTCCTGCCATTTCGTGCGAGTGCTTGCGTGTAACCCACTGCAGTGAATTACAGTAAATTTACCCGGGCCGCTTCGGGTAAGTTTAAATTGTGAAAAGAAGTGGACCTGTGCACCGAGCCCAGGGATACCCCTTCCCGTTCGGGAGATGTTCCTCCGATGATTAGTGCCCGTTGACATCAACGCTCTAGAGTCTCCCGCTGAAATAATGCGTAGCCATTGCAATGTAGTGTTTTGCAATTTGCTAAAATTCAGGCTTGTTTAGACAGGGATGTCACATCTAAGTAGGTCCGTGCATTTGTAACATCCCGTCTTGACTTCCGTAACTCATTGTTTGCTGGTATACCGGCCTGCGCAATCAGGCTCTTACTGCCGGTGCAAAACTGTGCAGCAAGGCTTGTCTGCCGTGGGCGCCGCAGTTGCCACATCACACCGCTTTTCTTCTCGCCGACCTGCACTGGCTACCAGTCAAGCAACGCATCGAATTCAAGATTTTGTCACTCACTTTTAGGTCCCATCATTCTTTGGCTCCAGCCAGAGCTATTGCCAGATCCACTGTCCCACCAGGCTAAGCTTCGCACAACCCACTATTGGGAGTCTAATCGTTTGCCCATACCTCGTATAAAACCCCAAATCTTTTGGAGATCGTGCCATAAGTTCGTATGCTCCCAAAGCCAGAACTCTTAAAAAGAAATTAAAAACGCATCAATTTATCACAGCATTTAGTGGGTCCCTGTTATTCATCCTTTACGTGTTTATGCGTGCTGACACTGTGCATACTGCCACTAACCGTACTTGCATGCTGACCCTGTGCACGTCACCCCTAACCGTATTTTTCGTATTGTTTATTGAGCATGCTACCACTAACCACTAACCATTCAATCGGGCTTCCTTTGCAGCAAATGTAAAGCGCCTAGAAAGACATTGAGTTCTCTGAGGGCGCTTTATCAAGTGTGTTGTTATTATGATTATTATTATTATTACTCGGCGATTAGAGACGAGGCGGCAACAAGTGAGCGTGGTGAAATACCCGAGAAAAACTAATAGCAAAACTACGTATACATTTGCATGGCAATGGACTTGGAGTCTCCTTCTAAGCACTTAACATTTGTTATTAAAGGAAACTGACCTCAAAAGGCTTCCGCCCGCAAAACAAGTAAGCGAAACGAGCCGACTTTGAGAAGCGATGATAATAAATGTAAATAAGACAATAATGATGATAATAAAGACTAGGGAAGACGTGCAGTGAAAGCGTAATAGCAGCTCTCCATAACCCGCCGCCCCTAGAAGTCCTCTGGAAGTTTGAGTGTGGAAAGTGGTTCGATTGATTTCATTCACGTGACGAATCTCGGGAAACAAGAAAACCAAACGTTGGTCCAGCAGCTTCCCGCTGATGTGTGGACTCTGCCTCTGGAGACTGACTTCCGGCAACTGGCTACGACTCGCGGCTTAGGAAGCGAGAAGATTGGTTGCGGGCCTCTCCGTTTGGAGGTCTGGAAACCAAGCCGAAGTGTAGATACCGGAAGGGTAGATACCGGGAGCGTAGGGAAGGTACGAATGCACGGGAGATTTAGCGCAGCCAGCGAGCATTTGGTGACCCGACTCACCGGCAGCAATCGCCGGACTCTGCAGTTACTGTTTGATTATTATCCGAATCCACTATTGGTTATGTTATTATCGGAATCCAGCCTACGCAGTGCGATAACCGTACGCAGTAACGAAGCAAGGATTTTTTATTTACGCGGAAAGACCTGCAAAACTTTTATCTAGGAGTTAGGACTCCCAAACGTTCATATAGGCGGGACTAGACTCGCAACTATTAAAATTGTGTAGCGTAAAATGACAGTGTCTATTCGACACGATCTTGGCAGTTGCTCATCGAGTAAAATTAGGACGTAATTTGGCCGTCGGCGGCGGTTGGTGGGTTTCGCACGATTTGGGGGTCAGCCCTTGGTTCGCAAGCAAGCCTGCATAGGCTGCACTGCAGACGAGACAAGGCGCGCACGCGCACGCGCACCAGCCGGATACGGAGCGTCGAGCCAGGCGACGAGCGGTCGACTCTCCTGTCTGCTCGCGGTCCCAAGCGCAGCGGAGTCTTATCGTTTAATGTTCGCGTGCCAAGTTATCCTTGTTGCGATATGCTTCAAAAGGCGCTTCAAAAAAGTAATTCAAAAGACAGCCTCCTAGCATGGGGAGCCGGTGGAGCAGGCAGTTATATCTCTTGCCTCAGCCTTCTCCTTAAATAAGTAAATAAATAAAATTCACTTATAGCGCCCTAAGAGAATTTAATCTCTATTCAGGCACTTCACACATGTACCACAGGGCTTGAGCCCACGACCTCGGCCATGGCCTTGGTAAGGACGAGCACCTTAACCACTGGGCCAAACTAGCTCACGTTCTCCTCAAATCCACGCTCCAGGCGTGCCAGCTCTCCACCCTCTACCTGCTCTCCTCTCCGCCCTCTACCGCTCTCCCGCCTCCTCCGCCTTCCCGAGCTCACTTCATTCGGCAATCGCCTTTCGGTCTAGCGCGAGTGCCCTCGACTGTTGCCGTCTCGCTGCTCTGCTCCGCGGCTAGCTCTAGCGCTAGCGCTAGCGCACCGTCTTCCCGTCGCTCTCTCTGTCTCTCTCGCTCTCTGTCTCTCTCCCTCTCTCTGTCTATCTCTCCGTCTCCCTCTCTCTCTCTTGCTCTCTGTCTGTCTGTCTGTCTTACTGTCTGTCTGTCTGTCTCTCTCTCTCTCTCTCCCTGTCTCTCTCTCTCTCTCTCTCTCTCTCTCTCTCTCTCTCTCTCTCTCTCTCTCTCTCTCTCTCTCTCTCTCTCTCTCTCTCTCTCTCTCTCTCTCTCTTTCTCTCTCTCTCTCTCTCTCTCTCTCTCTCTCTCTCTCTCTCTCTCTCTCTCTCTCTCTCTCTCTCTCTCTCCCTCCCTCTCTCTCTCTCCGCCGCAGCGTCGCTCACCTGTAAAGCTGCGTCCGCGAAGCTCCGCCGGAAGTCGCTCTCTCAGAGTCTCTACCGACAGCTGCGGGCAGAGCGCCGCGGCCGCGGGGCCGCATACGTTCCTATAGACGGCGTCGGCTGCCGCCGCCATCGCGTACACCGCGCCGTAGACGAACTGGATCTTGCTCTCCTGCTTGTACGCGCTGCTGGCGTTCAGCCTCTCGCCGCCCGTGCACGGTCGCAGCTGCGGTGCGCGCGTCCTCGGCGGCGGCTTGCGGCGCGGCGACGGATCGGTCGCGTTGCCGGTCCGTCGTCGCAGCTCCAAGCTCGGCGCCGGCCCCCGCGCGGCGACCGCCGCCGCGCCGAACGGCGTGGGTCGCGAGGCGGCGGAGGCGGCAGCGGCGGCGATGGCGGCGGCGGCGGCGGTAGCGGGAGCTCGCGTGCCGTCGCCGGTGTGCTGCTGCAGCGGCGGCGGCAGCGTCGACGGCGACGGGCGGCAGTGGAACACCGACTCCCAGTACTCGTCAAACCAGACGTTGTCTCCGTTGCTCTCGGGCGTCAGCGCCGTGAAGTATTCGTCGAAGCCGGCGAGCGGCGCAGCGTGCAGCTCGATGGTGAGCGCGCCGTTGGCCACATGCTCGCTGCCGTGCACCGGCTCGCCGTGCCGGCCCCAGCCGTCGCTCGCCAGCCAGACGAGCTGGCCGGCGGCGCCGAGCCGCCGCGCGGCGGCCAGCAGCAGCGCGGCGTCGTCGCCGCGCACGAACAAGACGACGACGCGCGCGCGCCGCTTCTTGAGCAGGCGCGCGACGACGCTCTCGAACAGGGCGCCGTCGGCGCCCTTGGGTATGCGCTCGCGGCTGGCTATGCAGATGCGCGCGCGCCTCCTCTCCGCCTCCTTCGCGAAAGAGGCGATGCCCGAGTCGCCGTACTCGCCCTCGGAGGCCACGGTGGACACGTACGTCCAGTTGAAGTGCGCCACGATGTCGACGAGCGCCTTGGCCTGTAGCGTGTCGGGCGGCACGGTGCGGAAGAAGTAGGCGTAGCGAGTCGCGTCCGACAGGTCGCGACTCGTCGACGCGTAGCTCATCTGCGTCACCTTGAACAGTCGCAGCAGGTTGGCCACCTGAATAGATACGCTGCTGTACGAGGCGCCGACGACGCCCATGAGCGAGTACGGGCCGCCGCCGCCGGCGTCAGCCGGAGCGGAAGTGGCCGGAGCGGCGCCGTCGCCGTCGTTTTTTCTCCGCTGCTCCGTCGCATCTCGCCGCGCGCCGACTGCCGCCGGCGGCGACGCGGCGCCGTCGTCTCCGCGGCCGCCGCACCGCTCGGCGGCGCCGATCGCGGCGGCGGCGAGCTCTGAGCGGCTGTCTCGCAGCGAGCTCATGACGAAGTCGAGCGCCTGGTCGAGCGCGTGCGTCTCGTCGGAGCACGTGTCGAGGATCTTCAGCCCGAGCCGAACGCCGCGCAGGATGTTCGGATTGGCGTTGATTCTATCCACGGCGAAGCGCATCGCCTCCAGCCGCTGCACGCCGCGGTCGGCGTTCACGCGGCCGCAAGCCGAACCTCCGCCGTCGCCCTTCTCATGCACCGGAAACAAGCCGCCGAGAACGACGTCGCCCGGCTGATAGATGTAGCTCCTTCTGGCACCGTCCGCCGCCGCAGCCGCCGCCGCTGCCGCCACGGCAGCTGCTGCGGCTGCGGCCAGTGCCGCACTGCACGCGACGACGCACAGAAAAGCGGCGGCCCGCGAGCGAGGCATTCGGCAGGCAGCGGAGGAGGCGGCGGCGGCGGCGAGGGCAGCCGACGAGGCAGCAGGCGAACTCAGCGACGGCTCGGAGAGCTAAGGACGGACGCCGCTGAGAGCGACGGCGGCGCACACGCGCGTGCTGCGCGCTCGCGCGCCTGCTCCATTAGCGATGTACCTGACTTTGAAAAATTAATCGCCTTAATGGAAAGCTCTAGTTCATACTTGGAGATATTGATCGACGATGACAGTTTTACGATCATCACCATTTCGCTCTCTCGCCTCCTGACGACGGCTCGCGCCTGCGCACTCCTCGCGAGCTCCTTCAGCGATGCCGTGACTGGCCAACCAACGGTCCGTCCGGCTCTGCGTAACATCCTGCCGCAGCGAAGCCTCGCCGGTTATCGACCTATCGAGCTATCGACCCGGCGGCGGCGGCGGCGGCGGCGGCGGCGGCGGCGGCGGCGGCGGCGGCGGCGGCAGCAGCAGCTGCTGCTGCTGCTCCCACTCCACCTCCACAGCTACTCCGCGGTGGCGGCCGCTAGGGGTCGCTGACCGGCAGCGCTCTGCTGCGCATCCTCCGGATGCTCCGGTTCTACGCAGCCAGCCAGCCAGCCAGCACAGGACGCGATCCGCGTCCACTGGGAGCAGTCAGCGCAGGACGCCGCGAGTGGCGACATCTGGACCGCCGGCGCCGGCGTCGTGCGGCGTCGCCCGCGACCTCGGGTAGCCGCTTGCGCTGTCTAAATGGCAATCGCTAGCACAGCGAGTGGCCTCCACCGGCGGCGGCCGCTGGCTCGCGTACTTCGTGGCGCTGGGCGACGCTCCGCTCCTGGTAATTGCCGATACGTTAGGCCGTCGAAGTAGCGTGTAGAAAATTAGCTAAGCAAGCACTAATAACTGTACAATGCACCTGTTTCTCACAGCATTTATCTCATCAGCCTAGTCGTCATAATTAGTAAGTAGTCCTAAAGCTATTAGTCATATCCTTTGTGTACTAATGCGTGCTTACATTGGCTGTCACCACTAACCACGTTTACATGTTGAAACTGCGCACGATACCACTAAGCATTTGATCAGGCTTCATTTGCATCATATTTAAAGTGTCTACAAAGAGATCAAATGTATTATTATTATTATTGTTATTAAATAGGCCTAAGGTGGGCCGGACTACTAGCATGTGCTCGCTTAGCAAAAAGTGCACGCGACACCAAAAGTCGGTCGACGTTATAGGCATCCGTTGTTATATTGCTCTTCCAATTGAAGGAACCCTCTGGCTAAGGAATTGACGCACAATTCCGGTAAAAGAATTGCTACATGATTATCTCGCTAAATTAACTGCGTAGACATCTAAATGGACGGCGGCAACTTACGAATACTAGTAGTAGTAAGTCACCATTCAGAGTCAGCATTCAGACTGCAGTTGGGTCGAATTAACTGCTAGATATCTATTCAGTCGGTACCGCTTCCCCAACCCTAAATGTAATGTCATATATCTCCCTGTGTAACTCCGCAAAGACAAAAAGAGTCGCTGTAGGTGTTTCGCAGAGGACCTTTTTGTAGTGCACTCAAAGCCTAAGCGATATTTGGTACGCGTAAGTTTTGCCATCGGACTATATCTCTCGCGTCAAAGAGAAAGTTAGAAGCATAGATCAGTCAGGAGGGCAGTCAAGGAAGTGAGTGGCATTGAAGTAGCAGCTGAGGACGGCTGGACAGAGTTTGCCACAGTCAGCAGCACGAGAGAGTATCTATCGTCTCGTAAGAGCTGTGGAAGTGAGTTACAAAGTCTTGGACTTGCAGAGCAAATGCTTCTATTGCCAACAGTCTCTAAGTGGAAGAATCTAAGAGCTACTTTATTGCCCATACAGGAGCTCGGGGCCCAAGGAGGCTGAAACTGGTGCAGCAGTTCAACCTGGTGCGAAAGAGCCAAGCTGTAACAGGCCTTATTGGTCATCGCAAGAAATGTGTATCCTTTGATCAATTGAGAAATCGAAGCTTCGTCAGCGAAGGAGGCACTCGGCTGAACCTCGAGGATGCGTCGACCGACCGACCTGGCAGCAGCAGCTTGAATCGCCACAAGCAGCGGACTAATCGTTCTTTTTTTCCATAGCCCGGTCAGCCCAGCGGCAGCCAATCGCCAAGAGGCTGCTGGGATTCCGTGGGGTGGCTGTCGGGTTTAGAGAGCTGCGCTCCGCCGCCGGCCGGATGTATCGTACCGCCGCTGCCCGGATGGATCGCACCGCCGCTGCCCGGACCCTCGAGGGGTGCATTGGGAGCAAGGTTAACAGGTGAACGTGCTTGTATTTTAGGCTAGCGTGTACGCTCATTTAGGGCACGTGACTTTCAATACGAAAACTGAGGACCGCGCATGTAAGCGCTCAAGGGTCAAGGGTCCGCTGCACGTCACGTCACGTCGCAGACCGTCGGTCAGAACATCGCTAAGACTAGCTGACCCGTAGTTTTGATAGAATGCAACGCACAACTGACCATGTACAAAAACATATTAGCTGATTTAACAGGCTCATTTGTATAGGGATACAAGAGCCTTAACGGCTTTCCTACCGCTTGTAGTTGGCCATAAAGAATCGCCCACTTCCGGATACGAACGCACGACCTCTTGACCTTACCTCCCCTGAGCTATCGCGGCCCAGTACAAAAGACCCAAAAAGACCTGGTCCGAAAGATATGTTCTTACTCGATTGAACGATGCAAGCGCCGATAGTCCACGGGCACCGAAATGACCACGGGAATGTGAGCGCATCAAGAAATATTAGCATTGGCAGCGCATCAAAAATCATTAGCAATGCATTCAAGGTGTGAAAATAATAATGAGTCGTAGTATAATATAGAACCCTTAGACAAATTAAATTTGTATCCAAGTGCTTTAAAAATTGCTGCAAGACAATAATTGGGTCACGGCTGCGTTGTATCAAGCACGAAAAAGCAAACAAGTATGCCCGTAAGCTTAGGTCGGTGTAATAATAATAATAGTTATTCACTTGATAAAGCGCCCTCAGAGAACTTAATCTCTCTCTAGGCGCTTTACATTTGCTGTAAATTGAAATGCAATTGAATGGTAAGTAAAATCATGCTTGAAAAACAAACGAAATGAATAATGTGGTTAGGGATGATATGCACAGGGTCAGCATGCAAATGTGGTTAGTGGCAGCATGCACAGTGTCAGCACGCATAAGCACGCGAAGGACGAATCACAGGGACCCACTAAATGCTGTCCTAAATAGGCGTGTTTTCTAAGTTTCTTTTAAATGTGGTCAGGTCAGGGGATGTCGTGACGCAGGTCGGGAGGGAGTTCCAGGCTTTGGGAGCATACGAGCTAAATGCACGGTCTCCAAAGGATTTAAGGTTTGTACGAGGTATTTCTAGACTGTTGGATTCCGAAAAGCGAGTGGTACGATGCTTGGCCTGATGGGGTAGTATATCTGACAGATAGGCTGGAGCCATAAAATGAAGGGACCTAAAAGTGAGCGACAAAACCTTGAAGTCAATCTGTTGCTTGAATCATCTTAAAAAGAAACCAGTTCTCTTAAGTGCCACATAAATGATCAATGTTTTAGCATTAATATTATTTTTAACCCACCAACGTGAAAGTCTCAATAAACTTCGACGTATGCTCTAAGCATGGTAAGCTACAAAGAAGATTTTTCCAAATAGATGTGGACCATGCAGCCAGCAGATGCACAACAGAGCAGTGACGTCAAACTTCTGGGACCGACACGCACTACTAAAGTAAACATCAAGACACTTAAAGCCAGCGGTTAGTAAGATCTCTGGCTAGCTGTGCGAACTTAATAACGCTTATACATACCGTAACGTTGTAGGATTCATAGGTCGGGCCTACTGATGATATGCGATGCGTCCAGCTGGGCCAGACCGTCTCTCCTAATGAAGGTCACGGCCGGAGGTCAGCGGCTGGAAATAGGCCTCCCCTTTTCCTAGACCCGCCGGGACGTGTGCACAGGCAGCGATCGACGCCACGCAACCAGACAAAGTCAATGAGGCGGAAAAAAGCCGAAACCGGAGCAGCTGCATCTGGAGCCCAGATGTGGCGGCTGACATTTCACTTCATTAGTCATTCTCTGCGGCGCCTTCTTCCGCACTAGCCAGCCGGTACAGCGAAGCCAGTCGCGGGCGATTTTAGTGCCCTATTAACCCGCCTGGCGGCGTAGCCTCCTCCGTTGTGCCACGCAGGACTCGAACGGCCTCGCCTGGCTTCGCTCGTGGCCGCCGCTCTGCTGGTGTCCCGTATTGCGGACGCGCCGCTAAGAACGCCGTGCAGCGCCTTCCGTGCTCGGGCTGAACCGAGCCGCAAACGGAGCGCTCGTAGTTGTAGCGGTCTTTGCCGAGGCTTAGCGAACGCTGGCGAAGCGCCGAACCCTTGAAAAGCTCGGCTCGCTACTTGCAGGTGCAGCATAGATGCTCGCACGTGGCGCCGACTGTAGCGCAGAGCGGCGGCAGCGATGACGAGCAGCGAGCCCAGCGCGCTTTCACGAAACAAGTCCAATCCATGACGTAGCAAGGTTCATTCGACAGCAACGGAGGGTTGCAGGCGTTGAACAGAAAGGCCAGGACAGAAACCAGCAGTACACCAACAGCTTCGCTGCCTACTAGAGCTCAAAGCAGCTCGCATACTTTGGCCAACACGCGGTTTCCACGCGGCTTCGGCCACAGATTGTCGCGCACGTCGGTTCATAGCCATTACAGTTCAGGAAAAGCGAACGAATAATGAAATTCAGCCGCAATCTGGCTGATCAAGCTCGCCGCCGCCGCCGCCGCCGCCGCCGCCGCCGCCGCCGCCGCCGCCGCCGCCGCCGCCGCCGCCGCCGCCGCCGCGTCTACTGCTCCGGCAGTGTCTGCAGGTCCTTCGCTGGTGCCCTTGTTTTTCGTTGACGGATTTCCGACTCCGCTCGTCGCAGCACTTCCGCCGCGGCTCGTTCACGGCCAATTCTTCTGCCAGACCGAAGCCGGCAACCTAGGCGCGCAGAGCCCTCTCGGTTTAATAAGCTCGGAGCGAGAAGCCCCAATTACTTTTCCCCCTGCCCTAAAGAGCATCGCCTAGCAGCGCTAGCTCTCTCATTAAATGCGGCGGAGACGTTCGAACGAGGAGCCTCCAGAATTCTCATCGAGGCGTCGAGACGCTCAACACTATAGTGTAGGGAACAGGAGCCCGCAAGTAACGAAATAACACAGTTGCCGATCGAAGATTCTATTCGACACGAACTCGGAGGTCGCTCATCGAGGTGGAGAAGGACATAATTTCCTCGTTGGTAACGTTGGGCAAACATAGGAAGAATACGGGGTAGTCCAGGCCGCTGCCTCTGCAAGGGTGGGGGTGCGAATTACCTCCCCCTGCTCGTGGCTTCACAAACATGGGTTTACGGGCCGCTCTGTAGAGAAATAGTATTATGAGCTCATGGGCCATGCCGGTTTATGGGGAGCCTGCTGCATTGAGAGTGAGTCACGGCCTGTAGAGAAGGCGGCAGTTGGAACGCGTGCGCGGGAGAGGAGACGCTGCGACCCCCGTTACGCCCGCCGCGAGCGTGAGCGAATACTCGGCGCCGTCCTGCCTGCTCGGCGCGTTCCCTACTCGGCGCCGTCCTGCCTACTCGGCGCGTCCGTCTGAGCTCTAGACCGCACATTGCCGCAGGCTAAGAGAGGTCGTCTCGTTGTCTTGCGCGCACCGCGTGACCAATAGCTGAACATATTCTTGCTCGTCTGCAGCATATGTGAAGAGCATAGAAAGAGACTTATTTCCCTTATGGCGCTACACATATCTATTACTATTCTATTGCTAGGCTACAGCTCGTCAAGCCAGATGAGAACGCGCTGACTCGCGCGAGTTCGCCGCCTGCTTCCGCTTCTTCCCCTGTCTGTCCTGCACGTGGCTGCCGGAGCGACTGACGAGCGGCCTCGGCTCCGCGATTTCGTCGTCTGCGTCTGCTCCTTCCCCGGTCTCTCCCCGGCTCTGCTGCTGCTGAGCGCCATGCTGGCGAGCCATAGCGGCGAGAGCGCCTCCTTCTTTATGCTGCTGTTGCTGCTGCTGCAGGCTGCCGTTCTGCTGAGCCTCTCTCCGACTCCCCGTCTCTCCGACTCTTGTCTCCGACTCTCAAGACTGGCAAGACTTTCGCCCTTCGCCTCTCGGCTTCTGCTGATGCTGGATCTCGATTGGTATTCATCCAACCAATCAAATGCGTGTGAATTTTAAGACCGCTATGAATTCGTAGCCATTCAATAACACTGATAAAGCTCACACTGTGCACTAACCGGTGGCTTTCTCATGTGCCAACTCAGTTGAGCCCTGCGTCGAAGCTGGAAAGCACCGGGAGTGGGAGTCATTCCTTCAGCCGTAGTGAAGAGACCCCATGGGGCTGGAATGAAATGACCACCGCCCTTAGAAAACCCTTTCAAGTTCAAGCCCGTATAGTTGATCAAAGCTATCCATGTTCAGTATCAACTATGAGAGTGCACGTTGCTGCTGCTCATGCAAATGAGTAATTTATCATCGCTCCTTTTTTAACATCCATCATTGCTCTAGCCTCATTGTACGTCTATGGAGACCATACGACATCCATAAATAAAGCTTGAGTCAAGGATCGACGCTCTAATTTACAAACCTAGATAATTATAACAATACTAATAATAATACACTTTATAAAGCCCCCCCAGAACTCAATTCCTTTCTAAGAACTTTACATTTGCTGCAAAGGAAATGCGATCGAATGGTGAGTGGTCTAATGTTTGATAAACAACATGAATAACATGGTTAGGGGTGACATGCACAGGGTCAGCATGCAAGTGTGGTTAGTGGCAGCTTGCAACCGCGTCAGCATGCATAAGCACATAAAGGACGAATCACAGGGACCCACTAAATGCTGTCATAAATATGTGCGTTTTTAATTTTTTTTAAGTGTGGTCAAGTCAGAAGATGTTCTGACGCAAGTCGGGATGGAGTTCCAAGCTTTGGGAGCATACGAACTAAATGCACGGTCTCCAAAGGAATTGAGGTGTATACGAGGTATCGGTGAACAGATAGATTCCAAAAAGTGGGTGGTGCGATGCTTGGCCTGGTGGGGGAGTAGGTCTGATAAGTAGGCTGGAGCCAAAGAATGAAGGGACCTAAAAGTGAGCGACAGAACCCTGAAGTCAATCCGTTGCTTGACTGGTAGCCAGTGCAGGTCGGCGAGAAGTGGTGTGACGTGGCAACTGCGATTCTCACGACAGACAAGCGTAGCTGCAGAGTTTTGCACCAGCTGTAAGTGCCTGTTTGCACTTCCCGGTAGGCCTGCAAGCAAGAGAAAATGCCACTATGGTATATTATTACTTTAGGCGTAGATTATTACTTAGGCACCCTTCGTTATGATAGAGGCAAGGTATTTTGCCAAAAGGCCTTCGTCGCTCTTACTGACCGCCGCTCGACAATATCTGCCATCTCTGCAGCGACGTGGCCTGACGTTATGGGCCAGAGCAGGATCCGTGCCACGCACCCTGCTCTGACCCAGCACGATCAAACAACTTGGTGATCAAGCTAATATTTTAAGCCACGATCTCGCTACTGCGACGCAGCTCTGAACCAGCACGATCACCGAATATGGTGGTAAAGCTAGCATAGTTCTCCATGATCATGTTCCTACTGGTCATTTCCAGACATTTTGCACCTTTAATGCAGAGCATGTACTCTGACTAATTTCGATGTTTGACATGGCTACCCGCCATTCCAGGTTCATTGACCGTGTTTCTTCACGCTTGCCGTGTAGTTTATGGCGGCTGCTAATTCCTGCGAAAGCCACATCCGGAGGGCGGTCTTGTGGGTTCACGCGAGATGCTGTCACGATTCAGTGTCATTGCTTTGAGGTGCGCGGACGTTGTCGGTCACTTTCCGGGCTTGGCCAAAGCTCTTTGCAAATATAGTCTGAGTTATTCTGCGACTTCGGTTACAGTACATTAGGCCGTAAAATTCTCCTTTCCGCGACTTTTTCTGTTCAGGGTCCTACCTAGTTGCCGATTCAGTCCCTGCCACCTTAATGAACGGATGTAGGCGTCTCGAGTGTCTGTACAGACATCAGACTCATTCGATTGTGGTGGACAATTTTCGTCTATTCTTTGTAGTGACCGAATAATAATTATAATATATTTGTACAGCACCTCAGAGAACTTAATCTCTTTCTAGGTATTTTACATTTGCTGTAAAGTAAGCATAATCGAATGGTTAGTGCTTGTGTGCACAATTACAACAAGCATAATATGGTTTGAGGTGACATGCACCGATTCGGCGTGCAAATATGGTTAGTGGCAGCATGCACAGTGTGAGCACCGTAAGCATACATAGGACGAATCCCATTGACCCACTAAATGCACAGGTAATTATATATAAATATAAATGTATTAAACACATACACACACACACACACGCACACACATATATACAAGTGCGTTTTTAGCTTCTTTCTAAATGTCTTGTCAGGGAATGTCGTGACGTCAATTGGGAGCGAGTTGAGGGAAATCGTGAAGGTGCTCCAGGTGCGAAAAGCTATGGGTCGTCACTGTCTTAGCTAACGGCATTGCGGAGTCGCTTGCATAACCGTGGCTTATCACCGTCTGCGAAAGGGAAGGCGGAGGCGCTTGCAAAACCAGAGCTTTACACCAACTTCCTGCTAAAGGTATAGCAGAGCCGCTTGCATAACTTGAGCAAACCATCTAATGGTACGGTAGAACGGCTTGCATAACTAAGGCTTGCTAACCGCTGCTAACCCACGCAGGAGGAGCCGCTTGCATGATCTACTAACGGCTCAGCCTCAATGGCTTGCATGCCACCTTTAAAGTCATGGCATAATGCACCCTCACTATTGTGCCTATGCGGACACATGGCAAATGAGACATCTATCAATCGTTGTTTGCCAAACTTCCTTCTTCTGAGATGCTCTTTGTGGTTAACTTCCCTAAAACTTTGCTCGCCGACACCATTGATGTTGGGCGTTTCATCTCGACCACTCATATATCATATGCAGCGCCTCCACTAAGCGCACACACATGCAATACAGCCGTCGTCGTCGTCATTCCCGCAACTCGCCTGTGGGGGCAAAGTTCATCCTCGGCGTGCCGCCGCGATCGCTGCACGTGCCAGCCCCGACAGTATAAACCATGAGGGCCTGCAGCTCAATATTTCAGGTGGCTACACAGTGACCTTGACTGTAGCAACCGGAAGTTTAAAAAGTTGGAAAAGCCTGTAGTCACAAGCTTGCTGTCCCATGCCTGCTGGTCCGTCCTTTTAGCTAGAGAGACCGAACTGTCTCTCTCTCTCTCCCTCCCCTCTCTCTCTCTTTCTTTCTTACCTCTCTTTCTCCTCTCTCTCACTCTCTCTATCTCTAATAATAATAACAATAATAATGCACTTGATAAAGCGCCCTCAGAGAACTCAATCTCTTTCTGGGCGCTTTACATTTGCTGCAAAGGGAAATGCAATTGAATGGTGAGCAATATCCCTCCCTCCCTCCCCTCTCTTTCTCATCTCTCGCTCTCTCTTCCCTTCCTCCCCTCTCTCACTCTTCCCCCCCCCTCTCTCTCTCTCTCTCTCTCTCTCTCTCTCTCTCTCTCTCTCTCTCTCTCTCTCTCTCTTTCTCGGGCTAAGGTAACTGTCATAAGCTAGCGGCTCGTAGCGCTTGCTATGTTTTCAATATATGTCCAACATTTGACAACAGCAGGAAGCAGTGGTTTTAAGCAGTTCCTTAATGATGAGTTTGCACAGCCTAAAATAACATTATTGAAATGCTAGAATACAAAACAAGCCACGATATGACGGTCACCAGAGATTAGTAGCGACCGAGAGTTGTTATTATCGGAAACACGACGCGTCGTGTGAAAGCTGCGGCTGGTGCGTATTAGAAGTCCAAAAGTCGGTCCGGAGGAATACGGGATGATGATGCTGACAAGTCGCACGACTGAGCAGCAGCAACGAGCGACGCAACGACTGATGAATATATGAATATAGGGCGGTCGCTTCCAGAACGCAGAATCCGGCGCGAAGCTATCCCCCGGCGCTCAGTACCTGCATTCCAAAGAATGAACGGTTCGAGTGCCAGGATTCAGCGGTCAGCTAAGGAAAGATACGAGAAACCGGCTAGTCCGGGACTTGGAAATAAGGGCCCGTGTTATCAGCAACCACCGCACGTAGCGTGCTATTCGTATGGTCCCCTATGGCTGGAGCTGAAACACGATTAGCCAGTGCGAGTTTCCGTTACGCACTCTCATTCGTACCTTTGACGTCGCTGAACTGGTATTAAGTAAATAAAGAAATCCTAGCCGATTAAACAGCCTCTTTTTGTATAGCGACAGAAGAGCCTTTACGTCTATCACCACCGCTTGCACTGGCGATAAAGCATCGCCCACCGCAGGAATCGAACCCACGACCTCGGGACCGAGGTCGTCAAAGCAACCGCCTTACCAAGTGTGCCATCACGGCTCGCCGGTGTTCGTACAGCGCCGCCGGTCGCTGTCAACACTTGCTACAGCCGAGGGGCCGCCTGCATCATCCGGTTGCTCTCATACCTTGGGATCTTAGCCCGGGGCTATGGTGCTCTCACTATTCCGGACACACCACCAGGTCGTGGGCTCGAGCTCCGCAGTGGGGGCGATCCCTCATTGCATGCACAGTGCCGGTGGCCGTGTCAGACGGTAGGGCTTTTCTGCCGCTATACAAGTGAAACTGTTGAATCACATAACTCTTGTCATCATTCGCCAGTAACACTCTTTAGCTCACTTGCGGCTTGTTGTTAGCAGGTCGTCAGTCAAAGAGGGCCGTTCCTCCGACGTTAGCCCAGCGACGGGTCTCGGTTAGAAAGCTCAGCTTAACGTTAGGCGCGTTGTGCTTGCGGTAATATTCACAGCGATGTTTCTCAATTGGTTAACTGCCTCGCGGCGCTTTAGCAACGAGGAAGGTCAGGGTCCCATTCCTTATTCAACTCGCTACGCTCCTAGTTCGCACTTGTTCACCAGCCCGTCGAGCTGAGTTATAACGTGAACATTAGTGTAGCAATTCTGTTGTTGGTTCTAGAAAGGCTTTACTCTATCCCCGAGAGACTGACTCGAGAGAACGGAAGTGCAGCGCAGGAAGGAGCTCGAGAACGGCGTCAACCCCCCCCCCAGCAGCTCTTGTCGACACTGGGGTGAAGGGACTGAAAGCTGATCTGAACAGATTCATCGTTAGCTGAGAATGAAAGTATGCCCAGGCCATCCGAGGTAGCAGCCGTAGCTGAAAGTGAGTTCCAGACTATCGGTGCATGCGAGCCGAAGGCTCGATCTCCAAAAGATATCAATAGTTGTGCTAGGAACAGTGAGATGACTTGATGCTGAGGAGCGAGCACATGAGAGAGCACGTGACTGGATGGACAAGGGCGTCAGATAGGTGGGCTGGAGCAAGGGAGTTGATTTAACTGTAAGCCAGACTGAAGATCTTAGAATCATTTATATGTCCGATAGGGAAGTAGAAACAAGAGGTCCATGTAAAATATTAGCCACTGGTGTATGCATCGTATCAGCGCGTGGCCTGATTCCAAGTATACGAATGGGCAAGAACTTGCTCAAAGGCTTACATTTAGTCCGAGGGACGTTGGGAAGACCTGAGGGTGACTAGAGAGCAGATGGAGAGAGCACGTGACTGGAGGAGCAAGGAGATCTGTGCATAGGTAGGCCGCCGGCGAAAGCAAAGGAGGCGACTTGCAAGTGCCTCGAAGGAGTCGATTCGATGCTTGATAGGCAGCTATGCCATTGAGCAAAGGAGCCGCTGAATTTTGCACCCGTTGCAGACGATAAAGGGCACAGGTAAGAAATTCTGAAAAAAAGAACTGCAACAATCTAGACGTGATGTCAGCCGATCGCCTCACGCCATTTAACAATGCCCACTTGCTAGTGCCACCTAACAATGGATGCTTGCTAGCTCGGCTTCTGCTACCCCGACCTCGGACCTTCACCTTCTCCGCTCGGTTTCGACCCTCTTCTGCTCCCTCGGCGGACTCCTCCGATGGCTGCTTTCCTGGACCTCCAGCCACACCACTCCGATTTGGCCGACATTTTGACCAAGCTCTACCCAAACTTGATGCGTTTGCCCTACTGCTTCGGCACACTCCCCAAGAGGCCCTGCTATGGATTGTCACGCAGCCTTCATGCAGCTACCGACGCCATCCAATCCACGTGATTACCCAGCAAGCATGATGGTAATAGAGAAAGCTCTAATGGCGCCTCTTGTCGAAGAACCAAACCTTTCGAATTGTTTTGATCGGGCAGGTGAGTCAAGGAGACTGTCCGAGGCAGCAAGCCAGGCCATCATGCTCGGAGCACTTGCACGTGAGCGGTCGCACAAGTGCCGGTGACTTGCAGGGCAAATTAGACTGAAGCTCTATGGGCATGAAGAGGCTCCATCTGCTCCACATCAGCTGGAGCAGCTTGTCTCAAGTCAAAGGTCAAGCTACTGAGAGGGCACAGCTGTTCATCCTTAGTCGTGCCTTTTCTGCTGCTGCTGCTGCTGCTGTCTCGAAGGAGAGTGATGAGCCCACGATGCCTACAGATGGCCAGAGTTCGAAACTGCCATGACACAGGAACAAGGATACATTTCGCAAGAGCGGCTGCTATTGCTCTGCTTATGCACTCCCTGGTGGTACAAAGATGCTGCAAACTAAGCACTCCTACCTCAATCGATCAAGGTCGATATAAAGGATCGCCCTGTGCAGGACTCAAACTCTCGACCTGGGTCGCGAAGAGCAAGCACCTTACCAAGATACTTTAGTTAAATGCCTGAGTTCGAGGGAAGCCTCGGGTGAAGCTCGCAAGTAAATGTTAGTCTGCTTGCCTGGCAGCCAAATCCTAATATGAGAATCGGAAAACTGTCCGATCAGCTGGGCTCAACCGGAACACCTCTGTCAATCGCTACCGGTATGACCGTAATACAGATCGAACCGCTCACTTCGCCTTCGCTTCAGACTTCAGCTTCAGACTCCTGCTGTGAAGGCGGGACTCTCGACGAGAACTTGTTAGTGCCACCGGCTGTGCAGCTGCAGTGGCTAGCGTTCGCAGACGTATTCCACACCAGCAGGAGCTCCTTTTTCGGCAGCCAAATTATGTCACACAAAAGGATAATAACAAGAATAATAATGCACTTGATAAAGTGCTCTCACAGAACTCAATCTCTTTCTAGGTGCTTTACATTTGCTGCAAAGGAAGCACGATCGAACGGTTAGTAATATCATGCTCGATAAACAACATGACTAACATGGTTAGGGTTGACATGCACAGAGACAGCATGCAAGAGTGGTTAGTGGCAGCATCCACAGTGTCAGCTCGCATAAGCACATCAAGGACAAATCACCGGAGCCCACTAAATGCTATCCTAAATAGCTGTTTTTAAATTCCTTTTTAAATCAGGTCAGGTCAGGGGTTGTTCTGACGCAGGTCGGGAGGAAGTTCCAGGCTTTGGGAGCATACGAACTAAATGCACGGTCTCCAAAGGATTTAAGGTTTGTACGGGGTATTTGTGGACTGTTGGATTCCGAAAAGCGGTGGTACGATGCTTGGCCTGGTGGTGGAGTAGATCTGAGAGACAGGCTGGAGCAAAAGAATAAAGTGACCTAAACGTGAGCGACAAAGCCTTGAAGTCGATCCGTTGCTTGACTAAGAGCCAGTGCACGTCGGTGAGAAGTGGTTTGATGTGGCAACTGCAACGCTCACGACAGACAAGCCTAGCTGCAGAGTTTTGCACCAGCTGTAAGTGCCTGATTGCACATGCCGGTAGGCCAGCAAGCAGTAAGGCAGTGAGTTACAGAAGTCGAGACGGGATGTCACCAATGCATGGACCAATATACACGTGGTATCCTTATCTAAACAAACGCAAATTTTAGCAATGTTGTGTATCTGAAAGTAGGCAGACTTGATTGTGGAGCTGATGTGGTCGTCTAACGAGAGGTCACTTTGGAACATGACCCCTAGATTTCGAGCTGATTCAACGGGAGATATGTAATGCAATTTATCTCTGTAACTCCACAAAGTCATAAAGACCATGTTGTTGCTACACATGAGAGTTTTGTATAGCCCACTCACGGCCTAAGCGGCTTTCGGTACGCATTCGGTAGCCAACAGACTTCGTCTCATGCAACAAAGAGAAAGTGGGAAGCATAGCACAGTCAGGAGAGCAGTTGAGGTAGTGAGTACCTTAGAAGTAGCAGCTCAGAACCGCTAAAAAGGATGAGCCATAGTCGGCAGCAGGTGAGTAGTTGTCGTTGTGTAAGAATTGTGGAACCAAGTTCCACAGTCTAGGACCTACAGAGCTAAAGTTTCTATCGCCGACGGTCTTAAAGCTGAGAAATGGAACAGCTAATTTATTCAGCAATAAACAAGCCCGAATTTTAGCAATGTTATGCAGCTGAAAGTAGGCAGACTTGATTGTGGAGCTGGTGTGGTCGTCTAACGAATGTAAAGCGCCTAGAAAGAGATTGAGTTCTCCGAGGGCGCTTTATCAGGTGCATTATTATTATTATTATTATTATTATTAACGAAAGGTCTTTGGAACATGACACCTAAATTTCGTGCAGATTCAACAGAAGATATGCTGGCAAAGGCAATTTTGAGCGTTAGCCTTTCCAATTTCTGAATCACACTGGGTTTGCCCACAACTAATAAGTTAGTGTTATCATCGTTTACTGTAAGAAAATCGTTGAAGTCAATCTACTGCTTGACTGGTAGCCAGTGCAGATCAGGGAGAAGTGGTGAGATTACGTGGCACCTACGACGACGAGTTTCTAGCCAGACTCCAAAAAGTAAACTTCAAGGGCCTGACTCTGCTCCAACACTGAACGCAGAACAGTAACGGCTGTTATGCAAAATATCTCTCACGGCAGCTGGACGAAGGCTCCTCCGGTCCTCACCTTTGCTAGAGCTCTGACTACAGCTCCACATGCCTTGACCCTGTTGCTAGAGCAGCATTGATCGTTGCTTTGGTTACTGCTGTACCAAAGGTTAGGGCTCTGGACCCAGTTCTGATAAAACTGACCCCATAGCTAGTGCTTCCTCTTACCGTAGCAGTGGCCAGAATTAAACAAAGAACAGGACCAGGGCTTAACCTAGTGAAAGACAGCAAATCATACAAAGGTAAAGGAAATGTTTGGCAGCATTTTTAGGTCATTTGAAGGAAGGTTGTGACGGTTGCCCATTTCCCTTTCGCACGCGAACAGACTCACGCCGGACTCAGACGTCGATGGTGGTAAGCATCAATTCCGAGGCCAAATAGTGGTAAACTTCTACTGTCATCTGTATGCTGTAAGATGACCTGCACAGAGAACTACACGAATCCGGAAATCAGTTCAGCTTCACTCGCGTGCTACAGAATCCTCAGTCAACGCGGACAAGGAAGGCTACAAGTGTGTGCATGTCAGCTGTACTTACATACACGCTGCTGCTGCTATATATCAGGCAGCTGCGAAGCCCTGGCACACTGAGGAATGACGCAAATAACTCTCTTGACAAGCTCAATAAAATGTGCATGCACACACACACACTCAGAGAGCCGACAAGCAAGTCGCTGAAGAACAGCAGTGAAGTGAGCAGCCAAGGAGGAGAAGCCTGGATGCTGTCCAGGGATGCCAGCCAGCTATCAATAATGCTTCGCTGGGCAGCAGCCACTATGCAGAGTGAGGAACCACTGCAGCAGAAGTTTCACGAAACCAGCAGCAATTCAGTCTGAGTGAAACCGACTTACAGAGGTGGTGTCCAATTTCCTCTAATTACATCTCATTGTTGTCCTATTTACAGGCAGGAAAGGTGCCTGATTGCCAATTAACAGTCAGCACATGTGCATGCACATATGCTGCAGCAGCAGCAGCAGGGTAGCCAGGGGCCAGCTTGTGCACCCGAGGCAAACAGGCAGGCCTGGATGCTGCCAAGAGCCCCCAGCCACAGATTATCATCGGGAGGTCAAGGTCAGAGATAAACAGCAGAGGCCGGGCCAAACAGCACTGAGCATTGTATGGAATGACTAACGTCTGCAAGCTGGATGGTACGGCCAACAGTGAACCCCAGACTTCACTTCGTAGTAAGCACTTAAAAGACCATCAGCAGCCTCTATAATAATAAAATGAACTCGGCTGCGACCGTGTAGCCGATTTGCCAGATTCAGTACAAATAATAATAACCAAGCTGTATACGAACAGCAAGGGCTCTACCAACAAGAAGCCACTGCAGCTATGGCTGCACTGACCCATGCAGTGCAGCAGCGGCAGCAGCACTGCCTGCAGCAGCACTGCCTGCAGCCACTCTGCCAGCAGCAGCAGCAGCAGCCCTCGAGTGGACGGTAGCTGCCTGCAATGAGCCATCGTCGATAAGAAACAGTGGATAGCGTGACCTCTGGCCAGGCAGAATTAAGTATGGCTCAATGCTGGTCAAGAAGTGAGCAAAGTCGGCCTCGTCGCGACAATAGAAGCCTATTGTGCAGCTTGGATCCATGTCACTGAAAGCCAGCTTGCGTGGGGTGCGGCAATGGTAGGAGCTTGTGTCCAGCTGGGCAGTGTCGCCTGCCAGCTTGGGGTCGAGGCTGTCTTGACACAGGTGAGGGTCGAGGTAGATGAGCTGCTCGTCTTGGAAGCCGACGAAGTAGAGCGAGTGCCGCGGCCGGCCGCCCATGATCCCGATGCAGTGCTCGAGTGACAGCAGCCCTATATGTGCAGACTGAGGGAGTGGCAGACGCAAAGGAGACTCAAAGCAAAGCAAAGCAGCTGCTGGGGGGCGGCGGCGCTGTGCACCACTGGAGCAGACCCTAGCAAATGGTCGAACCCACACAGGCCAGCGATACAACGTGAGCGAGGCAAGCGAACGTTAACGACACGTCCACTCTTTCACGAGCTGCCCGTAACTGCCGGAAGGACCCGTTGATTGCGACGCAACAACCAATGATGACCAGCACGGGATGGGCACAGCAGACAAAAGACCGACTGGCACGCCGCCTATGCAACAGAAAAGGAACAAGAAAAAGCAATCAACAATGAACAGACACGATTGTGTAGGCCGGCCGCTCATGCGAAGGGCCAGGCGACGTTCGCATGCATGCCGAACCACTACAAAGGAAGTGCAAGCCTGAAAACGAGGCAGGACAGCATGGCGCCTGCGTATAAAAAAAGACATTTCTGCTCTCGGCACTTGCAGATGCGATTTCTGCCAAATAAATGTTTGCTTTGCGTTTGTTGCAGCAATCTTGTAGCTTTACTTCTTTGCCATTCGGATGTCTTTTGCCTGCCCTTGCCACCACCTGGCACTGCCTACCGGTGCATCGACCAAGTCCCAGGTCATGTTAGGCAGAGAGAGGCCTTCAAGCTAGTAGTCTCGATAGCAGGTGCAAAGCTATCACGGCTGGAGCAGCCCGACCAGCGTGCCGAAACAAGCAGCGCAAAGACCGAGCAAAGGACTACAGGTACATGTATTATTTGCATAGCATCCCCCCAAGAGAGCTAGTCTCTATCCAGGTGCTTCCCATATTCGGCAGAGCTCGAACCCATGAACTCGGTCATCAAAGGTGAGAAAAATTACCTTAGTCGTCAAAGCAAAGCACAGTAAGCCATAGGCCAACCCAGAGCTCTAACCTAATCTACAGCTGCATTGACACAGTGGGCAAGATAGTAAGTCAATCGACCTAAAAACATTAACTGCTGACCCAGTAACCCATACCATCCAGGTCCAGCACAAGGCTAGCTAACGAGGTAGGGAATGAGGGAGGAGGAGAGGGAAGGAGAAGAGGGAAACAAAGGGATGGAGAAAGGAAGAAGGGAAGGGAAGAAAGAAATGGAAGAATAGAATGAGGGGATGAGGGCTGAGGAGGAGGATCGCTGGGTCCTCAGTACCACGATAGCTTGCTATGTCGGCAGAAGTGGACGAAAAAGAACAGCGGATCCAATAATACACGTTCAGACTCTCGGGGCGGTCAACCATGATTATGCCAATACACTTCCTGCGTATTCTAGCTAATACACTGCCTGCCGTATTGTCGACGCAATCTTTTGCTGTGCACAACTGCTCGCAAAACCTTAACAGGAGGATGCAGCGCACGAGAGTTACTCAAAGCAGTCTAGTTGGTGAGTTGATATGACTCTTACTCGGGAGGCTTCAGAGGTCTTGGGCTCCAATGAACTTTAAAAGTACTCATTCATACTTTCTAAAGCTTCCTTTGGGCTTAGTTTGGCACTTTACATCGGTGGCTGCTTCGGATTCATGTGCTTGCGTTCGTGCTCAAGGAAACACCAGAGATAATTCTAACGATAATCCTTAAATGATTGGTTCAAACACGCTGACCCTATCGACTTGCTGAGACCTCATTCCAGAACTCTATGCAGTGGCCTTTACCGATTTCAAGAGGTCAACAGCTGGGCAGTGAACCAAAGGAACCTAGTTTCGAAACTACCCGTGCATACATAAGATTCATGCAGTGGCAGAAGATGCAGCAGCATAGTGAGTGAAAAAATACAAAATTAAGTAAAAATGTATACCTTGGTGGTCAAACTGCAATGGTGAACTCTTCGAGTTCCAGTGGGAGTCAGTAAGTACTCTGGCTCATCCCTCTCCCTCACCGACCGACTCGATGAGGGCGGGGCGAGGGTGGGGCGAGGGTGGGGGTGGGGCAAATGCCGATCAAAAGCCGCAGCCGCTTCATACCTTGGCTACCCCAGGCATGAACTAGGCCTGTTCTAGCCATAGGTTTGATCCGGGTCATGTCCCTACACAAGAGTATTCGGAAAGAATTTTTAACATTTTGGAGAACAGAAATGATACAGTACAATCATTGCCAAGCGTATAAAAGAAAAGGCCATGGAAACTGAAAAACGTGGCAGAAGCAGGAGCAGCAGTGGCGGCAGACTGTATTGCTGCTGCAGATCTGCATCTCCACTGATATGGCTGTCTCCCTACACCCGCGTCCTAGTGCTAGATCTTGCTCATCCCAGCTGCACCTGGGTTAAATTCACCGGATCTAATTTGGCAGCACATTCAAAGCCACGGCCAATCACGGCAACAGGAACAGGCAGAGAGCACTGGGCACTGTAAGTGAACCAACCGAAAAATGCAGATGACGACAGCGTCGCTGCTACAAAATCACCAGCGACCCCTCCTCCACACCCCCCCCAACAATGTGACATCCACTCTGTGGACGAGTCCTAGTGGCTCGGGGTTCAGTCAGATGGTTAAGCTCATTGCAGTGATAGCTCCTAGACGAGGTAGCTGCTCTGCCAACTGCTTTGTCGCTCAGTATGTCTGAGCATCAAGATCGAGGCAAGATCTAGCAGATGCCCAGTCGTCTGCTAGCTGCCCAAAGCTTGGCAAAAGTCAAACAAGTTTCCACATTTACCCACACTATGTAACTCGATTTTGTCCCTGGGGTATCAATTGCTATTTCCTAGTTGCTTATGCCTCAGACGTACAGAAAACGGCCATTATTCCCTATAGACCTGGCCTTTTCAAGCAGAACCTCGATTAATCATGTGACATTAACCCATTTCCGACGAGAAAACTGAGTGGGCCCACGCTGCTTTGCTGCTACAGCAGCACTCTTGGCTTGAGAGGGCAAGCATCGAGCTCAGAGTGCCCCACCCATCTCGGGCAATGAAGTGACCACGACGGCCGACGACCCCACTGATGCAGTGAGCAATCGATGACAAGAGTAAGGAGAGAGCAGAGCCATACCCCCAGGTACATCGAAACACAGATAATCATATCCAGCAGCAGGTCACTCGGACTGTTACGACTCTTGAGTAAATAGTGACATAAGATAAGAGCACATTTTAGCAACGAGACATGAGATACGAGCACGTTTTATGCGAGCAACTAAGCTGCCATTGAGTGCTCCTTGCAAAAACGGAACCCAGTTCCAATCTACCGGTTGCATGACATGACAGTGATTGTGAGTGCCGGCTGAACTACGGACGATCACACTGCTGCCTCCAACCTATCCACAAGCGAGGATACGGTAAGGTGATTTGATTGTACAAATTGTTTTGTAACCACACCTACGACAGCTTCGATGTTCATGCGGGTACCCCAACAGCCTAAGACGTGATGTCTAAGAGTAAGATAGCAGCCACAGGCAGTGGCCACACTTGACACATCCTGGGGACTAGGCACAATCGGTCAGTGGACACACGAGCCGCTCCATCTCTCTCTCTCTCTCTCTCTCACTCGAGCATCGACGGCCAGTGAGAGGTGCTATAGTGCTCAGGTGCTGCGAGATGAGAGGTGCTGTGCAAGCGAATGCTGCTGCAGCTTCAAGCTGCTAATGCACATTAAATACATAGGCAAACAAAGGCCTGCAAATACGACACCTAAGAAAAGTGCGATGCTAGGTCGGCAGCAAGCGGCAAGGCAGTCAATGCAAACTAGTTGCAAACCGTAATAAGCTTGAATAACTAGTTGTAGCCGAGCGAGGTGACTAAAAATGACACAGTGAGGAGGCCACCACGCAGAATAAGACATTGAGAGGAGCCACCTGACAAGGGCAGCAGCTAATCTGCACTGAGCATAAGAAACGGATTCCAGCTCGGTCGCATCAACGCTCGAAGATGTTTAAACCCAGCTCTCGCTCGAGTACAGCCCAGTTCTCAGATTAATTCCTTTATTATTTGACTGGATTTGGGAATTGCTTCGAAATGATGACTGTCTTTATTGCCCACTGAAAGTGGGGCAGTGAGATAGCCACTGAGGCTCCTCTGCCATTCGACTCCATTCGAGTCCCAGTGGCAAGTGGTCCTGAGAAAGGGCCCCCTGATACCCACAAAAGAGAAATAAAGATGATCAACCAACATGATCCATGACACGCAATCTCATGCGCATGCACACACACGCACTCGTGCGCAGACACACGCACAGATATACACACAAACCAAAAGCGAGAATGTGCATGCACCGACTAACAAAGCACCTGGTATGTCCATCGCCCTCAAGCCGTGGCATGCCAAACTGAGAGCAGTCGTCCTTACAAAATGTGAGAGTGGCATTTTAGTTTGCCAGCTGGAGTACCAAGCAATGATTTCTGTGCTAGCTATACATAGCAGCAGTGGTAGCAGCAGTGCAGGGGGTGCAGCAAGGACTGCACAAGGGGATGACAGCATCTATTGTGCTATCACAACAGGTGCGATCGCTTACCCTGCAAGCACTGGACGTAGAGCTCGTTCAGCCTCTCGCCGCCCAGCCGCACCGGCACGAAGATGATCACCGACCTCCAGGTGGCGCCACCGTGCGAAGCATCCACCGCTACTGGGCTAGCAGCAGCAGCAGCCCCCATCGTCATCACTGCAATGCCGCCGTCGATCGAGTCACGCGACCCGCTGCCGCCGGTGGCGCCAGCTCGGAGCGCGTGTGGGGCTGGCCGCTGTAAGCGATGCGAAGCCGAGGCCGTGCTGGGCCGCCGCTGCTGCTGCCGGCACAGATCGATGACGTCCTGCTTGTAAATGGTGCAGTCTCGGGCGACGTAGACGCAGACGTCACCGAAAACCGGATACATCAGCGATGACCGGGCGACGGCTTCTTGAATGATGTTCGCCGTCGAGCCTGGCCCGTACCAGTCACCTGCCGAGCAGCCATCAATCAGCGAATGGTGGTCTCGCTGCTGACTTGAACTGTGCTGGCTTCAGCTGCACGTGCCCATGCAGCATGCACCCGTCAGGCAGCCATGACGGTAGTATAAGCAGCAGCGGCAGCAAGACCAGAGAGGAACCTCGAGCTGCCGTCACGCCCCTGCACTGCGAGCGATCGCGTGTGGACAGCAATACCTGGGCATGGCAACACCTGGGCAGGCAGCTGCCACGCCCCTGCAATGGTACTGCATGAGCGCACGGTGACACCTGGGCATGGCGACACCTGGGCACGCAGCTGCCACGCCCCTGCACTGAGAGAGAGAGAGAGAGAGAGAGAGAGAGAGAGAGAGAGAGAGAGAGAGAGAGAGAGAGAGAGAGACAGACAGACAGACAGACAGACAGACAGACAGACAGACAGAGACAGAGACAGACAGAGACAGAGAGACAAAGAGACAGAGACAGAGAGAGCGCACGGTGACACCTGGGCATGGAAGCTGAATGGCACGAAGCAGTGGGGAGGAGCTCGAAGCCAAACGACCGAGCTTGAAGGGGCCGAACCTGAAGCCAAAGCTGAAAGAAGCCAGATGAGTAAATCGCCATTCAAGAGAATGAAGCCCTGTCCCTGGGGGGCACATCAGCTGCCCGGATGCAGGAGGGCTGTGTCAGCTAACTGCCACACTGGCTGCAGCCACAGCTGAGCATAGGCAAGGCATAGGCTTCATCGGCAGCAAGCACCTCTCTAAGCAGTGGTGTCGAAGACTCACAGTAGCCAAGCTGCAGCACAACTAATAACATAAACCAAAATAAGCCCCAGTTCGATGACAGTAACAATAATAATAATGATAACACATTTGAATAGCACCCTCAGGGAACCGAATCTCTTTCTAGGCACTTTATATTTGCTGCACAGGAAGCATGGTCCAATGGTTACTGGTAGCATGCTCGATGACAGCAAGTATAACTCACTCGAGGAGTAGATCGGTTATGACACGCTCATACAAAAACTGGCCAATAGGAAAGGAGCCGTGAATGAGTCCAGGGTGTGAAGGCCTGCATGAGAGGCTGCATGTCACTGCAACAGGGGAGAGTAGTTGACAAGTACCACAGTGAGGGGCCCATTTGGCTCTTGCAGTCGGTTCAAGCTCTCGTTCCCCCCCCATTCTCTCTCTCTCTCTCTCTCTCTCTCTCTCTCTCTCTCTCTCTCTCTCTCTCTCTCTCTCTCTCTCTCTCTCTCTCTCTCTCTCTCTCTCTCTCCCTCCCTCTCTCTCTCTCTCTCACTCTCTCGAACACTGGTACCAGTCCAGCATTCAGCTGAAAGCCATGGAAAACTTTCCAGCCTTTGCACCTCCCATTGAACCATAACCAAGATAACCAATTAGGAACACGGGATTCACGGAGCGGCCCCAACGTGGCAAAGCACCATACTGACTGCAAACTAGCTACAGTTAAACCAATACGAACCAAACAGCATCAAACGAAAAGGCAAGCACGACCAGATGCGGGCGGGCTGGCAGCTTAAGTCGCCAGGCGAGCCGATCGCTAATCGCTATCGCATTGATCTGACGAGCAAGCACAGCGTGACAGTGAGAGCAGGACACAGCAAGCACGTGGAGATCAGGACAGACTGCACAGCACACACAACCTCCCACTAATCAATAACAATCGTCTATTGCAAGGCATGGCACAACTGGCCTGGTTTAGTTCCAGACCTAATTTCCTACAAAAAAAGACCATCGATGCAGACACACCGCTACACTGTGGCTCTTTCGCTATTCCCTCCTATCGCCGATCAAGTAATCAAGGAAGCGCAATCAGTCCCAACGTGTAAAGTACAGCAGCCATGATTGAACACCGACAGAGACAGGCACCGAGCAGAGACAGACAACGAGCTGACAGACTCTGAGAGGAAGAGCAGAAAAGCTCGAGCTCAAGTGTTCAAAACTTTGCCGATACACGGACATGCCTTTCCCACAAAATAGACTAATGCTGCAGCTGCTGACTATGGCACATCCTTTCCAGCCATCCCGAGCTGCTACTTCCATGCTGCTCACTTCTTCGACTGCCTCACGACCTAGCGTGAAGTCTTTTGGCTTTCGTACTCTCACCGAAAGCCGCTCGGGCTCTAAGTAAGTCATAGACAACTCTCTCTCTCTTTCTCTCTCTCTCTCTCTCTCTCTCTCTCTCTCTCTCTCTCTCTCTCTCTCTCTCTCTCTCTCTCTCTCTCTCTCTCTCTCTCTCTCTCTCTCTCTCTCTCTGTGGCTCCTTGGTGCTACACTACATCACATTAGGCACGTGATGTCGGGGCTGCATTTCTCTGTGTCCTCCTTATCCGTGCTTGCTCGTACCCTGTAGTAACACCAGCTGCTGCTATCCTATAGTCTTCGGAGAGCATCAATAATAATAATAATAATAATGCACTTGATAAAGCACCCTCGGAGAACTCAATCTCTCTCTAGGCGCTTTACATTTGCTGCAAAGGGAAATGCAATTAGATGGTAAGTAAAATCATGCTTGACAAACGAACAAAATGAATAACATGGTTAGGAGTGACATGCACAGGGTCAGCATGCAAATGTGGTTAGTGGCAGCATGCACAGTGTCAGCACGCATAAGCACATCAAGGACGAATCACAGGGACCCACTAAATGCTGTCCTAAATAGGTGTTTTTAAATTCTTTTTAAATGTGGTCAGGTCAGGGGATGTTCTGACGCAGGTCGGGAGGGAGTTCCAGGCTTTGGGAGCATACGAACTAAATGCACGGTCTCCAAAGAATTTAAGGCTTGTACGAGGTATTTGTAGATTGTTGGATTCCGAAAAGCGGGTGGTACGATGCTTGGCCTGATGGGGGAGTATGTCGGAGAGATAGGCTGGAACTATAGAATGAAGTGACCTAAAAGTGAGTGACAAAACCTTGAAGTCAATCCATTGCTTGACTGGTAGCCAGTGCAGGTCGGCAAGAAGTGGAGTAATGTGGCAACTGTGATGCTCACGACAGACAAGCCTAGCTGCAGAGTTTTGTACCAGCTGCAATCGCCTGATCGCACATGCCGGTAGGCCAATAAGCAGTGAGTTGCAGAAGTCGAGATGGGTTGTCACGAATGCATGGACCAACTTGGACGTAGTATCCTTATCTAAACAAGCCCTAACTTCTGTCTACCGGGACACGATGCGGCCAAAGCTCCAGTCAGCACCAAAGCTGAGACAGCTACTAAGCTGCGGCTGGTGCAGCCGCAGCTTAGTAGTAATGACACACCGTGACCCTGCTAGCAGATTTCAGGCTAAATTAAGGCAGGCTCCTGCAAGGAAGGCGATTAGAGCCGTCGATAAATGGAAGAAAAGGAGTATCATTGAAGGCAGGGAAATGACATTTAAATTACCCTCCAAAGTGCTTGCTACATCAAGCGGAACTGTACTGCTGTCAATGTTGATTTGCCATTCCTACCCAGATAAATTGCCTGAAAGCCAAGATCTGACGTTAAGCACTCGAATCAGTAATTAATTAATTTGCCTTTCGGCAACCACCAGCCGAAGTGTCACCTGTCACAGAAGCAGCTAATTGCCAGCAGGTTGACCTGCCAGAACAAGTACATTGACCCATGAGCTAGGCCTAAAGAGACAGCGTTCACTTCATGTGGTGTAACGTTCATGCATTAAATGCAATACAAACCACGTTTTCGACTCGAGCTACAAGACCTGCGGTTCGGGCCGCAGACATCCGTTGTTGGAGATTATTGAGCATGACAGCCTGTCGTCACCCTCAATCCGCAGAACAAGAGCCTTGACCTTAGCTAGTCAGTGCCGCTTGAGCTGCACCGTGCTGCCTTCAAGCTTAAAGCAGGCCAGGAGCTGGCTAAACGAAGACTAAATTCGTCTGCTGCTACAGACCAGTGAAGAGCAGTGGCCCGGTATCGAGCGAGCTCGGCTAGAGGTGCAGTTGCTCCTACGAAGCGGCCGCCAAAGCGTCCTAGCGAGAGCGAATGGCAGCAGACGGCTCGCTATGCCGGCAGCCCGGTAGAGTGTGCACCCACTGGCTGTGACTCCGTCAGCGCCTGGGTGCACGCGAGGCTGGCAGCTTGGCCGCACAGTCACCACTTCAGCCGTTATGGCGCACTAGGTAAGGCGGTCGCTTTTCACGACCTCCGTCGCGTGGTCGTGGGTTCGAATCCTACGGTGGGTGATTCTTTATCGCCACTGCAAGCAGTGGTGATAGCCGTAAAGGCTCTTCTGTCGCTATACAAAAGAGGTTTTTAAATCAGCTTATGTGTCTCTCTACATATACATATACATATATATATATTCCTGCACGGGCAGCGGATGTCGCTTGCACGTGTGTGCGTTCAGCAGAACGAGCGAGCGAGCAAGCTCGGCCAGAGGTGCACTCGCTCCTACGCAGCCGCTGCCAAAGTGTCCTAGCGAGAGTATATAATGTAATGTATCTCCGTCAGTAACTCCACAAAGTCATAAAGACCACGTGGGTGTTACGCAGGAGAGTTTTGTATAGCGCACTCACAGCCTAAGCGGCTTTCGGTACGCATTCGGTAGCCAACATACTTCGTCTCACGCAACAAAGAGAAAGTGGGGAGCATAGCAGAGTCAGGAGAGCAGTTGAGGTAGTGAGTAGCATAGAAGTAGCAGCTCAGGACCGCTGAAAAAGATGTGCCATGGTCGGCAGTTGGAGAGTAGATGTCGTTGCGTAAGAATTGTGGAAGCGAGTTCCACAGTCTAGGACCTGCAGAGCTAAAGCTTCTGTCGCCAACTGTCTTTAAGCGGAGGAATGGGACAGCTAATTTATTGTCCACACAGGACCTCAGGGCACGAACAGGCTAGCCATCACATCCGATCCCTATCCAAGATTAGAAGCTGTCTCCCACAGTGGCTTGTAAAAAATTTAACTAGCTCTTTAGTTCTGTCTCGGCTTGATTATTGTAATTCCCTTTTGGCTGGGCTGCCAAAGAAAGCTATTATGCCACTACAGCTGACTATGAATATGGCTGCAAGGCTGGTCTTCAAGTCCCAGCGGTTTGAGCAGGTGTCTCCTTTGCTGAAAGAGCTAGAATGGTTGCCGGTTGAGCAAAGGATACAGAGCAAAATTCTTACGCTGACCCACAAGGCCCGCCACGGCTTGGCTCCTTCATACCTAGCTGAACTGCTGCATCAGTTTCAGCCTGTTCGCGCCCTCAGGTCCTGTGTGGACAATAAATTAGCTGTCCCATTCCTCCGCTTAAAGACAGTTGGCGACAGAAGCTTTAGCTCTGCAGGTCCTAGACTGTGGAGCTCGCCTCCACAATTCTTACGCAACGACATCTACTCTCCAACTGCCGACTATGTCACATCTTTTTCAGCGGTCCTGAGCTGCTACTTCTATGCTACTCACTACCTCAACTGCTCTCCTAACTCTGCTATGCTTCCCACTTTCTCTTTGTTGCGTGAGACGAAGTGTGTTGGCTACCGAATGCGTACCGAAAGCCGCTTAGGCTGTGAGTGTGCTATACAAAACTCTCCTGCGTAACGCCCACATGGTCCTTATGACTTTGTGGAGTTACTGACGGAGATACATTACATTACATTACATTGAAACTGATGCAGCAGTTCAGCTAGGTACGAAGGAGCCAAGCCGTGGCGGGCCTTGTGGGTCAACATAAGAACTTTGCTCTGTATCCTTTGCTCAACCGGCAACCATCCTACCTCTTTCAGCAAAGAGTGGACGGCAGTGGACGGCTCACTATGCCGAGCGCACGCGTCAGCTGATAGTCGATTCGCCTGCTAAGCAAGCAGTACTGTAGGCAGCAAGCACGCTGCATCCCAAGCGGGCTGAAGCGGTGTCCGGAAGCGGCCCTGCACGAGCGTTTACCAGGTCGCGGCAGGGCACGATGAAGCCACACCGGCAGACGATGGCCCAGAGCGGTCGACCAGCGGCGGGCAACAGCTGGCAACGTTGGCATTAATCTGCTGTCCTCCCCCCCCCCGGGAGTACTGCCACGGCATGGCTCCAGCACGGGCGACAATGGTAGTGGCTGCAGCAGCAGCAGCAGCAGCAGAGCTGCTGTGCCGAGCTCGAAGCGACACTCACCTGCCTTTTTGCCGTAGTGCGCGCCTAGCTGGACGAGTCGGTGTAGCGAGAACGGCGAGTGCGCCGACGGGCTGTCCATCAGGCAGCTCACGATGAACCGATAGCGAAATTGCGCCTGCCGGTCGCCTGCCGCTAGCGCCGCCGCGCCGGGCGCCGCCGACCCTGCTCCGCCCACTGCGGCCGAGCTCCTCGGCGTGCTAGTCAGCTCGTAACTGCTGCCGCCGCCGCCGTTGTTGCCGAGCGACGGCCTGCCGGCTGAGCTTCGCCGACGGAGTGGCGGCGGTGGGCGGCGCCAGTGGCGGCCCAGGAAGTGGACGACCAGAGCTTGCGCGAGCGCCATTTGCCCGCAGCGCAGCATGCAGCCCCAGCCGCAGTCGGTGGTGAACGGCGAGTCGGCGATGCGCGGAAAGTCGCGTCGATACGTCAGCCATATCCGACTCTCAAAGTCGAGCTGGAACGCCTTCAGGTCGGCGCCGGCCACCATGTCGTGGGCGCCACCTGCCGGCAAGTCATCGACGCCACCGGCGTCGCCGCTGAGCTGCGAGTCGTCGTCGCTAGAGTCGACGGCTGACGGCCTGCTGCTGATGTAGACGTTGCCTAGCAGCACCACGGGCGAGTTGCCGCCGAAGCTGGCGCGACTTTTCACCATCCAGCCGTACTTGACCTTATTCCAGGCGGCCTGCAGCTTGTTCCTAACGCTGTCGGCCTGCTTGGCGCCGGCAGCGGCGATGCGAGAGCTCTTGCTGCGACTCTTGGCCGAGAATAAAAGTCGGTGGCTGCTCTGAGCCTGCGGCGCCCTGTTCTTGCCGTGACCTCCGTAGTGCGGCTGCAGTGCAGCTTCGGGCGTCTGAGCGTGGCTGCCATGATGCAAGTGCTCGCTCGCACGAGGCTGCTCGAAGTCAAGGTCGTCGTCGGTGATGAAAGTGAAGCTGCCCAAATCGAAGTCGCCCTGCTGCTCACTACAACCAAGCTGGCCATTGGCAGCCCCCGGCAGCGAAGAATTCAAGTTCGAGCTGGACGAACTCCTACTCGACGAACGCCGGCTGGATGCCATACAATCAACCTCGAGGGTCAGTACAAAGGTGACGCGCCCATGGCTGGCGCAAGCAGCGGCAAAGAGTCCGCGTCGATTGAGCTTTCTCCTCTCCCACGTTTCCGGCTGCAGACGCTCAGCAAGCGCGCACGGACCGTCTACGACGTGGCACTGCGCAGCACGGGGCGATCAGCAAACCTTCAGTTCCTACAAGAAAGCAGAAGCGGCAGGCCAATGCGCGCAGCAAATAGGGCGGCGGTGCGCGCCAAGTGGGGGTGGTATATATACGAGCAAGGGGGTGTGGTGCGCGCCACGCCTCGCTGAGGCTGAGCCGGAGGAGGCGGCAGCAGCAGCACGCTTTCGTGAGCAAGCGAGCTTGAGTGCCTGACAAATGCGAGAAGCGGCCAGAACTCAGCAAGAACTCGGCAAGCACAGCCAACACGCCTTGCGAGGGCATGCACGGGCATGCCAAGTAGCTGACGAAATGTGCCGTCGCCGGCTGCTGCGACCCGCTGCTCGGCAGCCAGTAGAGGCACTAGCAAAGGAGCCTAAAAGTCTGCTGCCACTTAAATATGGCCTCATTTATAGGGGCAGCAAAAATGAGCCCTGGCAGCTGCCATACGTGCTTACCTACGTGAGCAACCGAGGATCTCGCACGAGGCAGGTCACTCGAACAGAATGACCCCTGGGTCGCGAGGGGAAGCACCCCAGGCCTAGGCTCAGACTGCCTCTACATCCGGGGGCCTGCTCAATGCACACACACTCGGTGACACCCGGAAGTTGACTGCAAGTTTTTGCAGGCAGCGGTCGGATGCATTTCGGAAGATGCCGAAAGGAAAACGCCTGGATCGATTGGCTTAACTGAAGAACATGACCAGGATTCTCGAGGATTCTCGAGGATTCTCATCGTATCGAGAGCCGAGAGTAGTCATGCATTGGCCGAGCATCAAGCGAAGCAAGAGATTCCACTTTATTCGTTGTCACTGGGTACAAATTGTGTTTTCCCAATCCACTGAGCCTAAACTATAGAGGCAACAGCTACTGCTAACCAGGTTTGGTCCAAGAGATTATGGTGCTGGCTTTTAATGATAGGGGTCAAGATGTTCACGCTTTTAAGACCGACGTCGTGGGCTCGATCCCTGTGACATTTGTGAGGCGATTGGATGGAGATTCTGTTCTCTTAGGGCGCTCTACAAATACATTATATTTATTTATTCATTGCTCCTCAAAAACTGCTTTCCGGGTTATTAGAATATTGAAGGCTTAGAAATTTCTCCAATCTAGCTGTTCGGCATGATGCTTCGTCAGGGTCACAAAGATTTAGCAAATGCTGCCTGCTACCCAAATCAGTGAGTGTTAGACACACAAAGCATCACAGAGTAGTGCCAATAGACGGTATAACTACAGGTGTCAAAAACGAGCATTTTAGTTCCGTGTTATTGCAAAGTAAGAGAACAGTGACTTGCCAGAATTGTCGACACGAACGTTGCTACATGCATGGACAATTTATGGAGACAGGATCAAGAAGGCACTCAATGAAATAATCTGTTAACATTTTGAAGGCCCTAAAAAAGCATGATTCGCCGAGCCTGTCTGTCAGGCATAAAGACAAGCCCTGGGTACCCAATTTCACACGCAAACATCGCAAGAGAACTATTAAAGGTAAGGTGAACAATTGCTGCTCGCTAAATGGAACTTGCATTCTTGGATGCTTGCATTCTATTACATAACCTTGAGGTATTTCATAATTCCAATAATTCAAGTATGTTTATCATTCAAACCGTCGGAATCTGTGGCAGCAACTGAGTGCTTGCCTTGCTGACATTCGATCCTGGATGATAGAAATCTGTCAGAGATACATTACATTACAGACTGGTATGGGAGAAAAAGAGAGTCATGAAGTTAGCCATCCTATAAACTTAGCAGGAACCGACGGACAAATCAAGCAACTGCTACTCTTTGCATCATATGCAAAGTGCCTAGATTAGGTTCTCTGAGGGTGCTATGCACAAGTAGTATTATTATTATAATAATAATTATTATTATCAATACTCTCAAAGGACAAACCTTTCCACGCACCAAACTGTCAAGATGAGCTCCCTTAGGATGCTAAAACCTATGAATTATAACTATTATTATATTATTAACATGTCTGCACTCATGCATCCACATATCATCCATCGCCCCAGTAACACATGTAAGCCTAGAGTTCCTGGTCCCAACCTCCGGAAAGGGATCAGCTATCTTCAGGAAAAAGCAGCGAGTCAGACAGCAAAGTGGATTTTGCAGATCCAGACTACTATTTAGCAGATGCGGCTGAGGATGGAAAGCCATAGCTTATGATTCAGAAAGTATTCAATCATCTGATTAGAGATCTCGGTCATACCAAGTCCAATGCTGACCTTCGGACAACTAGGCTCAAAGAGCAAAGCATGTGAAAGTATGAAAGTAAGCAAATCTGAGACAATGTGACACATGTTTTCCAATCTCATGCAATCCGTGTGAATGGCACCAGCCCATAGAGAGTTCATCTAGAGGCCTCAAAGCCCAAAGCTGCTTCAAAACTGGAACAGATCTCTCCTCTGTCTCTCCGTGTGGCTCACTCTGTGCATAGAATCGATACTTTAATCAGTGCTTTGAAGTATGGTGACCGTGGGACTGAGGTTATTGTAAACTTCAAAATGCTAACATTCCTGTTGGAAATGCAAGGTAGTTTTCACAAATGTTCTTGTTGTAATTGCCTACGGTACAGGTATACTAAAGGGCACTATCGAAAAACGTGCTCCAGACCATTGATGCGAACAGACTAAGATCATCAGAGGTACCTCTGAAAATGAGGTACCCCAGGGTTCCGTGCTGGGTCCAGTTCTTTTCACGGTTTATACCATCCCTCTTGCTGAAGTGATTGCCAAGCACAATCTAGGTTTTCACTTCTATGCGGATGATACTCAGTTGTACCTTTGCTTTGATCCCTCCCAACCTTCGAGCACCTCGAATTCCCTCAACTCCCTTGCTGAATGTATTGATGACATCCGCACATGGATAGCAGCAAACTTTCTTAAATTAAATGATACAACTAACTTACTAGTTATGGGCAAACCAAGTGCGATTCAGAAATTGGAAAGGCTGCCGCTCAAAATTGGCTCTGCCAGCATATCTCCTGTTGACTCTGCACGAAATCTCGGTGTCATGTTCCAAAGTGATCTCTCGTTAGATGACTATATCAGCTCCACAATCAAGTCTGCCTACGTTCAGCTACACAACATTCCTAAAACTCGTGTTTGTTTAGATAAGGATACCACGTCCAAGTTGGTCCATGCATTTGTGACATCCCGTCTCGACTTCTGTAACTTACTGCTTACTGGCCTACCGGCCTGTGCAATCAGGCGCTTACAGCTGGTGCAAAACTCTGCAGCTAGGCTTTCTGTCGTGAGCATCGCAGTTGCCACATCAAACCACTTCTCGCCGACCTGCACTGGCTACCAGTCAGGCAACGGACCGATATCAAGGTTTTGTGACTCACTTTTAAGTCCTTCCATTCTTCGGCTCCAGCCTACCCATCAGATCTACTCCCCCACCAGGCTAAGCATCGTACCACCTGCTTTTCGGAATCTAACTGTTTACCTATACTTCGTACAAACCTCAAGTCCTTTGGAGACCGAGCATTTAGTTCGTTTGCTCCCAAAGCCTGGAACTCACTACCGAATTGCATCACGACATCCCCTGACTTGACAACACTTAAAAAGAACTTTAAAACGCACCTATTTAGGACAGCATTTAATGGGTCCCTGTGACTCGTCCTTTATGTGCTTATGGGTGCTGACACTGTTGCATGCTGTCACTAACCACACTTGCATAATGGCCCGGTGCAATCACCCCTAACCATGTTATTTGTGTTGCTTATCAAGCATGATACCACTCACCATTCGATCGTGTTTCCTCTGCAACAAACGTAAAGCGCCTAGAAAGAGATTGAGTTCTCTGAGCGTGCTTTATCAAATGCATTATTATTATAATTATTATTATTATTATTATTATTAGATAATGAGGTGGCAGCTTTCAAGTACCTCCAAGATGTCTTTCGACAGGCGTAGGAGGTAAAGGTCATAGCCGCTATCTTCTTCGGCTCACAGATAAGGATAATCAGTGTGGCAATTTTGCTAAGGATCTTAAAAGTAATAATAATAATAATTAGCTGATTTCACAGCCTCATTTACATAGCAGCAGAAGAGCCTTGCCGAATAGAGGATCCCAGCTGCAGGACTCGAGCCTATGACCTATGACCCGGGCAGTGAAGAGGGAGCAACATAGGGCCTCTGGGCAAAGACCCGGATGCTACTAAAGTGAGCAGGGCCAAGAAAGCTACTTGGGGCAGATTTGCTGCCGTGGTTCACTGCATTTTCTATCAGACGCACAGCTGCATAACTATGAACAGCTGGTCAGGCTCTTATGAAGAACTATGCCAAAAACTATCCACAATGTCCGTCCAAGTATATATAGCCTCATTGTTCAACTTGACAATCTCATGGAGATTATGGGAGCTTACTTGAAGCATAGATATTCTCTGGATAACAGGGTTGTTCTGAAGTCCTTGAAATCGTCCAAAGTTCGAACGAGAATTTAAAAGCCTGGATTAGATATAGAGGTTCTAGCAAACAATCACCCAGTTTCCCTTCTTCCTTTTTTGTCAAAAGTTCTTAAAAAAGATTGTCGCAAAGCAGTTAGTATACAATATTGAAAAGAATTATCAAAAGAAACTCAGTCGGGATTCAAGGAAGAGCATTATACTGAAACTGTTATCGGCCGGGTAACCAATGACATCCTATGCAGCAACGATGACCAGAATGTCACTGCCTTAACCCTGCTAATCTATCTGCTTGCATCGATAATAACAATCACGTCACCCTACTTGAATGATTCAGAACAACTATCGGTCTGTCAGAAGAGGCACTGGTGTGGTTCAAATCGTACTAGTCCAGTCGTGTTCAAACCATATCGTGAGGGGGTCAGATTACATCCACCAGATCAGTCCCCGATGGAATCTTTTAAGGGTCCGTCCTTGGTCCTTCGCTGTTCTAAATTGATACTCAACCCCAGGGAAAAGTGAGTCAGGCCCATGGAATAGGATATCACTTGTATCTCCGTCTGCAACTCCACAAAGTCATAAAGACCATGTGGGTGTTACGCAGGAGAGTTTTGTGTAGCGCACTCATAGCCTAAGCAGCTTTCGGTACGCATTCGGTAGCCAACAGGCTTTGTCTCACACAACAAAGAGAACGTGGGAAGCGAGTCAGGAGAGCAGTTGAGGTAGTGAGTACCTCTTGTGCAACGACATCTACTCTCCAACTGCCGACTATGGCACATCTTTTTCAGCAGTCCTGAACTGCTACTTCTATGCTACTCACTACCTCAACTGCTCTCCTAACTCTGCTATGCTTCCCACTTTCTCTTTGTTGCGTGAGACGAAGTCTGTTGGCTACCGAATGCGTACCGAAAGCCGCTTAGGCTGTGAGTGCGCTATACAAAACTCTCCTGCGTAACACCCACATGGTCTTTATGACTTTGTGGAGTTACTGACGGAGATACATTACATTACATTACCATAGAAGTAGCAGCTCAGGACCCCTGAAAAGGATGTGCCATAGTCAGCAGTAGGAGAGTAGTTGTCGTTGCGTGAGAATTGTGGAAGCGAGTTCCTCAGTCTAGGACCTACAGAGCTAAAGCTTCTGTCGCCAACTGCCTTTAGGCGGAGGAATGGGACAGCTAATTTATTGTCCACACAGGACCTGAGGGTGCAAACAGGCTGAAACTGATGCAGCAGTTCAGCTAGGTACGAAGGAGCCAAGCCGTGGCGGGCCTTGTGGGTCAACATAAGAACTTTGCTCTGTATCCTTTGCTCAACCGGCAACCATCCTAGCTCTTTCAGCAAAGGAAACACGTGCTCAAACCGCTGGGAATTGGGGCTAGTCTTCAATTCCCAGTAGTTTGAGCACGTGTCTCCTTTTCTGAATAGCTTTCTTTGGCAGCCCAGCCAAGAAGGAATTACAATACTGACGATACTCATATATTTGTCTATTTTAGCTATATTTCTCATTTAACCCGTCGGAATCTGCTGCATTAACTGATAATCTAATTGCTTGCCTTGCTGACATCTGATCCTAGATGTCGTCAAATTTCCTTAAACTCGGAAGACAATCAAAGGAACTGCTACTCATGGGACACCCTAACCCTAAGCTTGTGGCAGGATTAAAAGACTTTGTTCTTTAAATATGTGATGCTTTTGTGCAATGTCACCGTGCGCTCAGAACTGAGGTGCCGTCTTTGACAACTGCCTAAATTTCGAAAGTTTCATTACGAAGATTACCTCCAAAGCTAGCCATCATGGCCGATCCGAAACTAAGATTATGGTCTGTTTTTCAAGGAAGGTTAAAAAAATAACTCGCTCCAGGGTTTCGTCTTGGCTAAATCACTGCAATTCCACTTTGGCTAGGCTACCAAAAAACAACTGGACAACTGCAGCTGGTGATGAATATGAATGCAAGGCTAATTAGCAAATCCCAGAGGTTTGACCATGTGTTCCTTTAGTAAATGAGCTTTAGCGGCTTCCAGTTGATCAACGGATACAGAGTAAAGTTCTTGAGCTGACCCACAAGGCTTGCCATGCCACGACTTGGCTCCTACAGACCTAGCTGAGCTGCAGCACCAGTTTCAGCCTCCTCATGCCCTCAGGTCTGCTGTGGACAATAAATTACCTGTTCCATTCTTTCCCTTAAAGACCATTGGTGACAGAAGCTTTTGCTCTGCAGGTCCAAGGCTGTGGAAGTCACTTTAACAATTCTAACCCAGCGATATCTACTCTCCTATTGCTGACTGTGGGTACAAATGGGTACAGAAAGCTGCTTATGCTTCGAGTGTACTATATAGAACTTTCCTTTGGAACCTCAACAGTCTGTGTGGCTTTATGGAGTTACAGACAGAGATACATTATATTACAAGCGGAGCCCTTTCACGGCGATGTTCTGGGCTTTAAACATAATTACGAAGGACAGTTAAAAGGAAACACGATGGAGCTATCCTTCAGGGATTCTTCTTCGATACAACAGTTCGCATGCAAAATTCGAAAATCTACCGATTTACAAACCTTTTGATTGGTCAGTTGCGTGTGATTTCTGAGTAATCGCATGGTAATTTGCATTTATTTCCGAGTTTTCTGATTGTAGGTGAACCACATTGAATGCCATTTTTATACACTATTGAGGCACATGCTATTGCAAAATAACACTGACAGCGACAACATTCGCATTACATAGCTGGCTAAATAGAGACAAGTTCTTAGACTTTGGCTAAGCTACAGACAACTAATGAGCAACTGCAGGTCAGCTGGCTGCCTTGGTCTCGAGGTTCAAAGCGTAGGCTAAAAGTATCACAGCCGAATGAAAGACACAGATCTTGATCCTGAAACTGGTGCTAGAATGGAGCATATCCATCATTCAGCTGCCATTGAAAAGAATGAGTGTCGATTAGAAATGAGCTGTTCTATGCCTACTTATAGCTATAAACTAAAGCTAAATTAAATCAATAATAATAATAATAATGCACTTGATAAAGCGCCCTCAGAGAACTTCATCTCTTTCTAGGCGCTTTATATTTGCTGCAAAGTGAAATGCAATTAGATGGTAAGTAAAATCATGCTTGAAAAACAAACAAAATGAATAATGTGGTTAGGGATGACATGCACAGGGTCAGCATGCAAATGTGGTTAGTGGCAGCATGCACAGTGTCAGCACGCATAAGCACATCAAGGACGAATCACAGGGACCCACTAAATGCTGTCCTAAATAGGTTTTTAAGTTCCTTTTGAATGTGGTCAGGTCAGGGGATGTTCTGACACAGGTCGGGAGGGAGTTCCAGGCTTTGGGAGCATACGAACTAAATGCACGGTCTCCAAAGAATTTAAGGCTTGTACGAGGTATTTGTAGATTGTTGGATTCCGAAAAGCGGGTGGTACGATGCTTGGCCTGATGGGGGAGTATGTCGGAGAGATAGGCTGGAACTATAGAATGAAGTGACTTAAAAGTGAGTGACAAAACCTTGAAGTCAATCCCTTACTTGACTGGTAGCCAGTGCAGGTCGGCGAGAAGTGGAGTAATGTGGCAACTGCGACGCTCACGACAGACAAGCCTAGCTGCAGAGTTTTGTACCAGCTGCAATCGCCTGATCGCACATGCTGGTAGGCCAGTAAGCAGTGAGTTGCAGAAGTCGAGACGGAAATCAAGATCCTTTGGAGACTGTGCATTTAGTTCGTATGCTCCCAGAGCCTGGAACTCCCTTCCGACCTGTGTCAGAACATCCCCTGACCTGACCACATTCAAAAGGAACTTATAAACACACGTATTTAGGACATCATTTAGTGGGTCCCTGTGATTCGTCCTTCATGTGCTTATGCGTGCTGACACTTTTGCATGCTGCCACTAACCACATTTGCATGCTGACCCTGTGCATGTCACCCCTAACCATGTTATTCATGTTGTTTATCAAGCATGATATTACTCACTATTCAATCACATTTCCCTTTGCAACAAATGTAAAGCGCCCAGAAAGAGATTGAGTTCTTTGAGGGTACTTTATCAAGTGCTATATTATTATTATTATTATTATTAAGAGACTAGCTGATTTAACAGCCTCTTTTTTGTAGCAACAGAAGAGCCATTACGGCTATCACCACTGCTTGCAGTGGCAATATAGGATCGTCCACTGCAGGATTCACACCCACAACCTCGGGACCAAGGTCGTGAAGATCAACCGCCTTACCCAGTGGGCCATCACCGCACATCACTACCGTGACATTTGCCCCTAATCCAGGAGGCTATTTCATAACGAATTGTCATCGGATGAGCAGATTTCCCCACAGCCTATTAAGCCTACTTTATGGGTAAATGGCACGAAAATACTAAACAACTTATCAATCAATCAAATATTTGTTTATGGTATTTTCAAAAAACAAACGGGTTAGAAACAGGACAGGAATGTTTTACTATTTCCATGTAAAAGGAAAAATGATTATGCAAACCTTGTCTGACCCAGAAGTAAATGGGGAGCACAATAAATAAAACTACAAATGAAAAGCTACTGATCTCAGCATCATAAGCAGAATATCCTAACTTGCTTAATCTCCGTACATAAGAATACATTTTCCAGCGTATTGAGGTGCAAGCTTGTGACTTTTAAAGAGCTTCATTTATAGTGCAGTTGTAAAATCCTTCTAAAATCCGTAACTAAATAAATACTAGCAGATTTAACAGCCTCTTTTGTATAGCGACAGAAGAGTCTTTACGGCTATCACAACTGCTTGCAGAGGCGATAAAGGATCGCCCACCACAGGATTCGAACCCACGACCTCGGGACCGAGGTCGTGAAAAGCAACCGCCTTACCTAGTGAGCTATTATTACAGCTCAACTCGGTCAATACTTCACGGATCACAGTGAAATTTGAATGTTGTGTTCAGCTTTGCTTTCAAATCACTGCAGTAGTTAATTTCTGATTTAGTTTGAATAAGTATGGCTATAAATGGCATCAAACATACTGGAGCTGTATTTTCTGCAATTATGGACAAGCATAGCAATAATTTTCCAACCGAAATTAGAAATAAACTGCTGCCGACATATGCAAGCAGAGTTCAACTCACATTTCGAATTTCACTTTGATCGTGAAGTATTGACAAGATTTCACTAGGGCGCAAAGATTCACTGAAAAAAAATTATTTAATTCACAAGCATTCACCAAACATGTACCTCGATGTACCAAAGTTCAACAAGTTGGGACACAAGTCGCACACAATGCTGAGATGAGTACATATTTTTAGCTGTGGATGTGTTGCTACCGGTTTACCTCCAGGTAAGGCACAGTTTGCCTAACCATTTGTTCCTTTTCTGTAGAATTCAAAACTTCAGGCTGTTTCTAACAAGTCTGTCAAAATTGTTGGAAAGAACTTATTTTCTGGACAATTATTTTCTGGACATTTACCCGTGAGCTAAGGAGCTTGGGCAAAATCGGGGTCTTCTAAGATACCAGTATAAGGGCCAAACTAGCTCACAATTTGTTGACACTGCATTTAGATTCTCACGATTCTCATTATTCAGGACACCAGACCTGTGCCCTTAAATGGTATATGTTGAGAAAATATTGAGAAGATTGGTCTAATATTCCTTTATTCGTTTAGGGTACCAGTCAAGAGACAAACATGGCACACAAGGGATCTGAAGCTTTGACAGTTTCCACATAAAAGGAAAGCATTAACAAATGAGCACGTAAACTATGTCAAAAATAATATTAAAACAGAAGCAACATATTACAAATAACAAATTTACCGATCTCTACATCATATGCGACTTGTTGCGTCCTCATTAGCAAGGCATTGGTACATCGAGGTACATGTTGCAGCTTGATGAGGTATATGAAAGTGACTATTAAATAGTTTCATTTACAGCGTAGCTTCGAGCCTTGCCAATTCCATAGCTCAGGCAATACTGCATGGATCAAAAGATAAATAAAAAATAACTCATTTGTATAGTACCCTAAGAGAATGTAATCTCTATTCAGGTGCTTCACATCTGCCATGGGGCTCCAGCTCACGACCTCGGTCATCAAATACATTCACCTTGACCTTGGTCCGAGGCAAGCACCTTAACCATTGGGCTAAACCAGCTCGGCATCACACAATTTCGAATGTGAACTCAGCTCTGCTTGTACATAGTTGCAGTAATTCATTTCCGATTTCTGTTGGACATGTCTTGCTATGCATGCTATTACACGTCCTTGAACTTTGTATCCTGGAACCATGGATATGGCCAACTATAGAGCCAACGAACCAAACGCTGGCAGGGTCGCAAACTGTCTGCTGTGAAGCACGGCCTTAATATTTAGAGCCAGATCCTGATAACAGAAACAGGAGTGACCGAGGTCACAACTGGTTTCTTGTGCTCAATTTACAGCCACGGCTTAGTTCTCTTATGACACATTAAAAGCTTTGGGCGGACCAGTGGAGCCAGAGGTTTGTTCACGAACTCCGGACCCTACAGTCCTAAGTTAATGGACATTTTAAATATGGTGATACTGAAGCATCTCAGAGCATGCAAATTTCCGCAAACAGAATACAAATGACAATAAAAACAATATTAAAACATTTATAAAGAGTTCCAAGAGAACAAAACTCTTTCTAGACACTTTAAATATGCGGGCAAGAAAGCATGTCATTTCATTAGTGATAACATGCACAATGTCAGCCCACAGCTGAGCTACCCAGCCATGCTAACTAAAAAAAATTATAATAGGTGATTCAACAGCCTCTTTTGTATAAAGGCAGAAGAGCCTTTACGGCTATCACCACCACTTGCAGTGGCGATACAGGATCGCTCACCGCAGGGTTCGACCCATGACCTCGGGACCGAGGTCATGAAAAGCAACAGCCTTACCGAGTGTGCCATCACGGCTCACCAGCTACTAGGTAAGCGACTCTCAAGAGTCGAATCACGACATGAATCACGAACTATTTCACCGAAGAATCACAAGCCATGTCACCTATGTCTATACAAATAAAGAGCACAGCTAAGCAATGCTTGCAGCACAACATATAAGTGAGCACTCTCTTTCACGACATCACCCGACTTGAAATTTAAAAAGAATGAAAACGCAGCTGTTCTTTAGAGCATATTGTCTCTCGATGTGAACAGTCCTTTGCGTGCATAAGCTGCTCAAAAATAGTGCATCATTAATTAATTGCTATGCTTCCTTGCCAGCTTAGGTAAAGGAACTGTAAAAAGACTTATTTATATGATAATGCTATACAACTGCCTTACTATTATTGCTATTATCCGTGAGCACAAGAATTTTGATAAAGTAATGCTAATATCTTTATATTTGACAATATTATTGGAAAACATCAAGACAAACATAAACCCATAGGTAAACATAAACCCATGGGTCAACACAGCCCTATCTAAAACCATCAGGTGTCTGCTATGTGTATATATATATATATATATATATATATATATATATATATATATATATATATATATATATATATATATATATATATATATATATATATATATATATATATATATAATTGGGTATATGATACTATACAGTAATAGCAGGCATCAGCGCACACACGGACTCAGCAAATGCTGTCAGGAGCGGTGGGTGAGGGGAGGGACCTAAAAGTTAGGTGAAGTCAATGGGGAAACAGTGCAGGTATGGCAGTTGCACTGTTCACTTTGACTTCATGCAAGCGACAGACAAATCTGGCTGCACAGCTTTACACTAACCGCAGGTATCATATTGCACAGACTGAAGGATCTGTGCCTAGCGAGTAACAGGAATCGTGACACATGTCACAAATGCATGGGCCGGCAAGGTGGTGGTATCTTTATGTAAGCAGATCAAATTTTTGCAATAGTACATAGCCAAAAGTAGGCAGACAGCACTATGGAGCTGATGTTGTCATCCAGCATAAGGTCATTTTGGACCAGGACAACTAGATTGCAAGCTAATGTCATATGAGATTTGTTAGCCGAGCCCATTTTTAGGGTAAGGTCTTACCTTTTCTGAGTAACGTTAGGTTTGCCCATAGTTACTAAGCTGGTTTAATCGCTGTTCGATTTGAGAATGGCTTTCCTATGTGAATGCCAGCAATAGTTTATGCAAGAGAGGTAAGAAGAGTTTGAGGCGTTGGAAAGTAGGAAAAACTGTGGTATGGGAGTACAGCTGTGTGTCATTGCCTTAAATGAAAGCCTAGATTATGTATGGAAATAACATCAGCAGGAGGGAAAATATGATACAATTATATGTAATATGACATGCATAATTGCACAGAGGTGTAGGCTGCCAATTTGGGGTGCGAATTATCGTCCAGTTTCCATTCACCTTTCTAGTCAAAGATTCTTGAAAAAAATCATAGCTAATCAGCTGGTTGCACGTATTGAAAAGAATGAAACGTCAAAAACATTTAAATCAGGGTTTAAGAGGCAGCACGCCACTGAAACTGCTCTCCTCCATACTAACAATGATTCTATGTGGCAACGATGACGGGAATGTTACAGCCCTAGCTCTGCCTGATCTATCAGCTGCCTTCGACACCAATGATCACGATGTTCTACTTGAACGATAAAGAACAAGGATCGGTTTGGCAGACGAGGCACTGGCAGGTTTAAATCGTACAAGTCTGAACTTGTTCAACCCGTGTCGTGGGGGGTCAGGTCTCACCCATCGGTCTCACGAGACCGGTCAACTGTTGAGTCCCTTAAGGGTCTGTACTCGGTCCCTTGCTGTTCTCCATTGATACTCAACCTCTGGGGAAAGTGATTAAGGCCCACGGAATAGAATATCACTTTTATGCTGACGATACTCAGCTGTATTTGTCATTCAAACCGTCGGAATCTGCTGCAGCAACTGATAAACTGAATGCTTGCCTTGCCGACTGCTGCTCAAATGACATCCTGAGTGTGTGACTGGATTAGAAGGCTTTGCTCTTCTAATAGGTGATGCTATTGTGCGACCATCACCACATGCTCGGAATGTAGGTGCCATTTGTGACAGCTGCCTAAATTTTAAAAGCTTTATTCAGAACACTGCTTCTACAGCTTGCCATCATGCCTTATCCTGATCTAAGATTGGGAGCTGTCTTCCAGTGGTTTGCAAAAAATTTAACTAGCTCCTTAGTTCAGTCCCGGTTAGATTATTGTAATTCCCTTTTGGCTGGGCTACCAAAAAAGCAACTAGGCCACTGCAGCTGGCCATCAATATGGCTGCAGCGCTAGTCTTCAAGCTTCGAGGTTTTATCACTTGCGGTAAGGCACCTTCATTCTTTTGCTCTGGCCTACTTATCCGAACTACTTGCCAATCAGATCAGGCATCCTACCAATAGTTCGTCTGACTCAAGTCGTTCCTCTGTGCCTCTAGCCACTCTCAAATCCTTCGCAGACTGTGCCTTTCGTTCGTATGCTCCCAGAGCCAAGAATCCATTTCCGAGTGAAGTCTCGACATTCTCTGACTTTACGAAATTTAGAAAGAACTAAAAGGCCATTTGTTACTGACGACCTTTGCCGAGTCCGAGTGAATCGTCATTTGTAACGTAATCAATCATAGTATACAGCTTCCACTAACCAAATTTGCATGCTGACCCTGTGCATGTCACCCCTAACCATGTTATTCATTTTGTTTGTTTATCAAGCATGATATTACTCACCATTCAATTGCATTTCCCTTTGCAGCAAATGTAAAGCGCCTAGAGAGAGATTAAGCTCTCTGGGAGCGCTTTATCAAGTGCATTATTATTATTATTATTATTATTATTATTATTACAGCTCAACGATGCCACCACGACTAAGTGAGTATGAGGCTGGATGGAGGTTCCTACAGCCATTTATTTTCTGCGGCTTTCCCTATGCATATGGTAGCCAACTGCCGAGCTAGTTTGGCTAACTGGTTGAGGTGCTTGCCTTGACCAAGGTCAAGATGAATGCATCTGATGACCGAGGTCGTGAGCTTGAGTCCTGTGGCACATGCAAGGCGCCTGAATAGAGACCAAGTTCCCTTAGGTGCTATAAAAAAAGAATTACAATTACGTATCCACATATAACAGACTGTTATCTCACGCAGCAAAGAGACAGCGTAAAGCATAGGTGATACTGTTTAGATTCACTAACAAGTTGACCACGTGCTTCCCCAGCAGCCTATATAAAGTGCCTAGAAAGCAATTTAGCTGTCTCAGGGTGCTAACAAAAATCCATTAACACTCATATTATTACTACGCTGCTGCTGCTGCTGCTGCTGCTGCTGCTTAGCAAGCAGGTGCCGCAGCATCGAGCCCGCATTCGTAAGGCCGTGCCACTGTCCAAGCTGCCTGTGCCCGATTTTTCAGGGTGCGACAGAAGAAAAGCTCAACATTTTGTCTTCTCGACTGGAGCGGCGACAGCGGAAAAAGTCAAGCCTAGAACGCACGCACACACACCTCGAACAGCGAGACCGCAGCGACAGCTTTCAGAAAGAAGCCGCGACGGCGGCGAAACGCGGATCAGGGGCGCTAGTCCGGACGCCGCTGCGCCCGCGCGAGACAGGATTCGACGGCATGCCTCCGCGGCCCGATGCAGAAGCTCGCGCGTAGACGGAAACCAAGCGAGCTTCCGGGAGCGGCTGCTGGTCCAGACAGAGAGCCGCCCGAGACGCCGAGCGATCAGTAACAGCACTAATGCGACGACGGGGCTACGGGAGAGAGAGAAACACTCCCTCTCCGAGTAGCTCACACGGAAAGCGCTCGCGGAAGACGTCGCCGTCGTCATATGCAATTTGCACGGCTGGCATCTCGCCCATCATCGCGGCAGCCCCCCCCCCACACCCACCTCCAGTTGCATTTACCGCGGCACTCAGGGTGCTGAATTAACAACGTGGGTGCCGAAAAGAGAGCCGCACCATCGTTAACTGACCGCCTTCGAATATTCACTCGCTCCACATAAATGGCAGGCGAGCCAGAACTGTGCCAGTGCTTACCCTCTCCATGTGCGAAGAGTGCGATCAACCGCGGCGGGGCGGATTTTGCCCGCTGAGACACCGGCAGATGCGAGCATTACCCCTTTGCATAAATGGCGATAGTTCTCGGAAAATAAAGCACAAAAACTAATAAATATAAAAATTAAACGTTTTTCTGCTGTTACGTCTTCGTGATGCCATTGCGGCCTGTCGGCCGTATCTTCCGCTACTCCATCCGCCCCGAGCGCCTTGCGGAAGATGGCGTCCCGACTGTCGAAAGCCACTCTGGCGGTCTCTCGGCTGCTCGCGAATCATCACTCTAAAGTATGCGCATTCGACTTGTTGCTAATTCAACGAGAACGCTGTTTTTGGTTCGCTGACATAATGCCGCAAGTGCCGCCCCCCGTGCGTCGGTGGTACTCGCTGGATAGAACCGCCCGCTCATCGTCTCAAGGTTTTCGGTTGCCTCGGCTCGATAAGGGTTTGCGCCGTAGCGTGTGCACGTGTGCCAAGTTATTTGCGTCGCTTGCTCATCATTCGTTTTCCTGGCTCATCGTGCCTTTGACTGAGCACTTTAGTGCAGTTGATGAGCGGCCGTAGCCGGGGCTACGGTGGCGGTTCGGCCGTAGCCTAATGCGAGTCGGGGCTACGGTGGCGGTTCCCAGTGAGCGATGTCGGTCGGACTCGCCAGCTCCCTCGTTTTTCGCTTTTGCCGCTTCGTATAGCCATAATTTAATCAAAGCGTTTCACTTTTCGCCAAGGCCTTTGCATGCATGTTTTGGTGAATAGTATTAAGCACCATGTGGGCTGCTGGAAGATCCGGTCGCCTTTCTGTACTTGGCAACGGTTGCCGGGCTTTTAACCGCATGCGCGCGTGTAATATCTAAAGCAGCATCTCGGGTCGTGCTAAGGTCCGAGGGACACCAGATTGGAGCTGATGACAGGAAGGCACCGTCTGAGCTCCTGCTAGCTGGCCACCAGCCTTCCCATCGGCCTGCAGTGGTATTGGCTGTATGCAAGACACTGTGCTGGCTTTCCGAGTGAGAAATTAGCAGCCATCTATGAAATGCATTAGCTCATAGAAAGATTCATAGGCTTTGCTAATGTGCTAGTGTTTACCTTGTGCGAGGGGTTTGTTGAAAGATAGATAGACTTTGTTCATCTCGTGTTAGGACATAAATTTGAACCTTCCAAGCAGCAGTAGCTGTCGTCATGGCAGTGCGTGACTCTTTCTTGATCTTGCGTGGATTTCTATTTTGCTTTGGTGTTGCTGGATGCCTGCCTGCTCAGACTTAATTCAAATGTGGGTGCTAGCTCTGCATGAACCTGCTACACTGCAGGTTTTCCTGCAGTCGTTCCGATCTCGGCTTACTTAGGAAACGGTACCATGCAGTTGTTGAACCCGTAGCACTGACCATCACGTTGCTCCTGCACTTTGATAATCAAAGTAAATGCTGTGCGAGAAGAAAGTAGCTCACAATTATTTGAGCAAAAGCAGAACTTGCTGACCTGCATGGGCCCCCAGCAGTCACAGCAAAGCGCACTTAATCAGTACGATCAGCAAAGCACCGTCGGTACAAGGTGATGTGGCTGGCTAAGACTGTATCTGTGTTAGGCTTGTCTTAGCAATACCAGAAGTCTAGTCAGAATGCCACTAAAGCAAATGAGAGGCAAACACAATAATAATTATAATAATAATGCACTTGATAAACGCCCTCAGAGAACTCAATCTCTGTTTGGGTGCTCTACATTTGCTGCAAAGGGAAACGCGACTGACTGGTGACTAATATCATGCTTGATAAACAATGCAAATAACATGGTTAGGGGTGACATGCACAGGGTCAGCATGCAAGTGTGGTTAGTGGCAGCATGCAGTGTCAGCACGCATAAGCACATCAAGGACGAATCACAGGGACCCACTAAATGCTGTCCTAAATAGGTGTGTTTTTAGGTTCCTTTTAAACGTGGTCAGGTCAGGGGATGTTCTGACGCAGGTCGGGAGGGAGTTCCAGGCTTTGGGAGCATGCTAACTAAATGCACGGTTTCCAAAGGATTTGAGGTTTGAACGAGGTATTTGTAGACTTTTGGATTCCGAAAAGCGGGTGGTACGATGCTTGGCCTGGAGGGGGAGTAGATCCGAGAGATAGGCTGTAGCCAAAGAATAAAGTGACCTAAAAGTGAGCGATAAGACCTTGAAGTCGATCCGTTGCTTGACTGGTAGCCAGTGCAGGTCGGTGAGACGTGGTGTGATGTGACAACTGCGAAGCTGACGACAGACAAGCCTAGCTGCAGAGTTTTGCACCAGCTGTAATCGACTGATTGCACGTGCTGGTAGGCCAGCAAGCAGTGAGTTACAGAAGTCAAGACGGGATGTCACAAATGCAAATTGAACACTGTTTATGTCTAGCTCAAGATATCTGCGATCTCTGTAGTTAAGGCTGTTGATAGTGGTGAGGCAACTCAAGAGTACGAAACTTGGCTGTCAAAATGTTAGCTCCTTGAAAATTCTAGTCGAATGTTCAAATTGCTACCGACTGGCATCACATCTACTCCCCTCCTCCGATTGGGCGGCAGCCTAAAACCTACTTGTTCTTCAGCATTTTCTTCAATCCTGTGCGTTATACTTGATATCCTCCTTGCACGGGCAGAATGTGTGCTTAATATCATACCTATCATTTGTCATGCTTTAATATGTGTGCTGCTACTCCTCAGGGACCACCGGGCCAGAAGTTAGCTTGCAGTCCCCCAATCGCCTTGTAGTATAGACCCCCACCCTAGCATCTTGTGGCTGGTGTCAGAGCAGCTTTTCCATGCTGACACCTTCCCTGTAAGATGACCCTAAGGAAAAAACAAGTGCACTAAATGCATAACGGCAGAGGACATTTAGCTAAAATCAGTAGCGGTGCGTTATGTGTAGCTCTTAGCTCAGTCCTCTCCGATGGTAGGACTTGTCGATGGTACTGGTGATGTGTGCTGGTGCATGCTTGCATGAGTATAATTAAAAGGGACGTGTTTTAGCATGAACGGCTGCTGGTTGACTCGAAAGCACTGCTGATCCCGCTGCTGATCTGTCTGAGCTATGCACTTGTTCTTCGTTGCATTTTGCTCCATTTTAGGCCTATGCCTCTCGGAGGCTTTTGGCAACAAAGACATCTTACAAGACCGCCCTGTGGAATGTTCCAGACACCAAGGTGTCGACATTGGAGAACGGTGTGAGGGTTGCTACAGAAGATACCGGCATTCCTACATGCACCGTGAGTAGTTAATCCACGCGACTGCCAGTTGCTCACTGCTATATACGACAGGTTGCAAAAGTATGGTGTGGTCTTTGTATTTATATGCTGACACGCAATGCTAGGCTGGCTTATATCGTTCTGTACCGATTATACATTGTAATGTATCTCCGTCTGTAACTCCACAAAGTCATAAAGACAATGTGGGTGTTACGAAGGAGAGTTTCTAACTTGTTCCTCAGAGGACATACTAATTGTTTAGTTATAATAACGTGAGGAGACTAAAGCTTCAGTCCTTACGCTTGGTATTCTTCGTGGAATCACTGATTTTTAATATTTTCAGAAGACAGCTTTTTTTTATATGTTCAGAAGACAGCTGGCTTCAGCCCAGCTGCTAGTTTTGGGGACCTTATTACCCAGGTCGTGGTCTCAAATCCTAGAGCAAACAATTCGTGAGTGTGTGGTCCTAACAGAATGACAACTGCTAATGTTATTCTGTGACTCTGCGATCAAGGTTGCGGAATCTTGGCTTATTAATTTTAATATCCACTGATCCCAAGTGATCTTGAAGTTCTAGAATTTGAAGATTTCCAATTTCTAGCTGGTTGTCTAACTGGCTCCCGAAATCTCTTCAGGCCAACTTTTGCAAAGCTTGTAGTAAGGCGAGAGCCTAAAAAGGGACCATTGTGCCTCTACAGTTAGCCTTATATGTGCCTTCTACGCTGATTTTCAAATCAAAAACATTCAGCTGCTTTCAGTCCTCTTCGCTAATGGAGCTGCCGTGGCACTTCCTGTGGAAGAGTGAGCGAAAGGCAAAATGCTCACTTACTCGCCTGCGTGGCCCCAAGCAACCCCCCCCCCCAAGCTTCCATGAGACTGTACCTTTGGTGAATGGTCGCGACTGTTAGTAACGATAAGAATAATAATAATAAAAGTGCATTTAATAAAGCACCGCCCCGCCCCCCAGAGAACTTAGTCTTTTTCTAGGTGTGACTGTTGTCACCTTCCTCTTCCGCCTACTGGAAGACTGTTGGCAATTTATGTTTGAACGTTTTGGTTTGTAGATGCAGAACTCAACGTTTCTTTCCAAGCCCAACTTCCTCGCTACTTCTTTTTGCGAAGCGAAGCTATCATTTCGTCTTCTGTCTACTTCATTCTACTCCCTCGGTCGCTGCCACTTGGGCGTTCCCTCGGATATCCTAGTTTTGCTTTTGCTTTTTCCTTTTATCAATTGCTTGCTTGTGTCGGAGTCTTCGGCTAGTGAATGTGGGGTGCAACGACTTACAGCTGTCTTCTGCAACGTCGAATGTTTCAGTGAATATTATAAATACACCAGCGTTTTAATCTACCCACCAAATTGCATGCCATTGTGCTAGCATATTTTCATGCATGCTGGCTGCAAATATGCTGGCCACAACCGAAATCCACTTTAATCCACCAGAAATCAGCTGTGTGAAGCTACAATGTGGATTGCATATTATGCTAGGCTACCGTTCAAGTGTGCCAATAATAACAATAATAATATACTTGATAAAGCACCCTCAGAACTCAATCTCTTTCTAGGCGCTTGATATCTTCTGCAAAGGGAACCGCGATTTAATGGTGAGTAATATCGTGCTTGATAAACAACACGAATAACATGGTTAGGGGTGACACACACAGGGTCAGCATGCAAGTGTGGTTAGTGACAGCATGCACAGTGTCAGCATGCATAAGCACATGAAGGACAAATCACAGGGACCCACTAGATGCTGTCCTAAATAGGTGTTTTTAAGTTCTTTTTAAATGTGGTCAGGTCAGGGGATGTTCTGACGCAAGTAGGAGTTCCAGGCTTTGGAAGCATACGAACTAAATGCACGGTCTCCAACGAGATATTGGTGAACTGTTAGATTCCGAAAAGCGGTTGGTACGATGCTTGGCCTGGTTTGGTAGTAGATCTGATAGGTAGGCTGTAGCCAAAGAATAAAGCGACCTTGAAGTGTGCGTGAGTAGCCTCTTGGCCTTGGCATGTGCTATCAGCGTTTGCCTGCTAATTATCAATCGCTAACTTAGCGAAGTCGTAACGTCTTTTTGTGATTACAAACAGATATGCTTGCATCATGTCAGCCAGCGTCTGAGTAGCTGTAGCCGCTGTAATGGATTGCCGACTGTGTTGAAGGGCGTCACTCTCTGCTGCTGCCCTCATTCTGCTAGCTGCCACCTTGTGCACAGGTCCATCCCAGCTGCGTGGAACATTGGCAGCTCATCCTGTTGGCGCATGCTTTGCAAGCCCGTCTGAGCTGATCACAAGGACCGTCCCCCCACCCCCTCCGTTGGCGTTACTGCAGCTGGCTGTCTTAGCCGTATGGTTTGCTGCCGTGTTGTCAGCTTCTGTTCATTGACTGGCGGTCTGGCGTTAAGGGTTTCTTCTTCAGTCACTTCTTGAGCCGTAATGGCTCACTAGGTAAGGCGGTTGCTTTTCACGACCTCGGCTCCGAGGTCGTGGGTTCGAATCCTGTGGTGGGCGATTCTTTATCGCCACTGCAAGCGGTGGTGATAGCCGTCAAGGCTCTTCTGTCGCTATACAAAAGGGGGCTGTTAAATCAGCTAGTATTTATTTATTAATTATTCTTGGCCCCCCCTTCCCCCACGAGCCAACTGCTGCGCAAGGCTGCTGGTGGCTCATGAACTTGACTGTTTGCCTGCTATAGTGATCAATGGACTAATAAATCAGTAAGTATATTTTTCGTACCCTGCTCGTAAGCAGGGGGTTGGAAATGATGCAGGCAGCCTGCCGTTGCTGCTGCCGTCATGTGATCCCGTGAAGCTATCCAAGTGAACACTAGTAATCTTATTTGCAGCCGCTTTTTCGTTGAGCTGTAGACCCTCAATCAAATATGCTCGTCTTGAGGTTCGACGTGTTGAGAGATCCTTACTTGATCACTGTTTGTGCTGCTACTTGTTCAACTGCTGCAACTTGATCAAGCTTCCTTTATAGCGTATTTAAAGTGCCTAGAAAGTGAGAAATTTCTGTGATTGCGCCATCGAAATGTATTATTCTTACAACCAGTGTCGTAAGTCAAGGGCATATAACATGTCAAGCAAAAGCGGCCATTCCGATCTGCCTGCAGTTGCTGTACTGATTGTCACTGAATGTCCTATTCCAGGTGGGCCTATGGATTGACGCTGGCAGCCGCTATGAGAACGACAAGAACAATGGCGTCGCTCACTTCCTCGAACACATGGCCTTCAAGGTGAGAGCTGAGACAGTGAGAGAGAGAGAGCAAAGGGGAGAGACAGAATAAGATGCTTGGACTCTCTTTTTTTTATGTATTAAGTTAGCAAATACTAATCGTGTCGTTAAAGGATACATCATGCGAAATTCTTGAAAGATACACCCGAAACTGCATTAAGTTATATTAACACTTGCTGTTTTGACCAGTTCCAAGACTTGGATGAGAACGATGGATTTAGCAGCATTTTGGTCATCTATAAGCCTGCTCACTAGCTAGTATTGTTGAAAGGGATCCGTGCAGCATTGCCTGCTCTATCCCTTCCGGCTCCAGGCTGCTCGGCCGAGCGATTGCAGCCGACCCATCGGTCAAATGCTCGAAACGTGTGCGAATCTCGTAGCACTTTTAGGGTCCTGACTCTCGTTTAGTCAAACAGCAACAGCTTCGTGAATTCCGAAGGGCCAGAACGGCGCAGCAAAAGAATAATACGTGTAAGATAAGGAAAAGACAGCAATTGCTTGGTAGTCGTCGGGCTTGGTGCCGAGAGACTGTTGGGCTGGAAAGTTCAGTTTCGGGAAATGATTACAGTGCACCTTCTCGAGTGCTGCGTGGGAAGAAGCAATGGGGTGCTGATGATGCCTTTAGTGAGGTGCGAATGAAGTTAGCATGCTTGCTGACGTTGGTACAAAGCAAGCAGGACTACTGTTAGCCACCCTCACATGGGCGAAAACGCCTGATCTGCCTCGGGGCTGAGCAGTGAGGTATTTTATAAAGGAGACAATTCAAGTTTGCAGCAGTTTTGTCGATGCTACAAATGGAGGCCCCGTTGCGATTCGATGGCCTGGTGAGAGCTGTTAACATATTTGTGTCTTCAGCTTGTGGGTGAGGTCTGCGAGAGTGTCCCGTCCTGCATAGCTGTGCTAGTAACGACATCGTCCATCCTGCATGCCAGACGTGATATGAAGACTCTGGGTTTTTAGTTAAGTCGTGAGCCTCGCGAGACAAGCCGCACCTTATATAAAGGCACCCAGCGTCCTAGAGCGCTGAGCCGTTGGGCTGCTTTCGGCATTTTTGTTTGTTGAGATATTTGCTTATGTATCACTAATGTTTAGGTCTCTCTCTCTCTCTCTCTCTCTCTCTCTCTCTCTCTCTCTCTCTCTCTCTCTCTCTCTCTCTCTCTCTCTCTCTCTCTCTCTCTCTCTCTCTCTCTCTCTGTCAGCTACAAACCCGATGTAGTTTTTTATTTGAGGCAAATTCAAAGCAAATTTGTATCCAGGTTTAAAAGATTAAACTATGTGCACAAGTTTCTTTATCTCATTAGGTTTTAGTGCTGATATTGCAGTTATTAGCTGCTGGCAATTGTAAGTCTTTTGAACACATACTAGTAGGATGCTGTCGTAATTGCTGCCACAGCTTGTCGCTACTTATTTCCGGTCCACATCATAAATCCGGCTGCTTACCTGGCACAAACTCAGCGATAAGAATTTATGTGAGCCAGCAATGTGGTCTTTGAACGACTGGTTCATTATCCTGCTGATAAGGAAAGTTGCTCGCGAGCATTCGCAGAATGAAGGGAATGGTAAATATTTGGCAATGTGTTGATATGAACATTCTGGTCCCAAACGCCAGCAACTCTGACTTAATACCTGCACCAGAAAATGCGCCGCAAGCCATGCTGCCGTCACGTCGTAGTTGGCAGGATGTCGCGAAGGCAGTCTCTGTATTTCTCAACTGTTCTCCAGCTCACTCACAAGAAACGTTTGTTGTTACCGAAGCGTTAAAAAAAATTGCTTTCGTCTGTCTAATCAACGCCACTCGTTAGGAATGCAGTAGCTGTCGCGTTAGGGTTGCATGGCAGCCGTATCCTCCCTCACTCAGCCTTATTGTCCTCTCGTCGGGAAATCTTCCTCAAGCCACTGCCGTTTGCCTGCTAATGTAATGATGCTTCAGCCACTTCCAGTCACTGCGCTAGCCAGCCAAGCTGGCCTGCCTCGATCGTGCAGTGCAGGGATCTTCAGCAGACAGACTGACGGTCGTCGGCCATGTTGCCCTGCCTAAGATGCTCAGCCAGATTATACGTATATACCACCGCGATCGCTCCGACATTACGAATGCAGGAGTGATCGAGTGCCGTATGCGACGGACTGGCAGAGTGAGCTCGAGCAGCACAGTGGGTGTGCTGTTTAGTCTTCAGCACATGCTGAAGGCGCACCTGTTCGAATGCGATTGACAGGGTGGGAAATGCCCGTGCTTGAAGGTGGGCGAGCACCTTGCACACTCTCTTGCCTTGAAAAAACTCGCACGTGATTCATCGGGGCCTAATTCCGAACCGAACATACCTTGAGATTTAAAAAAAAAAATAGCTGATACATGTTCTTAAATTGGTTGTTTGTGTCCTTTTGTGTATCTGCATTTCTGTAGTAATCATGCCGATATGCTCCATTTGGTGGTAGTCATCGTCAAGTCTGTTGGCTACCGAAAGCCGCTTAGGCTGTGAGTGTTCTATACAAAACTCTCCTGCATAATAACACCCACAAAGTCTTTATGGCTTTGTGGAGTTGCAGACGGAGATACATTACATTACATCTTCTTTTTTGAGGATGTCACTCCTGAGCTGCTAAGCTTTTTGTAATGCCAGCTGCATGTGAAAGTGGCCTCTCTCCCTACGGTGCAAAAATAGCTGTGTCGCTGAGTTTACCGGCACCGTTTACTCCATGCATCATAGGGAACAAAGAAGAGATCGCAGACTGAGCTGGAGCTCGAAATCGAGAATATGGGCGCTCACCTGAACGCCTACACGTCGCGCGAGCAGACAGTGTACTACGCCAAAGCCTTTTCGAAGGATTTGGAGAAAGGTACGAGATTCGTCGTGTCACGTGACACGGTTGGCAGCTGATTTTGGTGGTGCCCCTGTAACAGCCAGCTGTCGCCAGGCAAGCCGGTACTCCCCTACATTTCGATTCGGTATTTGTACTGGCCACTGCACCCAGAAGCTGCAGTAGTGGGAAATAGCTCTGTTGGATTGGACGGAGATGCCGACTGTCTGATAAACTAGGCCGGAAGTATACATAGCTGACAGAATGTGTGCGCCCTGCCATTTGCTTTTTTCAATCCCGTTTGACCAATCATAAGTCCTGGCAGTTTATTAAGTAGACTCCCGTACAGGCAGCTGTGCTCTTGTGCCGAAATAGAAAAGTGATGGTTGAATCGTTGATTCTCACTTTACCCCCCCCCCCCTTCTCATAGCCGGACCTTATAGAAAGGCCTAAACTCACAGCACGATATCAGATTTGCAGAATATCATAAACTGATGTTCCCGATTCCATGTTGGTGCAGAACTAGGGTGCAAACACTGTGCTCCTAGCTAATACCAGCCCCAGCCCACACTTGACAAATATTGGTGAAACCCTGAGCCTTGAATAATGGCTAGTGACTTGTATATGCAACACCAATATACGAAAGTATGTCTACTTTAGCAGCACACGGCAGCAACCAATAAGATCGCCTATATTTTAAGATAGCAAGTCCATATGCATATCGTTGTGGAGTCAATTGGACAGCAATTGAAGACTACCGGATTGTTTCGGCATTAGCCAAAGCATACAGAACTCTCGTAGCTGTGCAGCTCGTAATCAGCCCAGCATCTCAACAGCCGTCCATCGGAAAGTCTCCGACGTCGTCCTCCCTTCTCAGAGAGAAGCTCCTGTCTGGCTTAAAGGCTAGAGCACGACTCGCTGTAGTCTTGTGGGGAACTCGACGGGAAGCAGAAACGCATCATTTGGCCATTTTCTGCCTACATGTAAAAAAAAATCCTAGCTGCTTAAACAGCCTCTTTTTTGTATAGCGACAGAAGAGCCTTTAAGGCTATCACCACCGCTTGCAGTGGCGATAAAGAATCGCCCACCACAGGAATCGAACCCACGACCTCGGGACCTAGGTCATGAAAGCAACCGCCTATTATTGCATAACCGGTTCCTTGCCATTATAATTTGGGAGCCTATAATAATATGTCGGTAGTCATTGTCTGGTTGACCTAGTGCACATGTTTCAGTAGTTGGTGTTAGTCTGCTACTGGTTTGTACAATACACTGTACTGCACTTAACCCGCCGCGAGCAAGCTATCTGCATTTGCCGTGATCCTTGGGTCGGCCCGTTTGTATGCAGCTTACATATTCAAATGTTGACATAATCAAGTGCCTAGCACCAGTTGATAACCTTAGCCTTTTATGTAAAGTGCCTAGAAAGATTAAGTTCTATGCAGGCACTATTTTAATATTATTGTTATTGGCAAAGCAGCCAAACTAACCCGTTCACCATATTGGGAGTTCTGGGTTACAGACGTTCGTTTGAAAGTGTGTTAGCATTTTTATAGAAATGATGGGTTTCTGACCTATTGGTGTAGTGCGGCACCCACTGAGCGGATAGGAAGTGCTGGGTTGCTGTAGTTTTAAGTTACACAGTGCCTGTGGATAGGCTACCTCCTCCACCCCCACCCCCCCCCCAGCTGCTGCTGCTGCCTGTGCGCTCGCTCACGTTTTCTGTCTCACTCTGCGTCACAGCTGTGGAAATCCTGTCTGACATCGTCAAGAACAGCACCCTCGGTGAAGCGGAGATTGAGCGGGAACGTGGCGTGATCCTCCGAGAGATGCAGGAGGTCGAAACGAATCTGCAGGAAGTCGTTTTCGACCATCTGCATGCGACCGCGTTCCAGGGAACGCCGCTGGGTTACACCATACTGGGCCCGACCGAGAACATCAAGTGAGTGACGATTGCGCCACGGTGCCACCCCTCACCTCGGATGGCTCACATGGACTCGCCACCGCGCCATCCCCCAAACAAGCACTCTTTAGTGAGCTACCGCTGGTTATTCTCTGCTCAGAGGTGGAAGCGGGCGTATTCCAGCTTGCATAACCAGTCCTCCTAGGATAGTTGACGTCTTGGACTCGGATGTGCCCTATCACCTATTTTGCCCTGCCAATGCCCTTGATTGCATGCAAGCCGTGCAGCTTCAGCCTTGCATTCTTATCTTGGTGGCATATGAGACTTCGTTTAAGATGGTGGTGGGACAATGCTGTCTCAGCATGTGAGACAACGACCGTGTTCGTTCTGTGCAGCCCCACCCCCACGGGCTTCCATCTTTGTGACTACCAATTATAGTTCACTCTCCACTCAGCTGCTCACTGCCGCTGGTTGTATCAGGCCAGACTGTTCGCTTTGTGTCACCTGCCTGCGAATGTTTAGCAGCAGCGCCCCAAAGCCGGTCTCCTTCGCCTGTTCTCGGCTAGCAAGCATCCTTTTAGTGGCAGTGTGTGTGTGCGTGCGTGCGTGTGCGTGCGTGCACGGAAGTGATGCTGCGGATGGTTGCTTTAACTTCTGACCCCTTGCTATGGTAGTAGCTTTCCGTCTGGCCTGGGCGGTTGGCCTGCTCCGATCCATCACTCGCAGGGGTTTGAGCACACACCATTGAAAGCTAGCTGAGCCTGGTACTAAGTATACTATAAAAATAAGTATCAAATACACGTAAGCTTGCTCGGCATGCTTGCGTGTATTTCAGCATGTTTACGTCGGCATGCTTACAATTTATTTCAAGGTCGATCACACGCAAAGATCTGGCGGAGTACGTCGACGGACACTACAAGGGGCCGCGGATGGTGCTCGCCGGAGCCGGCGGCGTCAATCACGAGCAGCTCGCAGCGCTTGCGAAGAAGTACTTTGGCGACATCAGCTGCAACTACCCGGGCAAGGTGCCGATCGTGCCGCCAGCTCGCTTCACGGGCAGCGAGGTGAGAGACAGTGCAGAGGTCACCGGGGCTCGCGGGCCCACCGCTGCTGCCCGCTGTCGCCTGCCCTGTGCAGGCGGCGTTTAAAGTGCTGCCGTCGCGAGTCGAACGTCGGCGCTGCCTGCTGCAAGCGAGGCGCTTGGGCTGCATTTCGTCAGTGCTCGTCACGTCTCTCATCTCGTCTCTCATCTCCCTACTGCATGCCACCTGCTCTGGTGTGATTTCACGTAGCTGTGTGATGTCACTGGTGTGATGTCACGTGGCATCGATGCGCTTTCTAGATACGAGTGCGTGACGACAACATGCCGCTGGCGCACATCGCTCTCGCCGTCGAGGGCGCCGGCTGGGACAGCGCCGACAACATCGCGTTGATGGTGGCCAACACGCTCATCGGCACGTGGGACCGGTCGATGGGCGGCGGCGCCAACCTGGCTAGCAGGCTGGCGTCCACGCTGGCGCAGCGCAACCAGTGCCACAGCTTCCAGTCGTTCAACACGTGCTACACGGACACGGGCTTGTGGGGCATCTACTTTGTCGCAGAGCCGCTAAAAATCGAGGACACCGTCTACTTCATCCAGGGCGAATGGTGAGCTCTGCATAGATATATAAATAGAGAGATAGATCTCCACTGAGAGGGGGGCATCGTCGTCTGCACAGGCACTCGGTCACAGAGGGGCGTGTAGCGCTGTGCCGCTCGCCGCGGCCGAGTGACGAATCCGCCGAGCCACGCGGTTCACGTTCGCAGGATGCGCCTGTGCACCAACGTCACCGAACACGAGGTGCAGCGCGCCAAGAACCTGCTCAAGACCAACATGCTGCTGCAGCTTGACGGCTCCACGCCCGTCTGCGAGGACCTGGGCAGGCAAATGCTCTGCTACGGCCGCCGCATTCCGCTGCCTGAGCTTGAGGCTCGCATCGAGGTGAGAGCTCCCAGCTGCTGCCGTCCCAGCATCCCGTGACACACGCTCTCGCTAGCCTGCGCCTCGTGTGCAGTGGTCGCGCAGCGACTGTTTGCTGCTGCCTCGATCGTCACTCGATGGATAGATTCGTCATTGCCTAGGGAACTAGACCGATTTTGCCTGCATAATGAACTCAGGCCGTGAGTGAATGAGCACTGAAGTCTCTCAAAGCACGTCTCAGTGCATCATAGCTGTAAATAATAACGATAATCCAGCGGTTAAGGTGCTCGCCCCGACCAATGTCTGGCTGAGGTCGTGGCCTCGAGCCCCGAGGCATATGCGAAGTGCCTGAATAGAGATTAAGTTTTCTTGGGGGCTATACAATTGAATTATATATTATCTTAGTTGCTATAATAGAGGGTTTGTATAGCACCCCAAGGGAACTAAATCTCCGTCCGTGTCCTATACAACTCGTTGCAATAACCAAGGGTTCACGGCTTGCAAAACTTAGCGAACATGCAAACGCTCATTGTGCTTGAGCCAGTATGCTAACAAAACATAAAGACACTCATAACCCCCCCGGGCAAGAACACCTCAAGCTAGTGACACGCACCAGACCGTCCCCAGGTAACCATAGGAACAAAAATGTCTCCCTGGCTCCTGAAGCCAAGGGAAAGCTGACCGGGGGTTGGCAGATGCACCTTTAGGTCAAAAGTGGCAGTGTTGAACGTTTGCCTCATAGACTCTCAGTTCCACCGTTGAACCTGTACCTCTGTTTTGATCCGTCCCAGCACCTCGAATTCTCTCAGCTCTCTCACTGCATGTATTGATGACATGCCCACATGGAAAATAAAAAACTCTCTTAAATTGAATGGCAATAAAACCATCTACTAGTTATGGGCAAACCAAGTGTTATTCAGAAATAGGAAAAGTTAACGCTCAAAAATGGCTCTGCCATCGTATCTCTTGGATGGCCTTTATCAAAGGGACCTTTCTGTAGACGACCACATCAGCTCCACAGTCAAGACTGCCTACTTTCAGCTACATTGCAATTTTAAAATTGTTGGCTGCTTGCCAGGGATGCTACATATGCATTGATCCATGCATTTGTGATGTCTCGTCTCTACTTCTATAACTTGACTGCTTGCTGGCCTACCAGCCTGTGCAATCAGACTCTTCTGCTTGATCACTTTAAAAAGAAACTAAAAACATAGTAAGTGTTAGGTGCCTTGACAGAGATTAGGTGCTCTGAGGGCACTGTACAAATGTATTATCAGTAATATTGTATAGTTTTAGGAAGGTTTTGCCCTGAAATGCAGGGCGTTGCCAACCTCCAACCGAAGGCCAATCGGGGAGCTCATTGGGTGGTGTGGGCAGTGTAGAAAGCCATAGATGATCATCGACACTACAACAGTTGTGTGGCATAGGCATAGGGGTTAAGGCTGGAACAGGAAGACATCGGGTAGCTTCCTCAGGTCGCTGATGTAAGCAGTGTTTGGTCTGTTTTGATAGCTGTCGTCACGGCCGTTATATTGCGAATAGTTTTCACGTGACTTACTGCACTGGCTCTGTGAGGCCGTCGTTACCGTTTGTTTTGCGTCATTCGCAAATTTATTTGGCCGGAGAAGAAATCTACACTGCAGGTCTTACGTGGTAGTGTCTGTCTGACGTGTGCCGACGTCTGAACATTTTTTGCTACGTTCAAAGTCACGTGCCACTGGTTGTTTTTTACTTTTCCTCCGGTCTGTGCCCGTGGCTTAGTCTCTGGGCTTGCTAGCAAATAGCAAAGAAGTGGATTAGGGTGTTCTGATCTGCATGCTCGTCCTATTGTAGCTTAGCGATGACTATCTCTTCGTATTTTATAGGCTGTCAATGCAAGCACCGTCAAGGAAGTGTGCTCTAACTACCTGTACAACAAGTGTCTGGCTGTGGCTGCAGTCGGGCCCGTCGACCAGCTGCCCGACTACAACCGGCTGCGTTCTAGCATGTATTGGCTTAGGTTGTAGGCTGCCCTGGCTGCTTAAGAGGCCTCGAGCCGACGACGATGAGAATGAAACTGCTGCTGTGGCCACCGGGCGAATAGACATCGCATCGCTGGGCAGTGTGCTTGCTAATTAACGAACTAGCATTCATCCGCATTCTGCCAGCTAAAGATATCTGAGGCCTCCTGTCCGCTAAGGATATGAGGTTTTCCATTTTTCGAATTAAGTGAGCAGTGAGTTTTATTTATATAGTACATCAAATTGCCTTGCTGGACTGCCATTCGGTATTTGTTTTTATCGTGTGCTGTTACACAAACCATAACAACTCATGACAAACAGGAACAAGTCGGGTGCTTGAGAGAAGCAGGATAATGAAAGAGAGCTAAAAGTGAGCGACTCCAACTTTGAGCTGCTTAGTGGGTCAGCCAGTGGGTGTACTAGAGGAGTGGACTGTGGCAGCTGCAGGGTGATGTGCTTGTGTCGTCAATTCACGGTCGTCCTTGCTGCTGCTCGGTGCTTCTACTTGTATTCTCAGTGTGTGGTAATGGATCCTCTCCTCTTTTGAACTACCCTCCTGATAGGTGCCCTCTCATTACTGGAATATTTTGCTTGAGTTCAATTAAGTTCGATTATGATGGGATATAGTCGACTGGAAAGAACTGGTTCCTCGTCATCTGGAAATAATAGACTGTTGATGGCTGAGTTCTTACGCTGACCCACAAGGCCCGCCACGGCTTGGCTCCTTCGTACCTAGCTGAACTGCTGCATCAGTTTCAGCCTGTTCGCACCCTCAGGTCCTGTGTGGACAATAAATTAGCTGTCCCATTCCTCCGCTTAAAGACAGTTGGCGACAGAAACTTTAGCTCTGCGGGTCCTAGACTGTGGAACTCGCTTCCACAATTCTTACGCAACGACATCTCTTCAACTGCCGACTATGGCACATCTTTTCCAGCGGTCCTGAGCTGCTACTTCTATGCTACTCACTACCTCAACTGCTCTCCTGACTGCTATGCTTCCCACTTTCTCTTTGTTGCATGAGACGAAGTCTGTTGGCTAGCGAATGCGTACCGAAAGCCGCTTAGGCTGTGAGTGTGCTATACAAAACTCTCCTGCGTAACACCCACATGGTCTTTATGACTTTGTGGAGTTACAGACGGAGATACATTACATTACATTTGAGCTAGTGGCCATTGAGCCACATGTCCACTATTAGCAAGCTTTCTCTATCAGCCAAAACTTAGCATTATAAAATGTTGGTCTACAATCTAAATCGCGAATTGCCATCCTGCATGAAGACCAGACATCACAAATTAGATCGATGTAGCAGCATTCGCCACATCATTTCACTCGGAGCCTAACATCTGGGCCAGATGTACAGGATCTTGATCAGAATACTCCAAGAACTCTCTTCTAATAGGTTATGCTGGTGTGCGACTGTCACAGTGTGATATAAATGTAGGTTGCCTTTACGATTAGAGCCTCACAGCTAGCTGTCGCTTCCGTCCCTTGTATAAGAAATCTAAGTCATCTTGGCTTTCGAAAAAAACTCGCTCCTTGCTGGACTTGTGCAATAATTCACTTGATATAACGCCCTCAGTGAACTAAATCTCTTTCTAGGCACTTCACTTTTGCTGCAAAGAAAGAGCGATCGAGTGGTTAGTAGTATCTTGTTTAAGAAACAACAAGAATTCCATGGTTAGTGGTGACGTGCATGGGGTCGGCATGCAAGTTCGGTTAGTGGCAGCTTGCACAGTGTCAGGGCGCTTAAGCACATACAAGGACGAGAAACACGGACCCACAAAATGCTATTAAATGTGCGTTTAGTTACTGTTAAATGTGGTCGGGTCAGGAGATAAAGAGAGGCAAGTCGGGAGTGAGTTCGGGTTTGGGCAGGCCCCCTTAAATCAAATTGCAGCATGTTAAGCAAACGTTCCGATGTTGCATTTCAAGACCCCTTACTGGTCAGCAAGTAGATGGCAACATTTGGCGGTCCGATTTCATATATAAGCGGCCATACCCAGCAAACAGGATAGTAAGTCGCCGTGATGTGAGCTGGGTTTTGGCTTTGCTAGCATTGTTGCCTAGCGAAACAAGCACTCAAGATGTGCAAGTACTCGTACAGAAACACAACTCAATCTAAAAAAAAAAAAAAATTTCACGTGAACCCAGACAGGTGCACGTGCGAACCCCCATACTAACTAATACGAGCATCCACCGATAAAATATTGGACTGTACCTGCCGATACGTTCAAATAGAGTGCAACACATAAGCCGCATTGCCCAGTTCAGCAGTCAATCACGCCAAGTTCGTGGTACAAAGGTCAGAGTGCACTGACGCACACTATTGCAAATCAGTTAAATTATTGCCACTCACGAAAACGTTCGAAAGCAACGCATAACCATACTCAGATGGTTCGGGTGTGCGGTCACAACTACTCATACAAATCGTACTATTACTGGCAATTTCATCTACAAACAAGCTCACGCAAGCATGAGCCTGCATTTAATAATGAATGAACCCGGGCGTATCAGCTCAAAAGGATATATTTTAAATCGTCAATGAAATAATGAAAATCAAAAGCTAATTGGAAAATAAAAACGCTATCTTCATTTTATTAACCAATGTGCTATTTCAAATAAAGGTAACGGTTATTATATTAATCATTGCACTTGAATTTAACCACTAGTCACCAAGTTCCTAACGAAATTCAAGTTGCACTGCACTCAATGCCTATCATTGAGACCAGCATGAAGCCTAAAATCTAAGATGGTTGATTTCCTGCATTAATAAAGAAACGAAATTATATGCTATCGCCGCAGCAAGAAGCCTTTATTCTTTTAAAAACGCTTGTGTAACTCGGCTCTCGCACGAGTGGGAGGCAAGAAAACCTCAATAATAGAGCTCTAGAATACTAGAGCATGCTAAGTTTCAGTGCAGTTAGCAGGTCCTGCTACTACCGTCTTGTCAAGTGCGCAAGCCAGGACCTAAGCAGGTCAGGTAAAGTGGAATACAAAACTCCGCAGACGCAGCCACGCCGAACGTACAAATATCGTTTCGCAAATTAAAAGGTCGACAGACACGTGTATATTTCAAAGGACATCTCTGGTAGCATCGTATTAGATATGGACGAGAAATACAGGATTTTATGACCGTCCGTGTGCACAATTCGGGCCCACGACAATCGAGGCATATCAGCCCGGGGAACAGAGGTCCCACAAGGCGAAGGTCGTGTTTGTTCAATACACGTGGTTTCAGTTTGTAAAAAGAGCACATCTTAATGTTTGCGCATACTTAAAGAAGCTATACCACATTATATTCTTAATAGCTGTTTTCCTATAGGCAAAATTGTGCATTTCTGACGAAAATCGGCAATATTGCTCAGGCATAGGGATTGACTTCGCAGGCTGCTGCTATCGGCTGTTCTGCACGTCCGGCGCACTTCTCTTGGTGCGACGGTCTTCCCGTCAGTGAGTACTAGTGCTGAGCACGACCTGATGTAAAAGCTTATTAGGAAGTCGGCTGCAAGTCACTTGTAGTATCAGCCGCAATATTCGGGCTGTTGTTGTGCCGTTCCTACTACGGTGTTGTCGTTAGCGCTGCGTGCAGACTGCCGAGCGCTGCACTGTTACAGTCGGCGTATTGCTAGCTTCGCGTCTCTTCGCACACCCCTACCCGAACCAATGAGTCTTGGGGCGGCGGTCATGCCGAAGCTCCACGAAGCTGATTGGCGCTGTAACTTGTTTTTTATTTTATTTTGTCAGGAGCTCAAGCAGCTAGCAAATAAATAAATAAAGGTTATCGCCACCTCTGACGCAGCAGCCGACAACATTGCATTGTAGCACCGCGCTATAGGATTGGCTAAATTTCAGCGCGAATGAGAACTGCTCGGCGCGTGGAAAAACTCCTTTGTCCTGGAGCAGTGAGTCAGACAAGCGCGCCAGTGCGTTGCGAGAGCAAGAGCTCTAGAGCGAGCCAGGAAGCTCTGGGACCAGCGGTGGCGATTCGGCCTTTAGAGTTGTCTGCTACGGCTGGCTGCTGACCCTCTGGAGCGGCTGATCGATGTCGACTGGTCTGTCGACGTCGGCCATAACTCTGTCCGGTCCGAAAAGAATCGTCTAGAACCTTTTAGGCATTCAAGCTGGACGGCTTTTTCTAATCCGCCGGTCGAGCGACGGGATCGATTCCTTCCCGCGACGGTCCACGGTGCCGGGCCCATACCGCCGAGCTCTTGCCCCAACGTCTCAGCGGTAAGGGAATTGTAGAGTAGAGTAGAGCGATGTAAGAGTAGAGCTCTTTGCTCTTTGCTCGGGGCTCTTTCTTCGACTCCGCTTTATTTTCGGCTTCGCTTCGACAGCTCTGTCGCCGCTAGTCGCCGGACTCGTTGCTCTGACAGCGAGGGAGGAGGGAGGGCTGCTCACAGGCGATTGACGGGACAGAGCGATGCAGCGCCAGGAGAATTCATGTGGTCGCCACTGAATGCGGACGTACATTGTCGACCTGCACTGGCTACCAGTCAAGCAACGGATTGACTTCAAGGTTTTGTCGCTCACCTTTAGGTTCCTTCATTCTGTGGCTCCAGCCTATCTCTCCGACATACTCCCCCATCAGGCCAAGCATCGTACCACCCGCTTTTCGGAATCCAACAGTCTAGAATTACCTCGTACAAACCTCAGATCCTTTGGAGACCGTGCATTTAGTTCGTATGCTCCCAAAGCCTAGAACTCCCTCCCGACCTGCGTCAGAACATCCCCTGACCTGACCACATTTGAGAGGAACCTAAAAACACACCTATTTAGGACAGCATTTAGTGGGTCCCTGTGATTCGTCCTTGATGTGCTTATGCGTGCTGACACTGTGCATGCTGCCACTAACCACATTTGCATGCTGACCCTGTGCATTTCACCCCTAACCATATTATTCATTTTGTTTGTTTTTCAAGCATGATTTTACTTACCATTCAATTGCATTTCCCTTTGCACCAAATGTACAGCGCCTAGAAAGAGATTAAGTTCTCTGAGGGCGCTTTATCAAGTACATTATTATTATTATTATTATTATCCATGGCTCACATTTTGTGTTTGTACTGTGCCTGCTTGCGTGCGCGTGCACGTGGTGTCGGCTTTGCCGACAGGATTTGCCGATACGAACTAGAAGTAGTCAGTAGCTGCGGTGTGAGCGAAATTCCGGTTGTTCGGGCTCCTCCGCCTATTTGGGTCGTTCCCCACAATAAACGGAAGTAGCCTAAGTGCGGGGACGTATTTCCCCGCAAGCATGTGATAAATGAGTTTCTTATTTCTTTTTAAATGTCGTCAAGTCAGGGGATGTCGTGACTGAAGCCGGGAGTGAGTTCCAGGTTTTGGGAGCATACGAACTAAAGGCGGTTTTTTCAAAGGATTTGAGGTTTAAACGAGATATGGGTAAAGAGTTAGATTGCGAAAAGCACTTGGTACGATGCTTGGCCTAGTGGCGCAGTAGATCTGATCGGTAGGCTGGAGCCAAAGAATGAAGGCACGTAAAAGTTACCGACAAAACCTCGAAGTCGATCCGTTGCTTGACTGGTAGCAATTGCAGGTCGGCGCGAAGTGGTGTGGTGATATGGCAGCTTCGGAGCTCACGACAGACAAGCCTAGCTGTTGAGTTTTGCTCCAGCTGTAAGCGCCTGAGCGTACAGGCTGGTAGACCAGAAAGTTTTGTAGCTATATGCAGCCTTCAGAGAGATGTCAGATCGATGACAAAGATCGATGTTGAAATAGAAAGTTTAATTTATAAGTAATAAAAATAATACATTTGATATAGCACCCTCAGAGAACTCAATCTTTTTGTTGTTGCTTGCGTAGAAGCATGCAGCAAAGATAAAGGGAAACTAAACTGACCTCTGATTCACAAAAAATGGATTTTATTATTCTTGACTATTATAAGTATATCCCACCAAGTTTATTAAATAAATAAATCCTAGCTGATTAAACAGCCTCATTTTGTATAGCGACAGAAGAGCCTTTACGGCTATCACCACCGCTTGCAGTAGCGATAAAGAATCGCCCACCGCCGGAATCGAACCCACGACCTCGGGACCGAGGTCGTGAAAGCAACCGCCTTACCTATTAAGATAATGAAAGCAGACATCTAGCATAACTTCGTTATTTGGCGAAAGAAGCTTTTAGACTAATGTCTTGTTTTGCTTGCAGTTTTCTGCCTAATGGTTGGTCACGGTGGTCACCTCAAAAATTTGAGGCCAAGCACAGACACTCTCTAATCATTTGTAGCGCGTCTATTATGGCAGATGAAAGAGAGGCAAACGCAAATCGTGCACCTAGAACACCGGTACCATCTGCGATGCCATCACCAGCTGCTCGATGGGGAAAGATGGAAGCTTGATCAAGGTAACAGCACATTTTGTATAGTCAGAGCTTCTATATTATGGTAGATATTATTAGATACTTTAGGCAAAGATTTTTAAAATTCTGGAATCCACAATAATAATAATATAATAATAATAATAATGCACTTGATAAAGTGACCTCAGAGAACTCAGTTTCTTTCTAGGCGCTTTACATTTGCTTGTGTAAAGTGAAATGCAATTGAATGGTAAGTAAAATCATGCTTGAAAAACAAACAAAATTAATAACATGGTAAAGGTGACCTGCACAGTGTCAGCATGCAAATGTGGTTAGCGGCAACATGCACAGTGTCAGCACGCATAAGCACATGAAGGACGAATCACAGGGACCCTCTATATGCTGTCCTAAATAGGTGTGTTTGTAAGTTCTTTTTAAATGTGGTCAAGTCAGGGGATGTTCTGATGCAAGTCGGGAGGGAGTTCCAGGCTTTGGGAGCATAAGAATTAAATGTACGGTCTTCAAAGAGTTTGAGGTTTGTACGAGGTGATTGTACACAGTTGAAATCCAAAAAGCACTTGGTACGATGCTTGTCCTAGTGGCTCAATAGATCTGATAGGTAGGCTGGAGCCAAAGAATGAAGGGACATTAAAGTGAGCGACAAAACCTCGAAGTCGATCCGTTGCTTGACTGGTAGCAAGTGCAGGTCGGCGAGAAGTGGTGTGGTGATGTGGCAGGTGCGAAGCTTACGATAGACAAGCCTAGCTGTAGAGTTTTGCACCAGCTGCAATCGCCTAAAGGCAGGCTTGGCGGTAGGCCGATAAGCAGTGAGTTGCAGAAGTCGAGGCGGGATGTCACGAATGCAAGAACCAACTCGGACGTGGTATTTTTTGTCTAAGCAATCCCGAATTTTAGCAATGTCATGAAGCTGAAAGTAGGCAGATTTGACTGTGGCGCTGATGTGGTCGTCTAACGAGAGGTCGCTTTGGAACATGACACCTAGCCTGTGGTACGATGCTTTGCCTGGTCGGGGAGTACATCTGAGAGATAGGCTGGAGCTAAAGAAAAAAGTGATATAAAAGTGAGCGAAAAAACTGTGAAGTCAATCCGTTGGTTGACTGGTAGCCACTGCAGGTCGGAAAGAAGTGGTGTGACTAGGCAACTGCGACGTTCACGACAGACAAGCCTTGCTGCAGAGTTTCATACAAGCTGTAATCGCCTGATTGCACATGCCGGTAGGCGAGTAAGCAGCCAGTTACAGGAATCAAGTCGGGATGTGACAAGTGCATGGACCAATTTATACGTGGTATTTTTATCTAAACAAGTCCGAATTTTAGCAATGTTATGCAGCTGAAAGTAGGCAGATTTGACTGGAGCTGATGTGGTCGTCTAACGGGAGGTCACTCTGGAACATCACACGTAGATTTCGAGCTGATTCAACAGGAGATATGCTGGTAGAGCCACTTTTGAGTGTCAGTATTTCCAACTTCTGAATCACACTGGGTTTGCCCATAACTAGTAACTTAGTTTTATCGTCGTTTAGTTTTCAAAAATTTGCTGCGATCCATGTACGGATGTTATCATTATAATAATAATAATAATAATATTGCACTTGATAAAGCGCCCTTAGAGAACTTAATCTCTTTCTAGGCGCTTTACATTTGCTGCAAAGTGATATGCAATAGAATAGTAAGTAAAATCATACTTGAAAAACAAACAAAATGAATAATATGGTTAGGGGTGAAATGCACAGGGTCAGCATGCAAATGTGGTTAGTGGCAGCATGCACAGTGTCAGCACGCATAAGCACATCAAGGACGAATCACAGGGACCCACTAAATGCTGTCCTAAATAGGTGTGTTTTTAAGTTTCTTTTAAATGTGGTCAGGTCAGGGGATGTTCTGATGCAGGTCGGGAGGGAGTTCCAGGCTTTGGGAGCATAAGAATTAAATGCACGGTCTCCAAAGGATTTAAGGTTTGTACGAGGTAATTCTAGACTGTTGGATTCCGAAAAGCGGGTGGTACGATGCTTGGCCTGATGGGGTAGTATATCTGAAAGATAGGCTGGAGCCATAGAATGAAGAGACCTAAATGTGAGCGACAAAACCTTGAAGTCAATCCGTTGCTTGACTGGTAGCCAGTGCAGGTCGGCGAGAATTGGAGTAATGTGGCAACTGCGACGCTCACGACAGACAAGCCTAGCTGCAGAGTTTTGCACCAGCTGCAATCGCCTGATCGCACATGCAGGTAGGCCAGTAAGCAGTGAGTTGCAGAAGTCGAGACGAGATGTCACGAATGCATGGACCAACTTAGATGTGGTATCTTTATCTAAACAAGCCCTAATTTTTAGCAATGTTATGAAGCTGAAAATAGGCAGATTTGACTGTGGAGCTGATATGGTCGTCTAACGAGAGGTCTCTTTGGAATATGACACCTAGATTTCGAGCTGATTCAACTGGAGATATGCTGGCAGAGCCAATTTTGAAAGTCAGCCTTTCCAATTTCTGAATCACATTAGGTTTGCCCATAACTAGTAAGTTAGTTTTATCATCGTTTAGTTTTAGATCATTTACATGCAGCAAGTTAGTTGAGAGATGTCAATGTGCTCTAAGGCTGGGAGGGATCAAGGCGAAGGACAACTGGTGTGTCATCCTCATAAAAGTGAAAACCTAGATTGTGCTTGGCAATCACATCAGCAAGAGGGAGGGTATAAACCATGAAAAGAACCGGACCTAGCACGGCGCACTAGGTATGGCGGTTGCTTTCATGACCTTAGCCTAGAGGTCGCGGGTTCGATTCCTGTGGTTTGCGATTATTTATCGCCACTGCAAGCGGTTGTGATAGCCGTAGAGGGTCTTCTGTCACTATACAAAAAAGAGGCTGTTTAATCAGCTAGGATTAAAAAAAAAAGAAAAAACCCTGAGGTACCCCATATTTCAGAGGTACCTCGGATGATCTTTGTCCGTTCACGTCAATACTCTGGAGTCTCCCACTAAGAAATGATCTGAACCATTATAGAGTGATGCTAGATGAGAGGCTCTCTAGAAGAACTTTGCGATCAACCGTATCAAAAGCTGCCGAAAGATCTACCAAAACAAGCAGAAACAATCTACCGACGCTGAGCTGGTTTGGTCCAGCGGTTACAGTGCTCACCCCCCCCCGACTAAGGACAGTCTGAGGTCGCGGGCTCGAGCCCCGAAGCATATGTGAAGCGCCTGAATAGATATTAAAGTCTCTTGGGGCGCTATACAAACGAATTATATATTTTTTTAATTATACCTATGTCTGCATTCCTAAGTAGGTCGATGTACACCCTAAGCAATGCTGACTCTGAGGAGTGATTGGCTCTAAAGCCAGACTTGAACTTACTAGCAAGGTTTGAGGTTTCAAGTTATGAGTTCAGCTGGTTGCCACGACCCGTTCCAGTGTCTTTGATAGGAATGGCAGAAGGGAAACTGGGCGGAAGTTGCTCAAGTTCTCTTGGTCCAGTTTCGGTTTCTTAAGAGGTGGCCTGACTACAGCTTTTTTGAAAAGTGCTGGAACATGATCTGAGCCTATTGATATATTATTGATGTTAGTTATGCAAGGCAGCAGCAGATGAATGCAATGTAGGAGCAGGACAGTGGGAATAGGGTCCAGAGGACTTGTTGTCTTCTTTGATTGGGATATGAACTTTAGGACGAGATCACTAGTAACCTGCTTAAATGTAGACATTGAGGAGCAGCCAGGAATCAGAGAACAGCATTATAGGGGGTGTTGTCATCGCAGGGATGGACTCCCTGATATATCTATCTTCAGCACAAACAAGCGAGAGAAGCAATCGGCTAGATCATCACAAGGATCATCAGGTAGGATGCTAATCTGGGAGCGGTTGAGGAGATGGTTGATCGTCGACTTCAGCGTTTTGGGATTGTGATTCAACAATATTTTGATGTAAGCTAGACTTGGCCTTTGCTAGGATCAATTGGTACGACCTACAGTAGTCTTCATATGCCTGTAGATGGACAGTCAGTCCTGATCTCTTGTGCGTTTTTCAAGCTAGCGCTTAGTAGACCTGGCTAGTATAACGTCTGTGGTAAACCATAGACCGTCTGGGTGAGGGTGCAGAGTGAGCTTAGGTCAGAGGTGCAAAGCTAGTGTCGTGTTGTAGCTCTCTACCAATGATGACAGATCGGAGGGAGGACCGAACTGCATCTGGCGGAGCACACATTCTTGCACGGGTAGCATCGATGTCAAGAGTCTTGATATTTCGCGTTTCACAGGTTATTTTAGAGGAGGAGGGGGCACACACCGTAGATTAGATGAGATCTGCATGTGGTCAGATAAGCAGGATTTCGTAATAATCGGTAATGACAAAGTGCCATTCCATCAGAAAATCTGGGTAAGCGTGGGACCCTTGATGTGAGTAGGGCCATGCACATGAGCCACAAGAGACAATAGGTCAGTCATTGCACGAAACTCAGTGCTGAAGGGTTCAGATAAGTTATCAAAGTGAACGTTGAAATCCCCCATAACAAGGAAGGATCGATATCTTGCATACAGAATCGGAGAAATCTGAGATCAAGAAGGACTTGGTACCTGGTGGGCGATGCACTGCTGCCACTATCGGTAGCTTCTTTTTGGGTGAGACCAAGACAATTGATTCAAAAGATTGCTTCGAGGTGACTGCGAATGGCTTGAAGTTGAATCTCGAGCGCACGATAACAGCAACTCCACATCCAGTTTTGATTGATCTAGGGATGTGAAAGAATGAGAAACCAGTTGAAGAAAACATTTAAAGCAGCGTCTTTAATTGTCGCGAAGTTTATCGATTTGAGCCAAGTTTCAGTTAGGGTTAGCAGGTCAACACCATTTTCAGGAATAAGGTTGCTTATTACCAGAGGTTTGACGCACATTGTTCATGGTTTCCAAAGGCAAGCATTGAGTCTAGCCAGTGGAGTTATAACTGATGACCACTAAGTTAGAGAGGCTCACAGTGACGAATGGTAGGGAACGTGCTGAGCGGTTCAAGACAATGCTAGGAACGCCAAACGAGCGGGTACTCAGGTCGCAGTTCCTGCCCGAGGAGCCGCTTGTGAGCGGGCGGTTCAGGCCACAGCGGCGGCTCCGGGGATCGTTTTCTTTTGTTAATGCATAAAGCACGAATCTTAGAAGCATCATTAATATCTAGGAATGCAATTGATCTACGATGACGAAGAGGCAAAAGCTGCTGACGATCATAACTAACATGCAGGTCCCTAGCCGCCGGCGTAGCTAAGGCAGCCGCCAGTGTAGGACACCCAGCAGCCAGAAGCGATAAGCGTTTAGATATCCAAAGGCACGTAAGTTCGTACGCAATACGGTACAATAACAATCAGAATATCTTTAAACAGGTCTTAGCAGTATCGTTTACGTATACGATGTTCGCAAGAACTTCGGTTTTCGAAAGTATTTTGCAACAAACACGAACGCACGTTTGAGCACTCAATGTCAGCAGGCGAGAATGGGTAATTTAATGCATTTTGCATTTAATGCATTTGGCATTTAATGCATATGGCGTATTGGAGCGCTCCACGTCAGCAAGCGAGAATGGGTAATTTAATATTTTGATATAGTGCCTCAGAGAACTCAATTTCTTTCCAGCCACTATACACTTGCTGCAAATAAAGCACGATATAACGGTTAGTGGTAACATCCTGATTTACAGCAAGCGTAACATGAGCCAGATTAGCGTCGACGAAAGATGTAGGCAGCGGACCTACTTTAGGAACCAAAGCCCTTCTGCTATTCTGTAGCAGCAGTCTCTGGACTCACAAGATAAGGCGACCGACGCTGCAGCGAAAACAGGAAAGGTTGCCTAAAGGTGCGATGCCCAAAGGTGGCATGCAGCTCAGGTCGAGTAAACAATGTTGCCCCTTGCTCAATGACAAAGATATAGAAATTTTAGTGTAAGTCCGCCTATTCCTAAATAAAAAGCCGCGATACAGTCGTGATCAGCACGCGACGTCAGATCCAATAATTAAGGAAATTTATTAAAATACAAACTTTTGAGGTGGCACGTTTTCCTGTTAAAAATGATAGCAATATAGTGATTGTATTCAATATAGTGAATGCTGTCCCCATTTAAGCTCGAAACTCAGTACAGAAACACTCTGCAAGTATTCGTTATGGTATTAGTTTTTTCGTGGACCCATCCATCAGCATGCTAGTTTCTGTTAACAACCAAAATACGCTTGTAGAAAGTGGACGTAAAACTGGCGGTTGAGCACGTTAGGGTTTCGCAGCTATGCCCTAAATAACCGCAGGCTAATACATGATTATAACTAATATTTAACCAACATTTTCGTGTGGTTGCTGGGTCAGGTCATGAAATAAGGGCAGTAGTTGTATAATGTGCACGTTGCAGTCAGTTCGGCTAGAGAACTAATAACTTTAAACAAGTCTTAGCTGTATCGTTTCAGAATACGATGTTCGCAAGAAATTCGGTTTCGAAAGAATTCTCCAACGAACACGAACGCGCTTTGGAGCTCGGCTGCAAGTCATTACATCACATTTGACGCTAACTCGCAGCGTAACGTCGATTGTTGATTTGTAAGCGCAGAGAAACAGAGAGATATAGCGAGACTGAGAGATCAAGAGAGATGATGCGATTATCCACGGTGGCAGCTTTCACGTTTGCGGCTGCATTCAGCCTAACTGCTTGCTCGTACTGGTGGTAAGACCGCAGTACGTGACAACAACGCTGTAGTGCTGTTCGTAACCGTCGATTCCTAGCGCGGCCGCGTCCTACATCCGACCTTAATTCTTGCGTTTTAGAAAAAAGAAGCCCCGAGAAGATTGGCAAGTACAACGGTGAGCTTTGCGTTGAATTGATAGGCCCTAGCTTAGTGTGGATGACCGGGGCACGTATTGGCATGTTATTCGCTACTCTCTGACAAAGTCACAGGCTTCTTAGTAGAATGAAACCCGATAACCTTTCCCCGATGGCAAAGCCTGGCGCTATTTCCAGCACGCACAGCTACGCCGGGTGTCAACCGCTTTGTGTGGTTAGGGTTGCAATTTAAAATTCATTAGTGAAGATTGGTCCTGCGACCTTCTGTTACGAATAGCTCGGGCAGCGATTGCCGCTATACGCTCTCCGTGACCTGCAAGAAAGAGACTGTTTCACTTGGTGACTTTCGAAAATTGCGCACCTATTAGATTCTGGAAAGATTACATGCAGTGTTTTTAAATCGATCGGTACGGGCAGCGTGTTACAGGATTAATTTGAAACGCTGGCCGAGATCGTAGCCAGCGTGTCAGCTCAGCGGTTAATTCGAGCTTCAACTGTAACCATGGCGACGCAATACACACACGTGGGATGCATGCTAGGCTAACGCTTGAGTTCAGCACGGCAGAAAGTCCTATGCTGGCGACCAATGGCAACAAATCCGTCGCGCTTTGTCTCGTGCAGCAGCCGCCACTGTTTACTAAAGGCTTTATTTAGCCAGAAGTTCCACCGGAATACGCCCGACAATCTTTCAGTAATTTAATTCAAAGATTTGGCCTTTATCTTTCGCGAATGTTTAAAGTCCTGCTGTTAACGTAATTAATAAGGCGAGAAAAACGCAGAGTCTCAGGCCAAAAGCAAATTTGTCGTACAGTCTCAAGTAAAACGTATGGAAAATCTCATGTCTCCAAAAAGTCGCAAAACGCTTGAGGTACACTGTGAGTACTGGTAAAGCTCTAATAACTTCAGAGCTTGTACTCAGGTGCATGCTTAGCCAGACGCGTTAGCATTGACCTATACAATCTGCGGCTCTGCGTGTTTACTCATTCCTTCGTCGTTTCAGTTGGTTCGCCAGTCGACGGCGACTTTACAGGTAACACCGTTGCAGAAACGTCAAACGGTTATTAGGCGGCCGCTGAAAATCAACGCGGCTTGCTCAAGCTAAATTAAATCGCGTGCAACCGAACTTTGGGCGGTCGTGATTTACGTTTTAGAGTCCGTTTCGCTTGAAGCGGACGCCTGCGATTGCCGGAGGAAGCGAACGACAAATGGTAAGCGCTCGTGGATAACGTAGCGAAATGCTGGAATGTTTGTTCGTTCTTCAATGCTCGAATAAGGCTACCAATTATCGGTGATGAATTGTATTTATAATATCGCTAATAATAGTAACACTGGATACAGCGCCTTTAGAGAACTCAATCTTTTTCTAGGCGCTTTAGATTTTCTGCAAAGGAAGCGTGATTGAATGGTTAGTAATAGCCTGCTGAATGAACAACGAGAATAACATGGCTAGGGGACTTCCGCAGACGGTCCACATGCAAGTGCGTCTAGTGGCAGCAAGCACAGCGCCAGCATGTATAAGCATATTGAGGAAGCATCAGAGGGATCCACTACATGCCGTGACATATAGGTGCGTTTTTAATTTCTTTTTTAACGTGGTAAAGTCGGGGATGTCGTGACGGAAGTCGAGAGGAGTTCGCGCTTTAGGAGCACACGACCTAAAGACACGGTCTGTAAAGGATTTGAGGTTTTTCCGAGAAATAGGCAAACAATTATATTCCGAAAAGCGGGTGGTACGATGCTTAGACAGGTGGCAAAGTATATCTGATTGGTAGGCTGGAAGCGAAGAATAAACACACCTGAAAGTGAGTGTCCAAACCTTGAAGTCGACGGGTTGCTTGACTGGTAGTCAGTGCAAGTCGGCGAGAAGTGCTGTGATGTGGCAACTACGACGCTCACGATGGACCTGCCTAGCTTAAGAGTTTTGCACGAGCTGTAAGCGCCTGATTGCACAGCCGGTGATTTGTGATACAAGGTTATTTGTATAAATAACTGCTGCCGTGTGACAACAGTTTGTTGTTACGACATTGACTTCAACAGCGGTGAAAATGTATAGGAGCATCTTTATTGTCATCTTACAACAACTGCTTTTCTCTCTTAATTTAGGCTTATTTAGGCTTCATTACAGTGAATTGCAACTAATTACAATTAGTTACTTGCTTAATTAATTACTTAATTATTATTATAAGCTTGATTACAGTTCAGTATGATACCACCAGCATACGGATTGGCTAATGCCATTTAAACAAGTAAAAGTACTGGCGCACAGACGTCGTAGGACGTCGAATTTTCGCTGAGCAATAATATGCTTCTTTTTAAGAGTATCTTTCACGAGACGGCGTACCGGAGCCGGCGGCAGCTACGTTTCGATCCGAGCACAAAGGTACAGATACAGGTGGGTTTGTCTGCGCTTTTAATTCCCTAAGACCACTTGTGATTGTAAGCTTGCAATCATGCCGCAGTGCGATCTCTCGCGGCACGCCGATCGATTTTTATAAAAATCCTAGCAGATTAATTTAGCATTTAATCGAGGTGAAAGATCTTCGTTAAACCGGGCATGGGTTTCAGTTATCGGCGTTCCTTTAAGGAATGAGCCCTTCACGAGCGACGTGCAGTACGTGCAAACTTAATCAGCATTGCATGGAGCGACTAGTGCGATTCTCACACAATGTTGTAGCAAACGTGCAACATGGCACGACTCCACCGCCGAGGGAGTCGGCGAGCGGAACGAGAATGAGGGGACGGGCTGCCATTGACGCTCTGGCAGCAGCCCGTCTCCAGTAGGAGTGATTGGCTGGCGGCGGTCTCCTCGTCGTCTGAAGCGCTAGGTAAGCCATGCCCGGCAGTCCCGCGACAGCGCCTACCTGCGAATCTCGCAAGCAGCTGCGAGGTAGCGAGAGAGACCGCTGTCACGCTTTGGGACCGGCACCGGCCACTGTCAGCTGACAGACGTAGAATTTATCGGCGTTTCAAAACCGCCTGGCTTCGACACCCATAGCTAGGCGCCGAATCGCATGTGGCTTCACTTTTCACAGGCAGGCATCGACATACGCAGCGAGTGGTTCGGTGCAGGCAACTGGCGGCTGCTGCAGCTACGCCCACTACAGCAGCCGCCGCCGCTCACCGCCACCAACTACAGCCACCGCCACCGCTGCTGACGCCCATCGATGTTGCACACGAACGCCAGCGCCAGTTATGCCGACCAAAACCTAAGCAGAGGACCTAGACAACAGCTACCGCCGCAGCCGCCCACGAACGCGAGTCTGCAGCATCCTACCACCGCAGCTACTGCAGCCTGCAAATGCCACTGCCACTACCAGCAATCGAAGCAGCATCAGCCCGTCAAATAATATGGCAGCTGACGCCTGCCAATACCATGGTGCTGGCCTATAAGCGCTGCCACCACCCCTGCTGTGACTGCCAGTCAACACTGCATCCAAGTATACCACTGCATCCAAGTAGGCGATGCTTTGGCCGTCCACCAATTCAACTGTGGCACAGCCGAAGACAATTGACGCTATATCAGTTGCCGCCCACCATCACTCCCACTGCGAAAGCTTTGAATAAATATGAATAAATTGTTTTGGTACTTTGTGGGTGTAGTGGAGTTTGATATTCCAGACTTTTTGAAGCGTATCGAAGCAGATTTGGGGTGGATTTGACAGGAACTAAAATGGATCGTGGCACAGCCGTCCTATACATACATATATATATATATATATATATATATATTATATATATATATGCATATATATATTTATATCTATAATACCTTTATATAGGGTGTCAAGAGAACTTAATCTAATCTTTATTTAGATGCTTTTGACTTCAAGGTTTTGTTGCTCACTTTTAGGTCTCTTCATTTTTTGGCTCCAGCCTATCTGTCAGATATACTCCCCCATCGTACCACCAGCTTTTCGGAATCCAACAGTCTACAAATACCGCATACAATCCTCAGATCCTTTGGAGACCGTGCATTTAGTTCGTATGCTCCAAAAGCCTGGAACTCCCTCCTGACCAGAATATCCCCTGACCTGACCACATTTAAAACGAACCTAAAAACACCTATTTATGACAGCATTTAGTGGGTCCCTGTGATTCGTCCTTGATGTGCTTATGTGTGCTGACACTGTGCATGCTGCCACTAACCACATTTGCATGCTGACCCTGTGCATGTCACCCCTAACCACGTTATTCATTTTGTTTGTTTATCAAGCATGATATTACTCACCATTCAATTGCATTTCCCTTTGCAGCAAATCTAAAGCTCCTAGAGAGATATTGAGTTCTCTGAGGCCACTGTATCAAGTGCATTATTACTATTATTCACATATGCCTCGGTGCTCGAGCCCACGACCTCAGCCACACCTCAATCGGGGCGAGCATCTTAACTGCTGGACTAAACCTGCTACAGGCAATCTTTAAGCAGAGGAATGGAACAGCTATCAGCAATCATTTATAATAATAATAGCACTTGATAAAGCGCCCTTGGAGAACTCATACGGTTTCTTGGCCCTTGATGTCAGCTCATTCAACAGCATAATTTATATAGCAGCTGAAGACCCATAGCAGCTAACAAGTATATTCTGGCATTGTGAGCCGTGATGGCAGGCTAGGTAAGTCGTTTGCTCTTCACGGACTCGTTCCCAAGGTCGAGGGTTCCAATTCTGCAGTAGGCGATCCTTTATTGTCGCTGCAAGTGGTTGTAATAGCCTTTAGAATTATAATAATACTAATGCATTTGCGCCCTCAATGAACTCAATCTCTTTCTAGGTGCTTTAGGTTTGCTGCGAAGGAAACACGGTCGAATTTTGAGTGGTACCATGCTTGATCAACAGCATGAATAACATTGGCAATGCGAATTTTGAGACAGACAGAGAGAGAGAGAGAGAGAGAGAGAGAGAGAGAGAGAGAGAGAGAGAGAGAGAGAGAGAGAGAGAGAGAGAGAGAGAGAGAGAGAGCCGATCCAGGTGGACGTGCCACATGCTGCCGCTCCACGGTCTTCCTACAGCGAGCCTTCCTGTCAGCGGTCCCTAACATGGTTAGTGGTGACATGCACAGGGTCAGCATGCAAGGATGGGTAGTGGCAGCATGCACAGTGTCAGCACAAATAAGCACATAAAGGACTAATCACAAGGATCCACTCAATACTGTCATAAATAGGTACGTTTTTAAGTTACTTTTAAAGGTGGTCAAGTCAGGGGATGTCGCGACACAAGTCGGGAGTGAGTTCCAGGCTTTGGGAGACTACGATCTAAATGCACGGTCTCCAAAGGATTTGAGGTTAGTAAGAGGTAGTGGTAAACTGTTGGACTCCATAAAGTAGGTTGTGCGATGGTTGGCCTGGTGGGGGAGGAGATCTGAGAGATAGGCTGGAGCCAAAGAATGAAGTGACGTAAAAGTCAGCGACAAAACCTCGAAGTCGATCCGTTGCTTGACTGGTAGGTAATGCAGGTCGGCGAGAAGTAATGTGATGTGGCAACTGCGATGCTCACGACAGACAAGCCCAGCTGCAGAGTTTTGCACCAGCCGTAAGCGCCTGATTGCACATGCCGGTAGGCCAGCAAGCAGTGAGTTACAGAAGTCAAGACGGGATTTCACATATGCATGGACCAACTTGGATGTGATATCCTTATCTAAACAAGCCCGATATTGAGCAAGGCTATGTAGCTGAAAGTAGGCAGACTTGATTGTTGAGCTGACGTGGTCGTCTAACGAAAGGTCACTTTGGAACACAACACCTAGATTTAGCCTTTAAAGCTCTTCTGCTGCTAGACAAAAAGAGGCTGTTAAATCAGCTAGTATTTTTTAATCACCCTCGCTTGCAGCTGGGCAATAAACGAACGCCGGAGGGGCGTGGCTCAAACCAGCGACCTGGATTTCGAAGAGGACATCTAGTAAGAGCAGCTAAAATTGGCATAAAACCAAGCAATCGCCTTATATTAGGGAACAATGTAACCAGCATACGATCGTCGATACAGCGAGACGTTGCATCACATACGATACATCGCATACGATCGTCGATACAGCGAGACGTTGCATCACAGGGCATGCACTTTTCAATGCATGCCCTAAAAGTAAATGCATCAGCACACAATCGTGCTTCAAGTATCGTGCTACAACAGCATTGCAGCAGAACTCAAGTTTTCTCAAGCAGCTGCAGCCAATCGCCAAGACATGCTGGTGCACTGAAGCACTGCATCCCTGTATCAGCTTGTTAGCAGTTGTTGGTCAGTCCATGACGTGATAGCAGCCCTATCGTTGCGTGGAAACAGAGATCGCTGTGCGTGGACGGCGCCAGCCGGCGCCCAGGCAAGAGCTGCATGCGGCTGTCGCTCAGAGGTTTGGGAAGAGTGAATTCAGCGCCCTCATGGCCATTTCGAAGCCAAAGAAGCAAGCCTGAAAACAACAGCAGCAGTCGTACTGTCAAAGGCAAATCACGTGATAATGTCGTCGGCATCTTAAAATAGTCAACGGCCCTAGTTTCATGCACTCATACTGTGCATTCACAGGTCGATGCTGGTTATTTGTTTTTAAACACCCCACGATGGGTCCACCGGACTACCTGGAGCTGCAAAAACTTGTAGTGACACCATAGCCTGCTACTGCTCTGACGAGAGTGTGCTGAAATTCCTATATTAGTATTGTGGTCAGCAGCTCCTGAAAGCCTCAAGCTCTTGCTAGCTACGCTCTTGCTATCTATGCTCCTGCTATATATGCTCCTCACAGCTGGCACAGGCATTGCCGAGTGGCATTCACATATATTATACACAAATCGATTGTAACAAATTATCATATTATATTAATATTATATATATATATAATTTCATATTATAATAATACTATATAACTATCTTCTTATAATATTATTTCATATTATATTATTGTTATAATATATATTATAAATTGACGTTGTTAGATCGGTAGACATGCACATCAAATAGAAGTAAAAAACCTATACTTATCGACATGAGAAGCTACAAGGCAGAAGAAGCCATGAGGCTTAAGAATCGAGTTTAATCGAGCCTAACAACTGCCCGAGTACTTAATATAGTTAACTGCATTTATTCCACCAAATTTAACGAGTCGTATAGCTTACAGGTTTTGAAATACAAGTTTGTATTATGAGCATTCAGCTAAGCATGGAGAAACCTGGTGAAAGAGGCTAATTAGGACTAATTGGCCTGCCTCTCACTGTCACTCAGTGGAGTCATGGCGCATTCTGGCCAACCAAATACACACAATCATTCCAAAGCCCACCTCTTCTTTTCTAAAGCCAAAGTCTACTGATTATGCAGAAATAGTAATCGATTCACTAACAATAAGAATAAAAATTCATTTGTAAAGCACCCTCAGTGGCACTGCCATATTTTTTTTCGAGTGTAAGTGGGATTTGTTTTCCAATTTTCTTTGATAAAATAAACCTGCGACCTATACACTGCAAGTCAATATTTGACACCAGCAGGAAGAATTAAAAGAGACAGCGTCAAATATATTTTTGAATGGGTTTTACGTGCTTGGGAGAGCATCAAAATAGAAGTCATTGTGAAGACGATCAAAAATACAGGAATTTCAAACATGCTGGATGGAATCGAAGATAGTGCGGTCTATGAGGAAAGTGACGATTCAGAAATTGACAATGTTGCATGACGATTCAGACATTGACAATGCTGCAGAAGACTATGAAGATGTTAGCAGTGATACTAACGACGATTTTCTTGCTAACTGTGATAATTAATGCAAATTTATATTAATACAAAATGAGCCATATATTCAGTAAAAATATTAAAAAAAAATAAAACTGATTCCAAAAAATTGTCCATAAATTTAGGGTGCGACTTACACTTGGTGAGACTTATAAAAATACAGCCAAATCTCTTTCTAGGCACTTAACATATGTTGTAAAGGAAGCATGGCAATGCGGTTAGTGGTAACATGCACAGTGTCGGCACAGGTTGGCATACTTGAGAAAATTTATAAAGACAGCCATTACTTAGAGGAAAAGGTACAGTTTCAACTACTTTTTAAATGTCATCAAGTTATGGCATATCGTGCTGTCAGACAAGAGTGTGGGTTCCAGGCTTATAATAATACAAAGTACATTTTTAGCATCTTCGAAGAACTTCATCTCTCCCTAGGCATTTCACATCTGCTGTAAAGGAAGAGTGGTAGCTTTTGGGAGCATACCGAGTAAAGGCACGGTCTCCAAAAGATTTGAGGTTGGTTCAAGGCACAGCTAAACATTGTGAGTCAGAAAAAGCAACGCATCTGTATCCTTTGACATAATTATAATAACTTTGTACAGAACCCTCAGAGAACGTTTCCCTAGTGGATCTTTTGCAGCATTTGAGAGGGAGAGACTTTGCGATGGATAAGGTAATAGGCGATCGATTGACTGAGCTTATTGTCAGAATCAATGGACACTGCTAGAAAGTTGTGAATAGCATTTATATAACGCTCACGTAGAACTAAACGTTACATATGCTGCAAAGCAAGCGCGTCACTGTCAAGCATAATAGCAGCATAGAATCTCATAGCATTTGTAGCAGCCCCTGGGTCTTGGAAAGGATGTGCCATAGTCAGCACCAGGTGAGCAGATGTCAGTGTGTAAGAATCATGGAAGTGATTTCCGAAGTCTAGGACCTTCTGTTGCCAAAGGTCTTTAAGCAGACAAATGGAACAGCTATCAGCAATCGCTAGGTCAGCTGATTCAACAGCCTAATTTATATAGCATATTGCATATAGCGGCAGAAGAGCCGTAGAGGCTATCACGTTTATCCTGGCATTGTGAGCCGTGATGACACACTAAGAAGTAGTTTGCAGTCCATGACCTTGATCGCGAGGTCGTGGGTTCTAATTCTGCAATCCTTTATTGCCACTGCAAGTGGTGGTGATAGTCTAAGTGAACTCAGTCACCAAAAGAGTCTGACCAGTGTAATGTAATGTATCTCCGTCTGTAACTCCACAAAGTCATCAAGACCATGTGGGTGTTATGAAGAAGAGTTTTGTAAAGCGCACTCACAGCCTAAGCGGCTTTCGACATTTGTGTGTGTGTGTGTGTTTGTGTGTGTGAGTCCATGCGCATGGGTACATACTGCTATGCACATGGGCGCACATGCGCCCTTGCAGCAGCAGCAGCTCGTGGAATGTCCGGTGTGCGCTCTGGTGGGCGCCCGCCAGGCGAGAACTGCTGCCGGGCTGGTAGGTGGCGCTGTGAGCAACGCAGTGCGGTGCTCTGCATAGCGCTACTTACAGCGTTGGCCGGGAAGGCTCGGACGAGAACTGGAGCCAGGCCTTTAAACAGGCCCTTGGGACCCTCCGTCTTCATTATATCAGCAAATACGCTTCGAACTCCATGCTTATACATGCCCTCGGGAGCTGTAAGCAGACGCCTTTGGTTCAGTTAACATACACACACGTGCATATATGTATACAGCCGTTAGGCAGGCAGAAATTGCACCGGGAGCAGATAGCCACCAGGCGGTTCTGGCTTCAAAAAACAAGTTACGCAAGCAAGCACAGACAGGCTGCTGCTGCTGAGAGGGGCCAGCATAGCTGCCTTGCTTTCACCGAGCGGAGAGAGGATGGAACCGGGCCCTCACCTGTCTGCAGCCTCGACTTGAGCGTATCCGGTGCGATGGCAATGACCCAGTTGAATATTCCGGCCATGCCGCCGGCGAAGAGAACCGTGCCGGCGCTCAGGTCCTTGCGGCTGCAGCAGCCAACAGGAAGAAGGTGGCTAACGAGGCAGCGGCAGCTGGGCAAGCGGTGGCCATTTTGATTGGCAGCCGGCCAAACTTCCGGAAGAGCCGGAGCTCTAAGAAAGCGCATGGCTCGTGCCTCACTGAGTGCCAGGCACTTGTGCTAAGCCAACACTTTCAAATGACCACGTGAGCAAGCAAGTACCCGGCGGAGCTGGGCTACGACCCACAAATAATCTCTAGGAATTTTACGATATGCCAAAAGTGACAAAACGCAGCAACATTAGGAACCAACGGCTCTAGTCTGCCGTGCAAACTTTCGCGGCACACGCACACACACACAAACACACACACACATACAGGCACATGCACGTAAGCATATGCACGATATGCTTGCTGAAGATGCACCATTCAAGTGTGCACCCATGCTAGAGAGAATGATTACAACATAATAATTATGTACACCAATAACAATTATAATAATAGTTAACTAATATTAATATTCGGTCGCTTGTATAGCATACTAAGTGAGCTGAGTCTGGATCCAGGGGCTTTAGTACTTGCTGCAAAGAGATATGCTAACCAATGGTTAGTGACACGCACGATATCAAACATGCAAAAGCCAACAAGTATAATCAGCAGGCTAAGGTCGCCACGCTAAGGCAAACATGAAGTCGCTCATGGTGGCCAACGGTTAGTAAGACCTCTGGTCATACATCACATGCATCACGTGCCCACATCCCTAAAATGTGCAAGGAACAGGAATCACCAGCTCACCAGGCTTCACGCCGAGGGGAAGCCACCAAGGCCCGCGAGGTGAGGCAAGGCGAGGCGAGGCAGGGCACCTGCATCGTGGTCACCGAAGCCATGAGCCACGAGATCTGTTATGAAGGGCTAGAAGGAAGCACGGGTGCCGAGTTGCATTGGCGAGCCTTTCACAAACGGAAACTGAGCAGCGGGGCCGAGCAGCCACTGGCTGGGCACAGCTCAGCCACGAGCAAAGTTGCTGCTGCTGCTGTAGCTTGCACGTGACTGCTTGCCGTGTTTGCACGAAGCCGAGAGCAATCCTTGTCAGCTGACCAGGCCGCTCAGCTATGGCTGCCGGGCCCTCTCCAGCTTTCTTACAAAAAAATATTGCTCAGCAAACCACTCTGCTGTACGTGCCTAAATATTCTGCAGTTGTTTCTCTTTACTAACCAATAGCCACTGACTGCCGTAAGCCACATAGTCTGAAATAAACCCAGCAAATTTAGGCTTCTATTAGATAATTATTCCTCTTTCTGCCTCTTGGCCTTTATCGAAAAATAAACCGTCAATAGCAATGTAACAAATTGACTAAAAGATGACGCCTGCTAAATGCTGCAGCTCACCAGGGCGACCAGCTGCTGCTGCTGCTGCCTCAACCTTTCACGACAGCGAGCCTGCTCCAAGGCTTCTGGCCACATTGCTGGCTCTGTGTACTGAATTAAGACCATGTTGGCGATCATGCCCCCCCTTTCAATTTGCCCCAGTGCACTCAGTCTTTTTTGCTTCCCGTGAGCTCATCTTGCTTACCAGTGGATCATTGAGCTCGTGCTCAGAGGTCAGAGGTCCTACAAACTGACGGCTCCCAGTGTCTTCCTACGGGCTTCAGAGCGCCGACCTAAGCATGACGTCTGTGCTTCCATAGGCTTGCCTAATCGTGATCGGGGATGTAATTAACCATTGCTTACAAATTACTCTGAAGACCAAACACGGCAACACTAAGATGCAACAGTGGGTGATAATTCGAAGCCTCTAAACAGTTCTCTCACACTCCGCATGGGTCCGCTCTATAGTTCCTCTCACAGTCCTCCTCCTACCCCCTCACAGCTCGCAGCCTCTTCCTCCGGCTCCTCCTCTATCTCCTGCTCTCCCACCACCCAGGATCCCAGCAATGTTCAGAGCTCAGCAGCTCTCAGTGACACTTCCACTAAAAAACGCCGCAACACCATCGCAGGGCACGAAATGAAGACGGTAGAGATCTTGAGCTCAGAAACTAAGAGTGGCCTTGCGCAGCCCTGAGCCTCCTCTACTGTCCCACGCGCCCTGCAGGGCGCTCGCCGAGCAGGCGTTGCTGCAGCAGCAGCAGCGCCTGCTGCTGGCACCTGAGCTGCTAAGCTCTACTTGCAGCTCTGCCGCTATGCTGCTTCTTCGTTGCACGGCCGAGCACTGGCCGCACCTTGCAGCAGCAGCCTGCGCGGGTATTGTGCACAAGAAAGGAATGGAGGAAGGAAGGAAGAGGAAGGAAGGAAGAGGAAGGAAGAGGAAGGAAGGAAGAGGGAGGAAGGAAGAGGGAGGAAGGAAGAGGAAGGAGCTCATGCGAGCTGATAAAAGCTGCAGCTTCCGGGACGGCGATCAGTGGCCTGGTGCACACACCAGTCACGTGGCCGGCACCGGATTTGCATGGCAGTGATATTGGCGTCATCGGATGAACGAAGAAGCACGCAGGAACCGGACAGATGTCCCGCTCCGTACATAGATCGCCGAAGCAGCTGCGCTGCCTGACGCAAGCGCACACGGGTGGCAGCCATGCGGTGACCATGCAGAGAGCGCCCACGTGGGAGCTGCGTGTGAGCCCTTCACCCTTACGTCTTGCCAGGCGGTGTGAAATGGCGCAGCATCATGTCGTATGTCGAAAAGTAGATGCCAGTGGCCGGCACGTCTGAAATCGAAGCAGCAGCAGCACCGGTGGAGGCCCACAACTGTGACTGGCAGAGTGAGGCACTTCGGCACTAGCCAATACTACAGAACAGAACTACGAACAGCTCTGTTAGTCACCGGCGCAGGGCAAGATTTCTTAATGCACCCCATAGGCCCAGGAAGTCTTAATGATGCCTAGTTCAACGAGGGCAGAAATGGCAGGCTGCAAATGCACACACATCGAATCTACTGGGTGCCAACTGGCAGCCAGGCAAGTATCAACCACAGCATCGGGGCAGCCATGCCATAAAATGCTTTGCCATGCCAATCACACTCGCAGGCTTCGTCCTTCACCCGACTGCTTACTCGTATCTCCTCGAGCAGCTAGTAAGGTCTACTATCTAGAGATTCAGCAGAATGAGAGGCAGCAAGAAAAGATGCAAAAAATAAAAATCAAATGCCAACAATAAAATTTCGAGCCAATAAGTGGTAACTACGGACTTACTTACTATCTACACCAGCAACCACAGCCGCTGCAGCCTCCATGAATCAGTGACTAGCGACATATTTCTGCAATAGTGAAATCAAAATACCTATCGAAAATGTCATCCTCTGTTATCAGTTATTAACTATGACGAATTAAGTAACTAGTACAACGAATCAAATTGTCCAACCTCCGACCCTAGCCTCTTCCCAACCGCCGGCAACCGCCCAACCACCCACTGCAAGCAAACCACCAAACCAGGGACCGGAAACATCTGGTACAAGATGAGTCTATGTAATGTAATGTATCTCCGTCAGTAACTCCACAAAGTCATAAAGACCATGTGGGTGTTACGCAGGAGAGTTTTTTTATAGCGCACTCACAGCCTAAGCGGCTTTCGGTACGCATTCGCTAGCCAAAAGACTTCGTCTCGCGCAACAAAGAGAAAGTGGGAAGCATAGCAGAGTCAGGAGAGCAATTGAGGTAGTGAGTAGCATAGAAGTAGCAGCTCAGGACTGCTGGAAAAGATGTGCCATAGTCGGCAGTTGGAGAGTAGCTGTCGTTGCCCAAGAATTGTGGAAGCGAGTTCTACAGTCTAGGGCCTGCAAAGCTAAAGATTCTGTCGCCAACTGTCTTTAAGCGGAGGAATGGGACAGCTAATTTATTGTCCACACAGGACCTGAGGGCGCGAACAGGCTGAAACTGATGCAGCAGTTCAGCTAGGTACGAAGGAGCCAAGCCGTGGCGGGCCTTGTGGGTCAGCGTAAGGGGGCACTGCATACCCCTTAGCCTCGGTTACAGCTTCACGACCCAGGCAGTGGGTTCGAACCATGCAGCAGGCAATTCTTTTTGTTACCTGCAAAGCCCGGGGATGGCCTCTAAGACTGGAATTGCACGAATGAGACTCTATAAGCAGCAGGTCTTCTCCATGGGCGATACAAAGGGGCGAAAAGCCTAGCTAGTGGTGAGGGGGGTCTACACAGCAGCCAGTGGACTGCGAACGGTGCGAGTGTGTGCAAGTGCATGCGCCCCCAGGGGGGGAGCGTGCGGCTGCAGGCTAGCGCCACTGCACCTCGTAGAAGCGTGGCCGCTGTGCCTTTGTAGACACTGGCAATGCCTCCAGCCCTGTACAACTGCCGAGCGCAGTCCACCATGCCGTTATAACGCTTCGTTCCAGCATCGGCTTGGATCTGCAACAGGAAATCGTTGCACAGTAGTCAGGCACTCCTTAGCAAACACCACCAGTCGACGACAGGATTAATTGATGAAACCCCCTCTGCAGCTTTAATGTCGAGGAGTACAACAATGACAACTCGAAGGTCAAATAATGAATCGACAGGCTAAGGATGGCAGCAGCACGAGGGAAGCAGCAGCAATTCTATACCGTTCAAAGGGCAGCTCCAAAGCAAAGAGTCAAAAAAGCCTCCACCAACCCTGACCTCCCAGCACCACACCCACCCTGACCTCCCAGCACCACACCCACCCTGACCTCCCAGTATCTCCACCCACCTACCCTGACCTCCCAGCATCACACCCACTCCCCCTCGGCAGGGAAGCAGTGTAGGCTTCCACTAAATCCTTGGTCTTGGTAAGTCCCCTTGTGATTCATGCTAAAGCTCATACATGGACACGGGAGCTCATCTGTAGTTGTGGCTTTCCATTTTATGCGAGACAGGCAGATAGAAGGAGGGAGAGAGAGGAAGAGGAACAGAACCGAGTTTGGGCGGGGATATGAAAAGAGAAGGAGATGAGGAATGATGCTCGGGGAGAGGGGAGGAGGAAAGAATGGTCACGTAATACAGTCAAGCGACAAGACGGATGACATGCATACCAATTTAATTCATCTGGGTCCAAGCAGTGCCGGTCAAGTGGTAGCAACTGCTCGAATGGCGACACTGTCGTGCATGCACTGCTGCCAGACAGGCACCGCGGCCTGCTCGGGCCTGGGATAGCAAGCCCTCCCTTAGCTTAGGCAGCCAGAGCTTCGGCAGATGGAGTGGCCGTAGAGGTCACATCGTAGCTGCTAGTAGCCACAGCGACTGGCACTGCAATAGACAGGCGGGCAGCATCTGCATCAACGGCAGCTCGGCTCTCTCGGCAGAGGTCCAACTGCTCTTACTGCTTCTCACGATCGTAAGCTAGAGCCACTCACTGCTGTTCTGCTACCAATACCAGGGCTTTCTTGGATTAGGTAGCAGTACCTCTCGGGTTAATACCATTCAGAAGACTGCCTCTACAGGTAGCCATCACATCCGATCCCTATCCAAGATTAGGAGCTGTCTCCCACAGTGGCTTGTAAAAATTTAAACTAGCTCTTTAGTTCTGTCTCGGCTTGATTATTGTAATTCCTTTTGGCTGGGCTGCCAAAGAAAGCTATTATGCCACTACAGCGGACTATGAATATGGCTGCAAGGCTGGTCTTCAAGTCCCAGCGGTTTGAGCACGTGTCTCCTTTGCTGAAAGAGCTAGGATGGTTGCCGGTTGAGCAACGGATACAGAGAAAAGTTCTTACGCTGACCCACAAGGCCCGCCATGGCTTGGCTCCTTCGTACCTAGCTGAACTGCTGCATCAGTTTTAGCCTGTTCGCGCCCTCAGGTCCTGTGTGGACAATAAATTAGCTGTCCCATTCCTCCGCTTAAAGACAGTTGGCGACAGAAGCTTTAGCTCTGCAGGTCCTAGACTGTGGAACTCGCTTCCACAATTCTTACGCAACGACATCTACTCTTCAACTGCCGACTATGGCACATCTTTTCCAGCGGTCCTGAGCTGCTACTTCTATGCTACTCACTACCTCAACTGCTCTCCTAACTCTGCTATGCTTCCCACTTTCTCTTTATTGCGTGCGACGAAGTCTGTTGGCTACCGAATGCGTACCGAAAGCCGCTTAGGCTGTGAGTGCGCTATACAAAACTCCCCCGTGTAACACCCACATGGTCTTTATGACTTTATGGAGTTACAGACAGAGATACATTACAGTACATTAGAAAGTCGCTTACGCTTTGAGTTTGGTATAGAAAACTCTCCAGCGTAACACACACTGTGAGTTCGTGGCTTTGTGGGGATATAGATGGAAAAATGTGCATATATTTACTTTTGCTAAGCGTTTGGACCTTCACCTCGGTGTACGATCAAGTTCGAGACTCAGGCACAGGCTTAGGGAAAGCTCTTCTGATCAGCACATTACATTACACATTACACAGGAGGCTACCAAAAAGATCGACAAACCAATCACCACAGGCTAACGAGAAGATCGACAAAGCAATAATCAAGCGATAGAGCAAATGCTCGCTGGTAGCTGCTCCGTAGCTCTGCCAGGCTGGCTAGCAGCTGCTGACGTTCGGCTAACGTCTAACCAGCGCTCCTCTGCCAGTTCGGCGCAGTGTTCGCCTGAGACGGGACGTCTCACGGACTGCACACAGCCGGAATGACTAGATGCCGAGGAGCTGGTGGTGCAAGGGCACACTGGATGAGCAAGAAGGTCGGATAGATAGGCTGCTGCAAGCTTCTTGTTAATCTGGACCCGGCAGCTGAGAATCGGTCAGGAACTGGCACCTGTAAACCTTCCCAATTGCACTGTACTCGGGTAACTGAATCGGAAATTCCCAGTGTAAGCAGTAGGATGCAGCAGTCACAGAACAGGGCAGGCAGGCAGGCGAATATACGGCTCCGAGGAAGATCAACTGATTAAAGGAGAGACTGGCAGATTGAAAATTGGACAGCAACCAATGCCAATCCTGCCTCATCACCTTCCGGTGATGGTGAGTGCACATTGCACAGGTGCCAGCACTAAGGCCCAGGGCAGCAAGAGCTAGCAGCTGCACCACTCATCATAGTGAACAAAGAGGTCAGGGTCACTGCCTGCCTCCTGCCGATTGGCCCAAGGATGCTGTTGATTTCGAAGGCTCACAATAGCTCGACACCACTGGCAAGCAACTGCAGCCTTTGGCAATTCAGGTTGTGCTATTGCTATGTAACCAACGGCAGCCGAGGTTCTGCCTTTTGCTTCCTCTCATCTAGAGGAAGGAGTACGAAAGGTGGACTTACACTGTTTACATTGTTTCACTGAAGCGATCGAAGCTGGCGTCAAGCAACAGCTAATCTCGGCAGCACGAAACAGCCGAGCCTAACATAGAAGACAATGTTGTAGCTGCAAAACGGCTGCCCTGAGGTAATCCAGAAAATTTGGAGTGGTACTACATACTTGGATCGATGAGCCAATCAGGTTATGGCAATCAGGCATAAGCCATGAGAGCAGCTGGGGGGGGGGACAGCTGACCATGGACGATTGACTAGGCATAGTTGGCCACACGGCCTGCCGGAAGTGGCTGCTCACAAGGTGCTTTTGTTGGTTTGGCCAATTGATCAAGGTGCTGGCAATCAAGGTCAAGGTGAATGCATTTAGTGACCGAGGTCGTGGGCTCAAGCCCAGCAGCATATGTGAAGCACCAGAATAGAGTTCTCTTAGAGTGCTAAACAAATGAAACAATATTTTGTATCCGTAGGGACATAGCAGCACTGGCAGTAGCGTCAGCAGTGGCAGCTCTGGCACAGCCCAAACACTGCAGCCGGGCTACCGGACTATCAGACAGGTCCTTCTTTCAGCACACACACGGCGAGTGACCATGGGGCGATGCGAGCGGCAGCGTAACAGCTTGAAGATGGTGCACAGGCAGTCGGTGCATGCGCACCCACCTACTCACAAGTACACACACACACACACACACACACACACACACACACACACACACACACACACACACACACACACACACACACACACACACACACACACACACATACTCATTCACTCACAGCTCGCTCACACTGGGCTAACTTACCTGCAGCAAGCACTTGATCCTCTCACCAGGTGCCATGATAACGGTAGTAAACACTCCTGATAGCATGCCAGCATTAAACAGCTGCAGTGGCCTAAAACAAACAAGCACATAAACATGGAACATAAACTGAAGTTCAAGGATAGATCTATCTACAAGGGCTGCCTGATACTACAGTTGCACACATCACATACAAGTTACACTCACTGACTTGAGAACTGATACCCCAGAGCAGCATCAGGATACAGACAGATGCCTGCATGCATTGGTAGAACAAGAAGCACAGTCACTTCGAAGCCACTTCGTTCAGGCGAAGCAACAGCTAAACCACAGCACTGACACCAGCCTTGATTGGGGTGCTTTAAGCTGAGACAAAACGATATACACTCGAGATGAAAAATCCTCGTGCCCCTCAATTCTCAGGTCCGGAGCTTGCCAAAGCACAAATATTAGCTGTAATAAAAATAATACACTTGATAACATCCAAGTCACAGAGCAATCTCTAGCTAGCTGGGATCATTCAAGAGCATCATCTAGGGTGGCTAAAGTAGCTACTTACAGGCCTGTTCCAGGAAAAAAAGGCACAACCTGGCCATTTCATCATTTTTTCAAGATGACAGCTTTCGAGGTTTCACAACATTCATATGATCAACCTGCATTGCATTTCTTTGCACCGACAAATGGCCGACAAATAAGACGTATGACAACCCAGTATCTACACTTACAGATCGCCATATGTAGCTGTGAGAAATGCTTGGCACAGAAAACTGCAGCAACAAGTGTTAAGGAGATCCTGAAACTGACGCATCAGTGAGGCAATGGCAATTATAAGATTGGACGATGGCTTGGCATTAGCAAATGTGCTGCAAACTATGACATCAGCAGCAAATGTTCCGAGACTGAATCGTTAGTTTGGCAGCTGGCTCTACCCGGCCGATGCAAGGGGCTCTCACCGACTCAACGGACGAGGGCAGCACTTAAGAATAGACCTACAAAACGTGGAAACCGAGCACTGCAATATATGGAAGCTTCAGGGATCGATACATGTAGAGATAAAGCGAGTCAGGCGCTCACTAAGACTGGCATCTTCTGGCTGGCTGCAACACACTAGCGCCTCTGCTCACCAGCCGTCACGGAGCAGATACAGAAGACTGCTGGCAGTGGGTGCTCGGCCATGCCCACCTGAGTGAGGACCACTGTAATTCTGATTGTGAATTGACAAAAAAGTAAGCCCACGATATGAAGGCAGCGAATAAGGGTCAGCCGATGGAAAGCCTGAAAGGCATATAGGCACGACTGTCTTCAACCTACTGCAAAGTTCGGTTGCCGATGGGCAATGCTTTGGGGCTGCCTTTTCGAAAAAGGCAAAAGTGCCCTGCCTCGTGCCAAAGGAAATATGGGCCAACATGTGCACGTTCAGATGGTCAAGTGAGATAACAAAATGCAAACACAACTTGGTGGTCTTTATATCAGGAAGCAAGATAACGACCCTAAGCTAGCAAGCAGGCCTGCACAGCACTTTTTGTTTTAAAGAGTCAGGGGTCTTCCCGATGCAGTTAACCAGCCAGTCTGGATCTGAATCCCAAAGAACATTTATAAGGCAACCCAGACAGATAGCAAAAGCAGGTTCTCGGTCTGCATCAGTAGCTGACTCTTTCAGTAACATTCGGGCTCCTTAGAATGCTACGACAGAAAAGACAATGCCGTAAAAGCTTGTAGCTTCTCTGTCTGGACAGTTAAAGGTCATACCGAATTAGAGGTGTTGCATGCCTAACACCGTAGAAATCCTCTTCCTGTCCGAATGGAGTGGCAGCCACAGCAGCTGCAGCCATTCTGGGAGAGGTTTGTGCATCAGAGTGAGCACCAATCGTGCATTGGTGAAAACAGGAACATGTTTGTGACACTTGCGCTTTCTCCAAGCCAAATGCCAGTGCAACTTCTCTTCTTCCTCATTGACTGCTCGGAGACGGTGCTTCAGCACGGCTCCCGGACAGACGGGGCCTTAGTGACGAGTTTTGATTAAAGCTGAAGCCTTGCATGACTGAGGTGCCCTTGATCGTGTAACTAACAACAAATCGTCTTCCATTAGAAAGGCCTATGATAAGAGGGTTTCCTTCGTTTGAAATAAATCTATCGATTGATCGACCGATGCACATTTTGACCACAACTGACAGTCCCCTTTCCCCAGGGCATATGTACATAGCTGATGGCATGTCACGCTTTTTCCTACCACTCAGACATTCAGACTTCTTGATGTGATGTATCTCCGTCAGTAACTCCACAAAGTCATAAAGACCATGTGGGTGTTACGCAGGAGAGTTTTGTATAGCGCACTCACAGCCTAAGCGGCTTTCGGTACGAATTCGGTAGCCAACAGACTTCGTCTCACTCAACAAAGAGAAAGTGGCAAGCATAGCAGAGTTAGGAGAGCAGTTGAGGTAGTGAGTAGCATAGAAGTAGCAGCTCAGGACCGCTGGAAAAGATGTGCCATAGTCGGCAGTTGGAAAGTAGATGTCGTTGTGTAAGAATTGTGGAAGCGAGTTCCACAGTCTAGGACCTGCAGAGCTAAAGCTTCTGTCACCAACGGTCTTTAAGCGGAGGAATTGGACAGCTAACTTAGTTTCCACACAGGACCTGAGGGTGCGAACAGGCTAAAACTGATGCAGCAGTTCAGCTACGTACGAAGGAGCCAAGCCGTGGCGGGCCTTGTGGGTCAGCGTAAGAACTTTGCTCTGTATCCTTTGCTCAACCGGCAGCCATCCTAGCTCTTCCAGCAAAGGTGACACGTGCTCGTGTCATGTCACCAGATTGTGGCTTCTAGTCCTTATCTTTGTTCTCATGCGATGCAGAAACTGTACAGCGGCAATTAAAACCTTGCCGGCCAATCCATAGCAGCGTGCTCATACATGTTTGCTCTTCAGCAGTTGCACCGACTTGAAAAAATTGGGCCTCGGTTGCCAAGTTGCTAAAGTTGCCAAGTTGCATGGCCAAAGCATCGCTAGCACGATAAATTACCCATAGACCACAGTCACACAGCATCTGGGAAGGCAAGACAGGTGCAACGCATAAGCCTGCGACGAAGGATCAGCACCCTGACTAACGCTTGTGCAGTATGCTATATCGTGCAACTCATTAGAGGCTAAGTGCACACAGACAAGCCAAGTCACCAGCAGGTCGGCAAGCCATTCACAAAAAAAGAATTGCAAGATTATCAAACAATGGAATCAATCGTCTACTACGAGGAGCTCAAGGATACACAGAGTACAAGCTCTTAGCAGGCGATAAATGCAACCGTACTTTCTAACGGCAAGCAGTTGATAGTACAGCATAGCTGATGCCACCCACCCATGCCACAGCCTTCTCGGGAGCCTGAACCTTTTCCGGCTCTGACTGACTTTGGGTCGTCATCCCACAAGGGCTGCTTGTGGGACATAAGATATTTGCACGAATGAGACAACTTGACATTGACCTCGGTCCATGGGTCATGGATTCGAATCTCGCAGTGAGTGATCCCTTATTGCAACTACTGCAAGCTGTGGTGATAGCTGTAAAGGCTCTTCTGTCGCTATTCAAAAGAAGCTGCTAAATCAACTAGTATTTTGTTTTACACGTTATCACTAACCAAGTGCTATGCTCCCTTTCCGGCATACGTAAATTACCTAAAAAGAGATATAGTTCTCTTAGAGTGCAATATAAACATCTTATTATTACTATTACTGTTATTATTATCATTATCATTTATGCTCGTCTAGAATGTATACTATGGACTTATCATTTATCACTTAAAGGGCATTGTTAAGTGTATGAACAGGCTGCTTAGCCTAAAATGACCAAGGAGCTGCAGCAGGCAGTGCTGCAACTGGAAGGCAGTCTGGCAGGCAGAGGCATAGCAGCCGCAGGTGTGCCTCCAGCTGATGGAACGAACACCTGGCTCGTGCAAGGTTCAAGCTCAGCCCCAAGTACACCTGTACAGACCCCCGGACAGAATTCCTGGCTACCGGCACAACACTGGCTCGGTATATACCGTGATAAACCGTTTTAGGTCACTTCATTCTTTGGCTCCAGCCTATCTCTCAAATCTACTCCCCCACCAGGCCAAGCATCGTACCACATGCTTTTCGGAATCCAACAATCTACAAATACCTCGTACAAACCTCAAATCCTTTGGAGACCATGCATTTAGTTCGTATGCTCCCAAAGCCTGGAACTCCCTTCCGACCTGCGTCAGAACATCCCCTGACCTGACCACATTTAAAAGGAACTTATAAACACACCTATTTAGGACAGCATTTAGTGGGTCTCTGTGATTCGTCCTTCATGTGCTTATGCGTGCTGACACTTTTGCATGCTGCCACTAACCACATTTGCATGCTGACCCTGTGCATGTCACCCCTAATCATGTTATTCATGTTGATTATCAAGAATGATATTATTCACCATTCAATTGCATTTCCCTTTGCAGCAAATGTAAAGCGCCTAGAAAGAGATCGAGTTCTCTGAGGGCGCTTTATCAAGTGCATAATTATTATTATAAACTATTACAATACGCTATTATAATAAATAACTATAATAAACTAAATCTTCTCACGAGCCTCTGACGTTCTAGCACCTTCAGTGTGTGTTTCTGAATCAACTGCTTCTTTTTCTCAAAGAGGCATTGCCCCTGCAGGATGGATCACCCAAAACTGGTCCTCCGACGTGACCCTATACCTCCATCACTTTCACGCAAAGCAGCTGTAACGACATCTGTCTTTAGTCAACACTGGCTACATGCACATCACCCATAGGTGCGAAACGTATGCGTTGACAGTGAATGTCTTTCTTAAAGCAAGCATCCAGGTGAGTAAGAAGTGACTAAGATTACAGCCGGTCGCCTTCTGCCAAACCAGCTAGCGGGCATGGTAATGGCCGCTGACAAATGATTCGGCAAAAAAGTAGATTGAAAACGCAAGGAATTCTCAGACAAAACATTACTCACATTAAAGTTCGCATGCATTCAGGAACCAGGTGGAGCCAGGTGGACGAGCAGGCCAGAAGGAGGACTGAAGTCTGATTGGCTAGTTTCCAGTATGTCGTGTTTGCACATGCACTGTTCAGTAACCTTAATAAGAGCTTAAACATGCTGTACATACAAAATGAAGCAGTTCTTATGGAACTGAACTGCATGCTCTAGCTGTGCCATGGCTCCCGGCTTGTTTTCGCAGCCTTTGACTTAACCCTGCTCTGGAGCATAGTAGCTGCACAAAACAACATGTGCTTTAGTTCTTAGGCTGACCCATAAGGCCTGCCACGGCTTGGTTCCTCCATACCTAGCTGAACTGTTGCAACAGTTTCAGCCTCCTCGTGCCCTCAGGTTCTGTACAGGCAATGCATTAGCTGTTCCATTCCTCAGCTTAAAGACCATTGGCGACAGAAGCTTTGGCTCTACAGGTCCTAGACTGTGGAACTCGCTTCCACAATTCTTACGCAACGACAACTACTCTCCTATTGCCGACTATGGCTCATCCTTTTCAGCGGTTCTGAGCAGCTACTTCCATGCTAATCACTACCTCAACTGCTCTCCTGACTCTGCTATGCTTCCAATTTTCTCTTTCTTGCGAGAAATGAAGTCTGTTGGCTATCGAATGCGTACCGAAAGCTGCTTAGGCTGTGAGTACGCTAAGCAAAACTCTCCTACGTAACACCCACATGGTCTTTATGACTTTGTGGAGTTACATACATACATTCCATTACATTGAGAAGCTTAAAGTAGCTTATAGAAGATTAAAATGCACCTAAAACACACCACTGTGAGTTCACTGGATATGCTAACTATACATATCAGCTGCCATACGTGTGCACTATGCAGTGAGGAAATTTCTGTACACGTGCTATGAGATGCATCTGTTTTTGTCACTTGTTATGTATTCACATAGAACATTGACGCCGGACCGTGACACGGCCATAAGATTAAGGTCAAACTAAGATGACCGAACGTACCGACTCTAAAATCAGGGCTTGGGTTCGAGTCCTACAGCCAGCAATCAAGAATAAGAGAATACAAATAATAATAATAATAATAGATTTGATAAATCCCCCTCAGAGAACTCAACCTCTTTATAGGTGCTTTACAATTGCTGAGAGAAGACAACTCTTTATTGCCTGCTGCAGGCTGAGTGAAAGCCGCCGCCGCCTTATAGATGAGGCTGCTGAATACACAACGCATTTATTATTACCACATACGTGATCATGTGACCACAAACTCGAGGCTCAAGTGCTCTATAAGCAAGTGCTCATATTATGCACGTGCGACCGTGTGAGCCTGCTCCAAGCAGCAGCAGCAGAAGAGGTCAGAGCAACGACCCTGCGAGTGGCCTCTACGAAGGGGCACGAGTGCAGCACAAGCAGGGGGCAGTCGGTCCCGTGGGCCAATCGCCTGCTAGGTCTAATAATAATAATAATAATAATAATAATAATAATAATAATAATGCACTTGATAAAGCGCAGTCAGAGAACTCAATCTCACTCGAGACGTTTTACATTTGCTGTAAAGGCAAACGCGACTGAATGGTGAGTAATATCACGCTTGATAATCAACATGAATAACATGGTTAGGGGTGACATGCACAGGGTCAGCATGCAAATGTGGTTAGTGGCAGCATGCACAGTGTCAGCATGCATAAGCACATCAACGACGAATCACAGGGACCCACTAAATGCTTTCCTAAATAGGTGTGTTTTTAAGTTCTTTTTAAATGTGGTCAAGTCAGGGGATGTTCGGATGCAAGTCGGGAGGGAGTTCCAGGCATTGAGAGCATACGAACTAAATGCAGGGTGTCCAAAGGATTTGAGGTTTGTACGAGGTATTTCTAGACTGTTGGATTCCGAAAAGCTGGTGGTACGATGCTTGGCCTGGTGGGGGAGGATCTGAGAGACAGGCTAGAGCCAAAGAATGAAGTAACCTAAAAGTGAGTGACAAGACCTTGAAGTGGCTTGACTGGTAGCCAGTGCAGGTCGGGAGAAGTGGTGTGATGTGGCAACTGCGACGCGCACGACAGACAAGCCTAGCTTCAGAATTTTGCACCATCTGTAATCGCCTGATTGCACATGCCGGTAGGCCAGCTAGCACTGAGTTACAGAAGTCAAGACAGGATGTCATGAATGAATGGACAAACTTAGACGTGGTATCCTTATCTAAACAAGTCCGAATTTTAGCAATGTTTATGTAGCTGAAAGTAGGCAGACTCGACTGTGGAGCTGATGTGGTCGTCTAACGAGAGGTCACTTTGGAACATAACACCTAGATTTCGAGCTGATTCAACGGGAGATATGCTGGCAGAGCCAATTTTGAGCGTCAGCCTGTCTAATTTCCGAATCACACTGGGTTTGCCCATAACTAGTAAGTTAGTTTTGTCATCGTTTAGTTTTAGAAAATGTGCTGCCATCCAAGTGCGGATGTCAGCAATACATGCAGCAAGTGAGTTACCAGAAGGCCGATAAACTCACTGTCTTAGAAATCAAGCACCAGTGTGGGGCCCGGGGTGACGTAGGGGCTCATACATACATCCGCATACCCATGTGCAAGTGTGAACACACGGACCGAAAGTGTGAACACATAAGACTGTCAAGTGACTCACAGTATAAGCAGTCAACAGAGTGGGGCTGCGGTTAAGAGAGGGGGAGATCGGCCGGAGGGGGGAGCAGCAGGTATACATACGTCAGCTCTTCCTCGGGATACTTCTGCTGTAGTTTCTTGCCCAGTCCGTAGCCCCAGAAGCAGATGGCAAACATGGGCGTGACTCCGGTGATGGGCGCGGCCATGCCTTTGTACAGTCCAAGCACTCCCTGTAAGACGTAGGAGGAAGCTCTGCAAGGCACTGCTCCAAGTTCTGCTCTGCATCAGCCATCACGTGGCCACGATCTGCCATACATATCTGGCATACACGCTAGCAGCAGCTGCTGCTGTTGCATGAAGATGGAGTCAAACCGATAATTGTACAAAGGTAAAAGCAGTGTGACAGGCACGCACGCCTAGTCAGTGTGGCATTGAGCAGAAGACGATGAAAGGCCTGACGATGAAAGGCCTGATAGATGGCAGCGCCGGCATAAGTCACCAAAGCTCCACCGGATGCTCTGCTCACTCTGCTCTTACAGCAGCCTGCTGCTGCTGCCAGATGAGCCGGAGAAATGAGTAGAAGAAGCGGCAGCGGTAGAGTGACTAGCAAGCTTGTCAGCTGCAGTAGCCAGAGGGGAGTGGCAGGGCCGGGTAGAAGAGGAGGTGCAGCAGCAGCAGCAGCAGCAGCAGCAGCAGCAGCAGCAGCAGCAGCAGCAGCAGCAGCAGCAGCAGCAGCAGCAGCAGCAGCAGCAGGCAGCAGCAGCAGCAGCAGCAGCAGCAGCAGCAGCAGCAGCAGCAGTCAGCAGCAGCAGCAGCAGCAGCCCAGCAGCAGCAGCAGCAGCAGCAGCAGCAGCAGCAGCAGCAGCAGCAGCAGCAGCAGCAGCAGCAGCAGCAGCAGCAGCAGCAGCAGCAGCAGCAGCAGCAGCAGCGATGAAGGCTCTATACCTCTTTAGCGATTGTCTGTCGCAGGCAATCCATCAGGCCAGCGTAGAGCAGCGGCTGTCCGGGTGCAGGTTTTGGCTGAGTCTGAAGCCTGACCTGCAACACAGAGATGCGCCTGCATGGTAAACATCGTTGCACCACAGGCTCCACGCACCCCGTGGCTAGGTTAAGGTGACCATGCAGAGCTGATACGACAAGCTTGCCCGCATTTGCTCAGTAGGCTAGCCACAAAGCCTGTGGATTTTGAAATTTTGATCAACGCAATAAATCTGGGAATGCTCACATATAAGCCGTAGCCTAATAGGATATGCTAAGCATTTTTGCAATGCCATCTGAGCACAGATGGATAGCAAGCAAATTTAATGAACAAGAGCATGCCTACAGCAGGAATGCAGCACAGAGCTGATGCTGTACACCTGTAACCCACCCTCAATCAGTTAGCACGTGGCACGACAGCCAGCCTTTGAGCTCTAATTTCGCTGGTAAGCACTACTCAGCACAGACTCTCCACTTGCCTGACGACATCTGGAGCCGAATAAAGAGGGTAGCCACCGTGATCAACAGGTGTGGCCGAGCTAATCGCATCAAACCTAAGCAGCAGTAGCACCTCTGCCCCTGCCAAATGTGCATGCCAAGCCCCGGCATGCCTGGCCTTGCCCTGAACCTGACCTTCCAGCCAGCAGAGCTGAGCTTGCTCTGACATGCCATGCCAGCTCCTGCCTCACTCACTCTTTTTCACTCACTCACTCTCTTTCTCCCTTCATCTCTCTTTCCCTCTCTCTCTCTCTCTCTCTCTCTCTCTCTCTCTCTCTCTCTCTCTTCTCTCTCTCTCTCTCATCTCTCTCTCTTTTTGTGCTTATGTGTGGTGACAGTCGGAAGTGCAGTCCATGCTATGAGAGAAAAGCAGCTGAATGCACGGTCTCCAAAGGATTTAAGGTTGATTAGAGGAACAGCTAAACAACCGGAGTCAGAAGAGCAAGTGGTACAATGTCTAGCCTGATTGGCAAGCAGATCTGACTTTTGTAACCAGCTGCTTTTGGGTCTTTCAGACTGTGCAATTAGATGCCTACAGCCAGTGCAAAACTCAGCAGTTTGGCTTGTCAGCAGTGCTATCTCAATTGCCACATTACTCCCATCAAGCAGTGTATCTGCTATAATGTTCTGTCACTCAATTTTAGGTCCATTCATTCTCTGGCTCCAGAATACTTACTATTTGAACTACTTCCAGGCAAGCCAGGCATTGTAACACATGCTCTCCTGACTCAAGCAGCTCAGCTGTGACTCTAGATAACCTTAAATCCATTGCAGACAGTATCTTTATTGTGTATACTCACAAAGCCTGCAACTCAGTACTAATAGACATCACGACATCCCCTAACTTGACATTTAAAATAAGTCAAAAATGCACCTACTATTCACAGCATTTGCTGGGTCAGTATGAATTGTCATTTGTATGCTTGTACATGCTGAGATTGCGTCTATCATCACTAACAAATTGAAATCATTCCTTTTCATCATAAGCGAAGTCCCTAGAAAGAGATGCAGTTCTATTTGGGCGCTATACGTAGTCTTACTACGAGTGCTCACCATGCTGCTCGGGCTAGTTGCAGGGACGATGAAAGCAGATATATAGAAAAGTAACCCATAGCAAGTGGCAAGGCGGCGCTTACGTTGCGAGGGCGACCTACAATACAACGACTTACGTCACTACGACCTAAGCTCGGACATGCCCTCCCGCCTACTTATCAAAGAGGAGCGGCCGCACAGCTCGACAAGGACACTCTCTCATCGGCTTGTCCGAGGAGATCCGACTAGACACGTTGAGTCAGTGGCACGGCTAGCCGGGCAATGTCCAGGCAGGACGGGCCGGCCGGCGCCTCACGTGGCTCTACGGCGTCGAGACTCCAACGCCGCTGGCGGCCGGCCGTACGGCAACACAACCCTTGTGAATGCACGTGCAGGCACGGTTGTAGGGCACGGGCAGGCACCGTGTTGTAGGCAGGCCGCCTTCGGGCTTCTTGGCGGCCGCCGCGACAATTTGCAGCATCTACCATCGGCTGCCGACAGGAGCAGTGCGTTCAATAATAATAATAATACATTTCAGCGGCGAACGGCCGCACCTGGACGCCATTCAAAACGGAGACGCAGCAGCACGTCACACGCGAAGTATCGCTGTGCAGTACCGACACAGATCACAGATCGCGAGGCAGAGATGGGGTTTGGGCGGCGGCAGAGGTGGGGGTCGGGCGGCGGCAGAGGTGAGGGTCGGGCGGCGCCAGAGGTGGGCGGATGCTGACGAACGCGTGGATTGCCAAGCAGCTTGGTCAAACTTGCCTTGATCGTGTCGAGAGGGTGGCCAGTGGCAATTAAGCAGACACCGCCGACCCCTCCGGCCACGAAATTCTTCAATGGGCTAACTTTGTTGTCCGACATGGCGAGGCAGACGCTGGAGGTACCTGCGTACAATGAGGAAGAATGGAGTAGCTGTAATTAGCCACGCCAATTCCAGCGGCCAAAGGTCTGCAGGGACGGGCTTCCTGTGTCGTGACTGGCCTGCACAGATAGACTTTTAAGCCGGACACCTATGCTTGGCTCAAGCCGGGGTTTGATGCAGGACGCACGAAAAAATTTCCCAATATTTTCCTGCTCTTTCATTAGCAGTGGTGGTCAGCTTATGAAATCTCGGTTAGCATTACGTAATCGGAGCTTCGAGCTGGGATGCCACCCACGTGACTCAGCTGCACTGGAGCCACAGTTCAGGTTCAATCAATTACCACAATCCACCATAATCCACTCTAATTAGGCTAGCAACGACCAGACGTCAGCGTTACAGAGCTCAAAATTTGTGCAGATATCGTAGTACACGTTCGAATTTATCTGTCCACAAAATTTCATGTCGCTGCACACTCGCACTTATTCGAATGAGCTTTGACGCAGGACCGAGCTGGTTTGGTCCAGCAGTTAAGGTGCTCGCCCCGACCAAGGTCTTGCTCAGGTCGTGGGCTCGAACCCCGAGGCATATGTGAAGCGCCTGAATAGAGATTAAGTTCTCTTGGGGCGCTATATAAATGAGTTATATATATATATATGTATACATACATATATATATATGTATATATATATATATATATATATATACGGCTGTACTACAATCCACCCCAATCCGTTTTAGTTCTCGTCAAATCCACCACAAATCTGCTTTAATAAGCTCCAAAAAGTCTGCAATATCGAACTAGGCCACATGCACAACGTACCCAGAAAATTTCGCGAGATTCCGCTCACGCGATCTCACGAAGTCCACTGAAATAAGATTGCAGTGGCCCAGGCCAACACCTCTATCAACTGCAATCCACCTCAATCCACTGCATTCCACCACGCAACGAAAGAAGTCCTGATCGAAAAGCTCCTCTTTTGATTGCATATGACAGCACACTCTGTGACAATTGCAGTAAAAAAAATTCACTTGCATTGGCACGGCCGTTCTCGGCAATTCGCTGCAATCGACTACAGTAGCCCGGGCCAATACCGCAATCCACTTCAATCCACAGAATCCACCACAAAAAAATCGAAATATATTTCGCCGAGCGCCAGTTTGTATTGCATATTAAAGTGCACCGTGCTGTGTGCACAACCGCGTAAAATAAAAAAATTGTGCGACCCAGCGCTATGACAATGGGCGGCAATCGCCTGAAATGACCTGGAAAACGACCGAAATCCACTCTATTCCACTGCAAATCATCCTCAAATCACCATCGCGAAGTTCTAACTAATTGACATTGCATATAGGACTAGACTCAGTTCAAAGTGCATCCACAAAATTTCGCTCCATTGTGCACATGGATTCTAATGCAATGAATTGCAATCGACTGCAACGACCAGGTCCCATACTGCAATCCACCTCAATCCACCGAAATCCGCTGCAATCCAATGCACAGCGACAAGAACGTGTACACTAGAAGCTCTACTCTTCAGTTATTGTGTACTTGCATAACTTCACTGTAATTGCCTCGGCCGTTCGCCAGCAATGCACTGCAATGGACTGCAACTGCCTGGGCCAGTACGTCGATGTACTGCAACCCGCCGAAAAACGATCAGAATACGTACACTTTAAGCACTAATAGTGATTGCACATTACTCTAAACTTTGGTTATTGTGTATTCCCACAATTCCACTCCAATTGTCTCGATCATTCAGCTGCAATGCACTGCAATTAACTGCAATGGCCCGGGCCAATACCTCAATTTAGAGCAATCTGACGAAAAGTGCTCCGAAATCAATTTCGCAGTGGTTCAATTTTTAATGCATGTTACAAAACACACTTGCTAAAGTCAACCCCCATCATTTTAAGCAATTGTGCTTGTACAATCTCGGGCAATGCATGGCAATCTATGGCAACGGCTGGGCTCGAAGCAGCAATCCACTACAAGCCGTGGCAAGTCGACACTAAATGGGCTGCACAAAGTTCCGATTGTCATTGCATTTCATATTTCTTTGTGGTAAAAGTGAAATCATAGGACTTTCAAGCTATTTTTCACGTTATTTGTTAACAATGCACCGCAATTGACAGCAATGGCAGGGACCAGTACAGAAATCCGTGGCAAATCGACGAGAAATCGGCTGCACCAAGCTTCAAATCTCATTCCACGTAACATCTGACCGTTCAATCTTGGGCAATGCATGGCAACAGACAGCATAGGCCAGGGCAAATATGGCAATCCATTATGGTCCATTGCAAATCACTGGAAAGTGACTGGGCCAAGATCAAATATATCTTACTTGTCACAGCCCACTGTGTTGAAAATGCAATCAAATCCTTTCAACCAATCGCGAGCGTACAATCACGAGCAGCGAACTGCAATCGATAGCAATGTCCTGAGCCAATACCCCAATTCCAGGCAAATTGAAGAGAAATTGGCAGCGCGGAGACCCCAATTGTCATTGCATATAACGTTCCGCTGCGTCTAAAGTAAAACCGTGGAACTTTCATAATGCTTTACCTGGCTTCAGACGGTACACGGCCTCGGCGATAGCTTACACCGCATAGTCAAATCCGTTGGCGATTGTTGTAAGACGAATACTACACCGATGAATCCCGCTGCAACGAATTACTCCCGACAGAATGATCAGGCCCTAACCCGCACGCGCCTACAAAGATGCCTACGAAGACCATACACGGCTGTATTTCGTCTGAACTTTTTCGCTCGGGCCTGCTCGCTATAGCCAACTCGCCAACTCGGCAGCGAACTCTCCTTAGCACTCTTCCATCGGTCCTTGTTGCTTATAACAAGTGGTGATATCGAACATTATATTTTGATTAACAATTTTAACGCTTTGTGCAGACCATCTAGTTCAGGAGGAAAACAATGTTACTGTCATCGGTGTTTAAATAGATTTTTTGATAAGCTTCAAGTAGATGAACGTTTAGAAATATGTGATAGTATAAACTCGGGAACAACAATATATGTAATGCCTGACGAACATAATAAATTTATATCATTTGATTCATTCAAACATCTTAATGTATGTCCTTGTGTTTGTTATGCAGACTTTGAATGTTTAGTGCAAAAAGGAGAACATGATGACCACTTTTCAACACACACACCATGCTCTGCAGCATATGTTATAGTTGACTTGAATGGTGAAGTTGTTGATAGGTTTTTAAACGTTGGTCCTGATTGTGTGAATACTTTCTTAAAAAGATTATTTGCTGTATCAGATTTTTATAAAACTAGACTAGTTGAAAAGAATTTAGATAGCACGATGATAGATTTAACTGATGATGAAATGAAAGCACACGATGATGCAATTTTCTGTTGGATGTGTAAAGGTTTTTTTAATCAAAGAAATAAAGAGTTGAGAAAAGTATTTGACCATTTCCATTTAACAAATAAATATAGAAGTGCCGCACACCACTCATGTAATTTTAAAGCAAGCATGGACTTTAGAAAATGGCAATTACCTGTTTTATTCCTTAACTTTAGGCGGTATGATTCACATATCATTGTTAAAGCATTAGAGAATTTTAGCGTTGAAGCAAAACCAATTGCAAATAATTTAGAAAAGTACATGATGCTCAAAGTTGGTGATTTGGTTTTTAAAGACAGTATGCAGTTTATGATCGGGTCATTAGAAACTATTGCTTCAACAATGGGAAAAACAATTGATTGCTTTCCAATTTCAAGTAAAGTTTTAAGTGAAAAGTATAAAGGAAAAAATCTTAATCTTCTTACTGTTAAAGGAGAATATCCTTATGAGTTTATGGATTCTTGGGAAAAATTTAGTTGCGACGCTTTACCTAGTAAGGAATCTTTTTACTCTAATGTTTATATGGAAGGAATATCAGATGATGATTATAAAAAAGCAAATGATGTTTGGAAGAATTTGATTGCAAATCATTCATTGATTATCATGATTTATATGTAATCACTGATGTTCTGCTATTAGCAGATTGTTTTGAAAGTTTTAGAAAAGGATTTATATCTAAACTAAAATTAGATCCTGCAAACTTTGTTACAACACCAAATTTTTCATGGAGTGCTGTGTTTTGGTATTCTGGTGTTAAAATTGAGTTATTAACAAACAGAGAAGTTTATGACACATTTAAAAAGTCAATTCGTGGTGGAATTTGTCAAGTTAATATTAGATTAGTTAAAGCAAACAATCCTATGGTACCTGGATATGATTCTAGCAAACCGACAAGATGGATTACCTATCAAGACGCTACAAGTTTATACCCAACAGCAATGATGGAACTTCTTCCACAAGGAGAAATTGAAGAGTGCTCAATTGATGGATGGGATAGAGAACAAATACTATCATTACCTGATGAGTCGGATGTTGGAGCTTTCTTTGTTGTTGATATTGAATACGATCCTAAAACAAAAGAGTAATATCATGATTTACACAATGAATATCCATTATGCCCGTCTAACAGAGTTGTTGATTGTAGTGAGTATTCTAATTTTCAAAATAAATTTAAAGTAGGTGTATGCAATGTTCCAAAACTGACGTGTGACTTTTCATTAAAAAAGATTATTTAATCCACTATAGATATCTAAAATTTTGTTTGACGCATGGAATGATAGCTACAGTAAAAAAGGTTTATAAATTTAAGCAATCTAGATGGTTGGAACCATTCATCCAAATGGGTGCTGATATGAAAGCAGCAAATTCGAATAAAAAATTCTTGAGAAATCTTTGGAAGTTGATAATGAATGCATTTTATGGTAAAACATGTGAAGATGTTGAAAAAAGAGTAAAAACCTATTTGATTAATGTTATTGATGAGATAGGAAATACAAAGTTTAATAAAAGAATAAGAGATCCAAGAATGGTAAACTTTAGAGATTTTAGCAAAACGTTAACAATATTTCAAATGAATCAATCAAAGACTCGGCTAAATAAACCAATGTTTATATGAAGCGCAATTCTTGACTTATCTAAATTACATATGCAGAAGTTTTATTAAGATGTTATAAAACAAAAGTATAACGAAAAAGTTAAGTTAATCTATACAGATACAGATTCATTGATTATGGATATTGAAAGACCTAATTTATATGATGATATGAAAAATATACCTGAATGGTTTGCTGAAGATACGATTGGAAAATTTAAAGATGAAACAGAAGGAAAAGTAATTGCAGAAGTATGTGCTTTAAGACCAAAACTCTATTCAGTTAGTATCGTTAATGCAGAAAGAAAAGCAGTTGCAAAAGGAGTTACAAAAGCAGTTTTAACTAAAACAATGGGTCATGACACTTTTGTCAATTGTTTAACAGATAGTGTATCAATCTTCAACGGAAAAACAATTGATGGCCTTAAAGAAAAACAGATTAGAAAGTTTTATAAGATATCGCAGAGTAAACACGAGTTATTTACTGATAAATTAGAAAAAGTAGCACTATCAGCTTTCGATTCAAAACGATACTGGTTGGACTGTGGATACTGCAGTTATGCTTATGGTCACAATAGAATTGCTGATGCATTGAGTAACAATCTAAATCCAGGACGATATAATACTTGTGATATTGGTGAATTAAAGAATATTAATGCCACTAATATAGATGCCAAAACGAAAGAGTGAAGAAATCGTTGAACCTGAAGCAAAAATAAAAGTCAAACATGATATTCGAGAAACAACAAAAGAGTTAAATGAATTACAAATAGAAATGGAGTATGACAGAGCAGAAGAGGAGTTAATTTTTGAGATGGCAGGAATAAATTTATATTAATAAATAAAATTCATTATTATAGAAATGGAAAATGAATATGAATCTGAATATGAAGAGTGTGACAGCGATGATCCTGATTACAATCCAGAAGAATCAGAATACGAAAGTGAATATGAAAGTGAAGAATCAGAAGATGAATATGAATACAATTACGTAAATGAAGAAGATGAACTATAAAAATTTATATTTATATAGAATGGATGTTTCTAGAATTCTGAGTTGCGAACAATCAAGAGATATGGCTCTTAAAATTTGTCTACAAAAGTTAAAGAGAGTAGATCAGAGAATTGTCAAGCATTCACTTGATAAACCTATTCCAGATTTGGATAGCTCATACACTGCCGTTCTTGTTGAGATTTGCGATACTTGTGATAAACTAATGGAATGTAGAAGTAAAATAAATGAAATGCTAGTAGAAAAGAAATCAAAAACTCCAAAAACTAAACAGGGCGTACAAATTAATTAATTAATTTTGAATTAAATGTTTTTCTTCATAGTATATATGGATCAAAAAATAACAAATTTTAAAATTAGTAATACAATTCAAGATATTAGTCAAGATAGAAAATTAAAATTAACTGATGAACCTATTAAAATTATATTTGAAATGTGTAACCATGAAGATAAATATGAGGAACTTAAAATTAAGGCAAGAGAGTTAATAAAGAATTAGATGTTTTGTATTTTTTTATAACAGTATAGGAAATGTCGACATCTGAAGTAACTGATTCCAGTCTTGCCACATCTGCAACTCTGCTGAAAGCATATGTTGACTACCTTGTAAAGTCTAGAATGACTGCTTATGATCAACAGACACTCGACTCAGATATCTCAATTATGACAGATACATCTGTAAAAAAGTTTTATATTGATGAGTGTGACATTGAAGCACAAAAGGTAATCGATTCTGGAATGGCAAGTATAACAAGTGACCTTGAAGCAACAGTTAGAACTAAAGTTGATACTCTTCTTGATACACCTGGAGAAATCTCTAGTTATACAACATGGATTGCTAGCCAGCTACCGACACTTTCAACAGTTATCTCAGGCGTTGCAAAATGAAACCAGATATCTCTGGAATTGTTAAGGATGAATGTTATGCAATTCTACCTGATATATCTGATGGAACTAGTGCTAGACAAAAAGCAACTTGCTGCTCTAGCCGCTCCAGTTGCCTCAGAGGTTGTTGCAGATCCGAATGTACCAGTTTCTGATACAATTCCAACAACCACACTGTAAATAATTTATTTATATAGAAATGAATGTAGAAACTAGAAGTAAAGATTGTCTAACAGTTGCACAAGGACAACAGACTATAAAAATTTGCTCATATCCCATGGGAAGAATTGAAGATATTAGGAGTACATTATTAGAAGCAATAAAATTAGTTTTAGAGTACAAAGCTTTAAGAGTAAATCGTCCAGAAAAAGAAATGTCATATATATTTAAAAAAGTTAGAGATGGATCAATCTTTTCAGAGTATCTTAAAGATTTAAAAATAGATAAAATAAATAGTCTTAAATCAGAAGCATACTCTAAAAAAATTGAGTTAACAAAACAACTAACAGGAAAAGAATATAGTATGCCAACAGAGTTTATTAAAGAAAGCTTATATTGGAAAGTTTAACTATATTGACTTAAAACATCAGCTAAAGTAATTTCAATTATATCTGAAGCACTTGGAGTTATCATATTACTATAATTTAAAACAGGAAAATTTATAGTTATGAAAATATTATTAGGATAAACATCGAACTGTGTTATATAATCACTTGATAATAACATATAATTATTTTCAACTCCCTAATAAGTGATATTAAGAAAATTAGAAACAAAAAAATTTGGTGAGTAAATTTTGTGATAATAATCTCTAACTATAAAACTTCCTACATTACCAATATTTAAATTTAATTCCATTTTAACATCAAAATATTTTACTCTAGTCATATTTACATCCTTTAATATAATCTATTTTTCAGTTATTTGTTTCGCTGTAACACTTAAGAATGAATAACTTTCTCCAAAAATTGTTAAAGGCATAAAGGACTTTCAGCATCCACATCACAAAGATCTTTCATTCTCAATTTTAATTTTGAATAATATATTGGTATTTTTCTTATATCAGATATTCTAGCTAAGTAATAGTCTCTATTGTAATATAGATCACTATTAAAACCTGACAGATTTTCTATCTTACTGAAACTCAAAGAACCTGCATCAATTTGTGGAGGGCTACCACGAAAAAAATCTATAAATATTATCATTTGCTAGATATATATTAAAAACATCAACTAATTTTTTACCATTATTTCTTTCACCTACAGCTATTAGTTCATTAACTGCTAAATTACCATTTACTGCGAAATCTGCCTTAGTATCAACGTACTCTTTAGTTGCAATATCATTATCTTTTATCGGAGCTAGTACATTAACATATTTTTTTGAGTTTGCGGATATGTTTCCTCTTATTACTTGGTCTGCATCTTTTCTTACATAGTTGTTATCAGCAAATGATTTTCCAACAGCTTCTAAAGGATCTACATTACTTCCAAGATTTACTATTCTATTTTTAGACATATCCAATGTTCCAATCATTTGTAAATCTTTTCTGCTTAGCATTATGCTATTGCTATATAAACAGTAACATTTATTTCTCTATCTAACAAACTTGATCCAGATATAAAAGTAGAACTAGCAACTATTTGTTTACTATCATCTAACATATAGCTACCATACAATTGATCAGCCTGTGCTGTTAATGTTGCTGGCGGAGGCATAAGTACTTTTGTCATTCCAGAAACTTCATACACCACTCCAATAACAAATAAACCTCTTTGAATTGCAATGTTGTTAATGTTAGCATTCCATCTACTCGCATCATCCATCTATTCCAGCAACTCTTAAATTATCTATCATATATGTGCAGGTTCCATCAATATTTATAACTAAAAGAAGAGTACCAGATACACCATAAGTGTCGTCACTAGTTAACTCTAAAAACGTTCCAGTAGTATTAGAACACCATACAATATTGGATACTGTTGAAAGTTTGCTACTGAACCAGCAACAAAAGTTTTATAAGGTGTTGCATATCCAATTATATTTCCTTGCTGATTAAAGACTGCAATATCTGCAGGAGTTGTTTTCAATGTAAAACTTTCTGCTCCTGTTCCATTTACATCAATATTAAATATGTTTAATGGAACAATAATTGAATCATTTGTAAAACCATTAAGTCTTAAGTACAAAGTAGAGCATTTATAAGAATCAACAGATTGCTTTGTTACAACACCTGAATTTTTCAAAGAGGTAATTCTGTTTGATCCTAGATCAAGAGTACTATTAGAGTTACCATTGAAAACTTGAGACATACTTTTAAATAATCCATAGTTTATTACTTTGTAAGGTCGAGAATCTTGATAGACTGTTCCATTAGCAGATCTTCCAGATATTCCTTTAACATTTTTACAATTCAACTGGGATAGCATTTTTGCGCTATTCTTTGTAAGTAAGTCAGTTAAGTTAGAAACAGAAGCTATTTCTCCTGAAACATTAGTTGCTACAGTATTAAAAAAGTCTGAATTGAGAGCATAATCTAATCTTATTGCATCTCCATCATTTACTGGAAAACCAAGATTTGTTATACCATTTCCATCAACATCAAGGTCGCTAAAAATATTACCATTAATCTTACTAATATTATCCATTCTTATATATATGGAAAAAATAAAATCTGGCTTAGATACAACAAAAGAAGTATTATCAGGAACAACAACTGCAACTGATCTAGGTTCAAAAGCAATAATAAAAGTAGCTCCAAAGATTGCAGTAAAGCTAAGTCTGAGAGCCTCAAATAGGATTGCAACAATTGTTCCAAAAGTTTTGAAGTCATTCAAAGTAATTGGAACTGCAACAAAAGCACTTGGTGGATTTTTATCAAGAATAACAGGAATTGTAGATTTAGGATTATTCATAAAAGAGATTGTAGATGATATTGCTTCAGGAAAGTATGGCAATGTATTTTGGAAAACAATTGCAGATAAAAAAGGACTGTCAAAAATGGTGGCATCATTAGAGGTTGGCTATTACATAAACGAGATTTTGCTAGAAGCAGAAAAAGCTAAATCTGATTGGTACTTAGATTCTAGTAGATTTCTTTCAGAGACATTCGGAGAGGAAGTGAGTTGGCATGCTTCACAATTAGATACAAAAACTTGGAGTAAGAACTTTCTTGAAGTAAGATCAGGAGGATTTTTGCCTGCAATTTCAGCAATCATAGCAAGTATAGCTTCTATCATTGGAGCAGTTGGCTTAGGAGTTTCTATAGCTGTAACTGTAGCAGGATTGATTAAGAAGATTATTGACTCAATAATGTATACTGCAAAAGCTCCAAAAATGGATACTCATGAAGAACGAATGAGTGCTTTGAGTTTACTAAGTGAAAGACTAAAGAATGCAATTACGGACATAAAAAATATGATAGAATTACTTGATAGAAACATTGATATCGATTTGAGTGACAAAGTGCAAAACTCAGAGGTGAAAAACAGATTAGATTATTCGGAAACTGGAAAGCAGTTAGTAGAGGTATCAGGAGTAAGCTATTCGGATGGGTTAAAAGAAGATATAGAAAAAGTAGAAAGTAGTACAATTGGAGGGAAAAAAGACTTGCAATTATCAAGCAGAGAGTGCAATGCTACTAGCTAATCTGTTTGCGCAAGGTAAATCACAAGAATAAATATATAATGAAATGATAAAACTAAGAGATGAATTGAAAAAACGCTGTAAGAATTAAAAGTCTGTATGTCAAACTATTTTGTAATCTTCTGTTAAAGTATAAGTAAAGTTTAATCGAGCGAATTGCAAATGAAAGCGTATTGCAGCAATGTCACGCACTTCAGCAGCTGTAATAGGATTGTCAAAATATCCTAGGTGATATCTAATTCCATCTATTGCAATATGTGCAATCCACTTTTTATTATGTGAGTTCCAGTTCACACCAATAAATTTTGAAGTGTTATCTTCTCTTATTCCTTTATTTCTATTATTTTCTGATCTAGTTGCTTCACGCAAATTACAGAAACTATTATTTAGTTTATCGTTATCAATATGATCAAGCTCTTGCATAGGAAACTGTTCTGTCATAATCAACCATGCAATACGGTGGGCATGGTAAATTTTGCTATCTATTTGTATTTCTCAATAACCACTACGATGAATTGTTCCGGCTTCGCAGCCAGATCTTGCTGTTCCTCTTCTAACTCTCCAAAATATTTTCCCAGTATCTGGGTTATAGTCGAATAGTTCCATAACTCGGTTTCTAAAAGCACAAACTTCATCATGATTCATTTCTTAATATATAATAGTTTTATTTGCCTTCAAATAAAAATTAATTAGTATAGAAATGGAATACCATGAGACAAAGTTGAAGCTGTCAGACAATCAAGTAAATTTATTACATAAGTCAGATAAACCTATTTCAATCAGATTAAAAAAAGAAGACTTATTAGGCCCTGTTTCTATCTTTGTAACAAAAACACAACTAAACAAAATTGAAAAGTGCAAATCTAAAAACACTGGTCTACAATTAAATCTTTCTCTTAAACAACTGAAACTTAATAGAAAAGTTGGCTCGAGCATTGTTGATCTAATAAACAAACTAACTGGGAATCGCGAAATGCATATACAACTCCCTTCAGGAGTAAATTCTGAATTTGTTCCAAGCGGGTCATTCAACTTTACTGGTCGTTACTCACATGCCGGACCAGGAACCAAGTTTACTCAAAGGATTAATGAATCTTATGAAGGCGTGAACGATCTAGATAGATCTGCTTTAGTGCACGATAGTCTATATACCGAAACTTCATCAATGACTGAACCTAAAAGAACAGAGATAAGAAACTTGTCCTACTTGGTACTAGCTGAGTCTGCTGCTAGAATTGCTCTTGATCCAAGACAACCAAATTATGTTCGTGAAGATGCTAAGACAGTAGCGGCCGTGATGAGCGCGAAAGCTAAGCTTGGACTTGGAATTCTATCCGGCGGAGCTCTAAACGACTCATTTGCTACTGATTTTCTAAAAGATAAAGTAAGTAATCCTGCTAGCCTAAATAAGATAAACAATTATGCCCGTGGAATAGTTGATAGAATGCTTGATATAACTCGGAAAAAGATCTAAAAAAATTTAACTTACAAACTAATTTTTATACTTTTAAAACTCTGCTGGATTAAAAACTGATCTCTTTGGAGAACCATAAACTTTTACTTCGTCAATCTTTAGTCTAATATTTCATCTTGCTTCATTATTATAATACTCTTTTGAAACATAACTTCCATCAAGAATTTCAGTAATACTAAAACCATTTCCTATTTTCTTAATTACGTCTGCAGGACTAGATACTTTAATTTGTTTATTATTCTCATCAAACATAATGCTAGGTTTCTTTCCAAAATCAAGTCCAATTCCAATTGTTGACCTTGCACTAGCATCAAATCCCTTGAATTCTAATTGTTCACTCGATCTATCTACAATGTTTTGAATATAAGGAAGTGATTATTCTGTTATATACATCCACGCTAAGATAAGGTTTTGAATCTTTTGAAATTTTCTCTTCAACATGAACGTGTGCAGGCTTTCCTTTAAGGATAACAACTGCAGAATTTTGGAGGACTACAAATTTCTTTTCTTGATTTTTCATTCTATATAGTGGAAATATTTTGTTTAATTCAAATTAATAATTGCATGACTGTACCAAAATCGACAAATTCCATTAGTTTAAGGAAGATTAAGCACCTCATTCCACAATCCGGTTGATTAAACTTTTGCAGTTGAAAAGTCTGAAAACTTGGTGTAACTCCAAAATAATTAATCACTTCTGTCATTGGAGGAGCACCGAACGAATCAAAATAGAAACACCAATCTCCAATTTTTTAAGAGCTACCCAATGATATATTGCTAAATCTGATTTACAAGTATTGCAAATAAGGCACTCATTCTGTTCTGGAGAAATTAATTTATCTCTTGCAAATACACCTGAAATTTTTTATATCTAATTCTTTCACACAGTTATTTATTTCGAGATCAGTTAGTGGTGTACTTTTTACTTTTTTTTTTAAAACTGTTGATAGTTTTTCTTAGTTCAGAAAGTATTTGTTCTTTACTCATCTCACCGCCACCATGAGCCAGAACTCCAGTTCCTAACTTTTTACCATGAGACAAAACTCCAGTACCTAACTTTTTACCATGAGCTAGAACTCCACTACCTAACTTTTTACCATGAGCTAGAACTCCTTCACCAACAATTCTAAGCTTAACAAACTTTGATTTTTTTCTCTCACAAATCACACAAATTGCTTTAATCATTCCTCTAAGGCCTTTTGTACTATAAATCTCGATGTATTCCTCATGAATGCTATCTGTTGGCTTCTTACATTTCAAGCAGTAAATTTCCATTTCTATATTATAAAAACTTTTTTTAGTATAGGAAATGTCTCTTCGAGTAAGAGCGTTTAATTTTAGGCAAGATGTGGATACTGGTCATAAAGAACCTTTACCAAATGTTCCAATTAGAGCTTTAGATAGTTTTAGGTCCAAGTGGTTCAGGTAAATCACAACTAATCATGAATTGGATATTTTATGGAATGGTTAGTTATGACAGTTAAACAATTATTGCTTCAAGTTTAGATCAAAAGTTGTATCGTGGACTTATGTCAATGACAAAAGAAAACAAAGCTTACTCATGGGTGAATGGAATTGATGCTATGCCAGAAGTAGACTCGTATAAGAACTGCAAGAATGTAGTTGTACTTGATGATTTAATGACTGAGGATCAGACAAAGATACTAGACTATTTCACACGAGAAAGACATAAAGGTTTACACATTTTCTACCTTGCTCAAGGATTTACAAATATACCCAGGAGAGAAATTAGAAACAATGTAAATTTAATAGTAATCTTTAAGCAAAACACAACTGACATTGAGTATATCCGTGATGCATACGTTGGAGATATTGATAAGAAACAATTTAGAGAATGGGTTAACTCTTGCACTAGAAACCGTTTTGGATATTGTGTAATAGACCTAACTAAGACTGAATCAGAAGGTAGATTTTGGTCTGTTGATTCAGAGGGAAAGCAATTAATGATATTTTTTAATTCTTAAAAGATATAGTAAAATGTTTAATGGAAAAATGTACTCAAGTGGTAAAAAGCCTTACAAAGGTAGCGTTCAAGAAGCACTTGATTATGAATCTAAACTGCAAAACCTGCAAGATCTGAGAGATGCAAACATTCTAGAAAATTCTGGTGAGATGCAAAGAATAGAATCAGAAATAGCTGTAAGAGATGCTGCTGAGTATAGATTAAATGAGCAAGCATTAGAGAGATCTACTGATAACTCAGGTAAAGTTGTCATTGAGAAACTTAAAAGAGTCAGACCTAAACTTGCTTTACAAATAGAAAACAAAGAACAACTTCAGAAAGTTTTGCGACAAAAACCAAACATATCAAGTACTATTCAAAAAGCAAGAACAGCTGTTAGTGAAGGAAAGCATAAAAAAGCGATTACTATAGCAAATCAAGCAAAGACATATGCAGAAAATCCCGAAATACGAGAAGCTATTGATGTTGCTCAAAAAGGTTTAGCCGAAGAGTTAGATATATTTCCTACTACTGGCACTCCAAAAAGATCTGTTGTAGTACAAGATTATGATTAAGCTAAACTAATGGAAATAGTTAAAAATAAGAGGGATATCTACCAAATTATGTGACAAGAATAATAAATGAGATGGATAGTACAAATAAAGATTTAAAGTTATATGAGCTAGGACTAAAACTTTACAATGAAAAAATGTATACTAATGAAAAAGAATTAGAACAAACCGCTCATGATGTCCTTGAATATGCACAGAATTATTTTAGAGATGTTGAACAAAAAGATGAAATAAGTAAAGCATATGAATCAAAAATTGATAAGAAGAAATATTTACTTGATATTATTGGAGCAAAGAAAACTGGTGGAATATCTAAACCTATAAGAAAGATTGTTGAAAAACTTAGTGAGGAAAATCTTTCCAATGTTATTTCAGAGCTGGATAAAAAGAAAAAAAGAAGTGTGAAAGAGCAAAGAGTTTTAGATTATTTAAGACCAAAACTTGGCAAAGGAATAGAAATAATTCCATTAGTTGTAAAGAATGATTCAGAAGTATTTGACAAGATAGAATTGTGGATTCGTGAGCTTGCTGGTGGAAATACTGGAGTAGTAAATTCTATTAGTTCTGCTGTTGATTACCTTGCAAAGTCTAGACAAGTACCAAAGTCATATGTTGCTAAAATAATAAGCTTTTATATGATATATAGAAAATGTCAGATCTTCTTGGTGTAGCTAAGGATATTCTAAAGAATGTTGAGTCAATCAAAAAGGATACCATTGCAGGTAAGGAAGGATATGTTTTTAACATAACTGGAACTACTAATCCTATTAGAGTAAACATCAACAACCCAATAAGACTTAAGAATAAAAAATTTAAGGTATGTCTCAAAAAGTTTGTTGGAACTAATTCTATTAAAAATATAACATCTGCAAATAATACTTTCGTTTACAGACTTACAGGTGGATCTGACAGAATAGTAAGGATTCCTCCTGGAATATATGCAGCTGTTTCTGATGATGTAAATATTGGAATTGCTGATACAATAAATAATTATATTGTATTATCTGGAAGTGATAAGTTTGTTTTAGGTATTGATACTGCTACTTCTAATTCTCGGATTACTATGCCTGCTGGGTTTACATTTGCTGCAACTAAGTCTACGATAGCTCCATTACTTGGATTTACCGGAACTGTTTATACAACTGATAAAACACTTCCACTATCTACATATACTGCAGATCCTGGAAAGCAGTTCACACAAGTAGTTTTAGATCCTGGAGAGAAAATTACTTCAGAAAATGAAGTTTTTGTTTCTGACTTGAATTTAATTCTTATAAACTGTAATTTGGTTGCTAGTGGAACAAGTTACGTAAATAATATCGAAACACAAGCTCTTAAAAGTTTTGCTTATAACTTTTATCCTTGGGAATAAATGGTATATGAGCCAAACACCCTTGAATATCACAATCTTGTTGGAGAATCTATTTCTGATATATTGATTACAATTACAGATCAAAATTTGAAAGTTTTAGATTTTGGTTCGCAGCAAATTACTGTTGTAATAGAAATTATTGAAATATAATATAAGAATGTCTATAAGAATCACTGGAACTACTAGTTCTGATTCAAAAACTCTTGTTCAATCATATTAGGATCAGATTCTGGTTATAACAAAATAGGCTTGCGAAGAGTTGAGTTTACTTATACTAACAAAGTAGTATTAAATATTATTTCTAATGTAAACAATTTTCTTTGGTATAAATCAGGTTATACAACTCCTCATTCATCTATTGAGATTGCTGAAGGATATTACGATAGTAATAAAATTGTTAATACTCTAAATACTGCTTTATCAGCAGCTGGCGCTCTATATGTTGTCTCAGGCAGTGTCAAGTGGTGGAATAAAGTTTAGTGTTGATGGTGACGATAAAATAATTATGCTAGTTTATAATGATTACATTGTATTACTTGGAAGTAATGCGGGTGGGATAATACATTCAATTGGTGATGCACTTGGTTTCAGTTCAAATAAGTAGGGTTCGTTCGATCCTGCAATGGTTGGTGGAACTCCATATGAAGCTGTAGAAAAAGCTATGTACTTCTCTGGCACTTATAAAGCTTGGAATAAAATGCGAATGCCTGACAATTCTGGCGTAAGATGGATAAGTGTTGACTGCGATCTTGTTAATCCAGAAATGAATTATGTCGAATATAAGCAAGGTTTTTTAAAACAGTCATCATCTTTGTATATAATAGATAGTGATGATATAAATCCTGGAGAAAAAGTAGATGTGCATATTCCAAATGTCTTATTTTTACCTACAAGAGGAGACATCGATGGTATTAGCTCTATAGAAATAAATCTAACAGATCAAAATGAAAACTTAATAAACATTATTACTGATGTTGTTGCTACAATAGAAATTTCAAAATAATATAAGAATGTCCAAGGGAATAACTGGGACGACTAGTTCTGACTCAAAGACTCTAGTTCCACCAATAAATGGATCAGAATATAAAAAGGTTGGATTGCAAAGAATTGAATTTAGTTATCCAAAAAAGCCAATAATTAAAATAGTTAAGGATGTTAATGATGATTTATATTTTAAAAAACAAGCATCAGCACCACATCCAGAGTTTATAACAATTCCTGCCGGATACTATGGTAGTGTTGGAATTGTAGCTAGATTAAACAGAGAACAGATTAATTCTGGAAGCTTTTACATCCCTAGAACTAGTAAAGGTGGTATACCGTTTAGTGTTGATAGTGATGACAAAATTAAAATGCAAGTTTTTGGTTTGTATGTTGTATTATTTGATTATGATAATTCTATAAGTGATACTATTGGCTTTAACTCAAAACTACAAGGTACAACCAGTAACTCAAAAAATAAAAGCTTTTATCGAGTAGGATTATATAAAGCGTGGAACAATCTTAGAGATGGCGAAAGATTTATTAGTGTTGACTGCGATCTTGTTAATCCATTTATGAATTTTATAGAAAATAAAGACGTAAATCAATCTTCTTCATTATTTGTAATCAATACTAATGATTTGGTTCCGGTTCAAATAGTAGACATTCATTTAAAAAATGTGCTATTTCTACCAACTAGAACAGATTGGATAAGCAACTTTAAAATAAGTCTATCAGATGAAGACGGAAATCATGTAGACTTTATAAGTGATATTATAGTTACAATAGAAATTTCAAAATAATATAGGATGGGTAGCTATGCTAAAATTGGTCATGGTAGGATAACTGGTAGAAAATATCACGGATCTGGTATACTTGACAAGATTATTGATGGTGTTGGTAAAGCAGCACCTGTGCTTACTGGACTAACTGGACTTAGCATGACCATTGCTAACAAAGGTATTGAGATGCATCAGGCTAGAAAATTAACTGAATTACAAACAAAGAAAGAGAAGATTGACCAGGAGTATGCTAATAAACTTAGAGATATTGATGCTAAAGCTGAAGAGGAAAGAAGAAAGAAAGAATATGAGTATGAATTAGAAAAACGTAAAAAAGAAGAAGATTATGATAGAAAGCTTAAAGAGATTGATCTTGAGATAAAACGAGCTATGCTTAACAAACTTCAACGTAAGAAGAAGAAATACAAGGCAAAGATGGAGGATTCTGAGACAGAGGATTATTCAGAAACGTTAAAGGAAAATGATCCTAAGGCATACAAAGAGATAGAAAAAGTTATAAAAGAGAAATCTGCTGTTCCTGCAATTATGCCTGCTACAAGAGCTGATGGATATGGAGGATACATGAAAAAAATTGGTGCTGGTTTATACATTCATAATAAGAAATACATTTTTACTTTTTTATATAGAGAAGAAATGGCAAGTGCACCGATTGACACCATACTTGAATTAGGAGATCCTAGTTTTCCTAATTGCAAGATTAAAGATTATCAATACAGAGAGTTTTATCAGAGTAATGGAAATGAGACTGATAGTATTGTAAATAAATTAGTTACATTTTCTGTTCCTGGCGAGCAGCAACTTTGCTATGTGCTGTCAGATGCTTATCTGCTGCTTGAAGGACAATTGCAAGTTCAAACAGCTGCTGGTGGAAACTTTGCAGCACCTGCTAAAACTCTTGCTGCTGGATTTGTTAACACTGCTGGAGCATGGATGTTTAGTTCGATGAGAATCAGACTTGGTGCTGAAGAAATAGAAAGCTATTCATTGAAAGAAGGCCCTGGAAGTGTATCAACTCTTATGGGTCACCTTACATATCCAAATGACTACAACCGAACAGAAGGACCTGCAACTGGATGGAAGAAAGATGAAGCAAATTCGTTTGATGATCTGTATACAGGCAGCAGTGCTTATGTTAGTCCGAATAATAATAATAATAATAATAATATATCACTTGATAAAGCGCCCTCAGAGAACTTAATCTCTCTCTAGGCGCTTTACATTTGCTGTAAAGTGAAATGCAATGGAATGGTAAGTAAAATCATGCTCGAAAAACAAACGAAATGAATAATGTAATGTAATGTATTGTAATGTATCTCCGTCAGTAAATCCACAAAGTCATAAAGATCATGTGGGTGTTACGCAGGAGAGTTTTGTATAGCCCACTCACAGCCTAAGCGGCTTTCGGTACGCATTCGCTAGCCAACAGACTTCGTCTCACGCAACAAAGAGAAAGTGGGAAGCATAGCAGAGTTAGGAGATCAGTTGAGGTAGTGAGTAGCATAGAAGTAGCAGTTCAGGACCGCTGAAAAATATGTGCCATAGTCGGCAGTTGCAGAGTAGATGTCGTTGCGTAAGAATTGTGGAAGCAAGTTCCACAGTCTAGGACCTGCAGAGCTAAAGCTTCTGTCGCCAACTGTCTTTAACCGGAGGAATGAGACAGCAAATTAATTGTCCACACAGGACCTGAGGGCACGAACAGGCTGAAACTGATGCAGCAGTTCAGCTAGGTACGAAGGAGCCAAGCCGTGGCGGGCCTTGTGGGTCAGCGTAAGAACTTTGCTCTGTATCCTTTGCTCAACCGGCAACCATCCTAGCTCTTTCAGCAAACGTGATACGTGCTCAAACCGCTGGGACTTGAACACCAGCCTTGCAGCCATATTCATAGTCCGCTGTAGTGGCATGATAGCTTTCTTTGGTAGCCCAGCCAAAAGGGAATTACAATAATCAAGCCGAGACAGAACTAAAGAGCTAGTTAAATTTTTTACAAGCCACTGTGTGAGACAGCTTCTAATCTTGGATAGGGATAGGATGTGATGGCTAGCTGTAGAGGCAGTCTTCTGAATGAAGCTTTTGAAATTGAGGCAGCTGTCGAACACGACACCTAGATTTCGAGCACGTGGTGAAGGTCGCACAATAGCATCACCTATTAGAACAGCAAAGCCTTTTAATCCAGCCATACGCTTAGGGTGTCCTATAAGAAGCAGTTCGGTTTTATCGTCATTTAATTTCAGGAAGTTTTCCGACATCCACGATCGAATATCGGCAAGGCAAGCATTCAGTTTCTCAGTTGCTGCAGCAGATTCCGACGGTTTAAATAACAAATACAACTGAGTATCGTCAGCATAGAAGTGATATCCTATTCCATGGGCCTTAATAACTTTTCCCAGAGGTTGCGTATAAATGGAGAACAGCAAGGGACCAAGTACAGACCCTTGAGGGGCTCCACAGGTGACCCTTCTCATGTCTGAGACCTGACCCCCACACGACACGGATTGAACACGATCAGACAAGTATGATTTAAACCACGCCAGTGCTTCGTCTGCCAGACCGATCGTTGTTCTCAATCGTTCGAGCAGAACTTCGTGATCAATGGTGTCGAAGGCAGCAGACAGATCTAGCAGAGCTAGGGCAGTGACATTCCCGTCGTCGTTGACACGTAGAATGATATGGTTAGGGGTGACATGCACAGGGTCAGCATGCAAATGTGGTTAGTGGCAGCATGCACAGTGTCAGCATGCGAAAGCACACCAAGAACGAATCACAGGGACCCGCTAAATGCTGTGCTAAATAGGTGTGTTTTTAGGTTCCTTTTAAATGTGGTCAGGTCAGGGGATGTTCTGACGCAGGTCGGGAGGGAGTTCCAGGCTTTGGGAGCATATGAACTAAATGCATGGTCTCCAAAGGATTTAAGGTTTGTATTAGGTATTTCTAGACTGTTGGATTCCGAAAAGCTGGTGTTACGATGCTTGGCCTGATGGGATAGTGTATCTGACAGATAGGCTGGAGCCATAGAATGAAGGGACCTAAAAGTGAGCGACAAAACCTTAATTATAATAATAATAATATTGCACTTGATAAAGCGCCCTCAGAGAACTTAATCTCTTTCTAGGCGCTTTACATTTGCTGCAAAGTGATACGCAATAGAATAGTAAGTAAAATCATGCTTGAAAAACAAACAAAATGAATAACATGGTTAGGGGTTACATGCACTGGGTCAGCATGCAAATGTGGTTAGTGGCAGCATGAACAGTGTCAGCACGCATAAGCACATCGAGGACGAATCACAAGGACCCACTAAATGCTGTCCTAAATAGGTATGTTTATAAGTTTCTTTTAAATGTGGTCAGGTCAGGAGATGTTCTGATGCAGGTCGGGAGGGAGTTCCAGGCTGTGGGAGCATACGAGCTAAATGCACGGTCTCCAAAGGATTTAAGGTTTGTACGAGGTATTTCTAGACTGTTGGATTCCGAAAAGCGAGTGGTACAATGCTTTGCCTGATGGGGTAGTATATCTGAAAGGTAGGCTGGAGCCATAGAATGAAGAGACCTAAAAGTGAGCGACAAAACCTTGAAGTCAATCCGTTGCTTGACTGGTAGCCAGTGCAGGTCGGTGAGAAGTGGAGTAATGTGGCAACTGCGATGCTCACGACAGACATGCCTAGCTGCAGAGTTTTGCACCAGCTGCAATCGCCTGATCGCACATGCTGGTAGGCCTGTAAGCAATGAGTTGCAGAAGTCGAGACGAGATGTCACGAATGCATGGACCAACTTGGACGTGGTATCCTTATCTAAACAAGCCCTAATTTTAGCAATGTTATGAAGCTGAAAATAGGCTGATTTGACTGTGGAGCTGATGTGGTCGTCTAACGAGAGGTCGCTTTGGAATATGACACCTAGATTTCGAGCTGATGCAACTGGAGATATGCTGGCAGAGCCAATTTTGAAAGTCAGCCTTTCCAATTTCTGAATAAGACTAGGTTTGCCCATAACTAGTAAGTTAGTTTTATCATCGTTTAGTTTTAGAAAATTTGCTGCCATCCATGATCGGATGTCATCAATGCATGCAGCAAGTGAGTTGAGAGAATTTGAGGTGCTCGAAGGCTGGGAGGGATCAAAGCAAAGGTACAACTCAGTGTCATCCGCATAGAAGTGAAAGCCTAGATTGTGCTTGGCAATCACATCAGCGAGAGGGAGAGTATAAACGGTGAAAAGGACCGGACCTAGCACAGAGCCCTGAGGTACTCCATATTTTAGAGGTACTTCAGATGATCTTTGTCCATTCACATCAACACTCTGGAGTCTCCCACTGAGATAGGACCTGAACCACTGCAGAGCAGTGCCAGTGATGCCCAGGCGAGATGAAAGGCGCTCTAGAAGTACTTTGTGATCGATGGTATCAAAAGCTGCCGAAAGATCGAGCAAAACAAGAAGAGACACTCTACCCATGTCTGCATTCCTAAGTAGGTCGTTGTATACCCGAAGCAATTCTGACTCTGTGGAGTGATTAGCTCTAAAGCCAGACTGGAACGTACTAGCATTTGAAGTCAATCCGTTGCTTGACTGGTAGCCAGTGCAGGTCGGCGAGAAGTAGAGTAATATGGCAACTGGAACTCTCACGGCAGACAAGCCTAGCTGCAGAGTTTTGCACCAGCTGCAATCGCCCGATCGCACATGCTGGTAGGCCAGTAAGCAGTGAGTTGCAGAAGTCGAAACGGGATGTCACGAATGCATGGACCAACTTGGACGTGGTATCTTTATCTAAACAAGCCCGAATTTTGGCAATGTTATGAAGCTGAAAATAGGCAGATTTGACTGTGGAGCTGATATGGTCGTCTGACGAGAGGTCGCTTTGGAATATGACACCTAGATTTCGAGCTGATTCAACTGGAGATATGCTGGCAGAGCCAATTTTGAGAGTCAGCCTTTCCAATCTCTGGATCACACTGGGTTTGCCCATAACTAGTAAGTTAGTTTTATCACCGTTAAGTTTTAGAAAATTTGCTGCCATCCATGTGCGGATGTCATCGATGCATGCAGCTAGTGAGTTTAGAGAATTTGAGGTGCTCGAAGGCTGGGAGGGATCAAAGCAAAGGTACAACTGAGTGTCATCTGCATAGAAGTGAAAGCCTAGATTGTGCTCGGCAATCACATCAGCAAGAGGCAGAGTATAAACCGTGAAAAGAACCGGACCTAGCACTGAGCCCTGAGGTACTCCATATTTCAGAGGTACTTCAGATGATCTTTGTCCATTCACGTCAATACTCTGGAGTCTCCCAATGAGATAGGACCTGAACCACTGCAGAGCAGTGCCAGTGATGTCCAGGCGAGATGAGAGGCGCTCTAGAAGATCTTTGTGATCGATGGTATCAAAAGCTGCCGAAAGATCGAGCAAAACAAGCAGAGACACTCTACCCATGTCTGCATTACTAAGTAGGTCGTTGTATAGCCTAAGCAATGCTGACTCTGTGGAGTGATTAGCTATGAAGCCAGACTGGAACTTACTAGCAAGGTGTGAGGTTTCGATATACGAGTTCAGCTGGTCAGCCACGACCCGTTCGAGTGTCTTTGATAGGAACGGTAGAAGGGAAACTAGGCGGTAGTTGCTTAAGTTCTCTTGGTCTAGTGTAGCTTTCTTGAGAAGTGGCCTGACTACAGCTTTTTTGAAAAGTGCTGGGACATGACCCGAGGCTAATGACATACTAATTATGTTAGTTATGCATGGCAGCAGCAGATCAATGCAACGTAGGAGCAGGACAGTGGGAATAGGGTCCAGAGGACTTGTTGTCTTCTTTGATTGAGATACGAACTTTAGGACTAGATCACTAGCGACCTGCTTAAATGCAGACACTGAGGTGCAGCCAGGAACCGAGGAACAGCATTCTAGTGGGGAGGTTGTCATCGCAGGGATGGATCCCCTGATCTTGTCAATCTTTTGCACAAATAATCGAGAGAAGCGATCGGCTAGATCATTATTAGGATCATCAGGTAAGGAGCTAATCTGGGAACGGTTGAGGAGATGGTTTATTGTCGACATCAGCATTTTTGGATTGTGCATCTGTGATTCAACAATGTTTTTATAAAAACTAGACTTGGCCTTTGCTAGGATCGATTGGTACGACCTACAGTAGTCTTCATATGCCTGTCGATGGACAGTTAGTCAGGATCTTTTGTATGCTTTTTCAAGCTTTCGTTTAGTAGACTTGGCTAGTTTAATGTCTGTGGTAAACCATAGGCCGTCTGGGCGGGGGCGCGCAGTGCGCTTTGTCAGAGGGGCAAACTCGTCTAGCCTGTCAGCTAGTGTCGTGTTGAAGCTATCTACCAATGATGACAGATCGGAGGGAGGATTGAGCAGCAGAGGTGAAGCAGATATTCTCGCACGGACAGCATCGATGTCAAGGGTCTTGAGGTTTCGCGATTCACATGTTATTTTAGAGGAGGATGTGGGCGCACACTGTAGATTGAATGAGATCTGCATGTGGTCAGATAAGCATGATTTGGTAATCATTAGTGATGACAAAGTGCAGTTATATGAGAAAGAGAAAATCTGGTCGAGTGTGTGACCCTTGATGTGAGTAGGGCCATGCACATGAGCCACAAGAGACAATGAGTCAGTCAATGCACGAAATTCGGTGCTGAAAGCGTCAGATAAGTTATCAAAGTGAACGTTGAAATCACCCATTACGAGGAAGGATCGATTTCTTGCACACAGAATCGAAATGAGATCGGAGAAATCTGAGATAAAGGAGGATTTGGTACCTGGTGGGCGATAGACTACTGCCACTATCGGTAGCTTGTTTTCGGGTGAGATCAGGACAATTGATTCAAAAGACTGCTTCGAGGGTACCGCAAATGGCTTGAAGTTGAATTTCGAGCGCACGACAATAGCAACTCCACCTCCAGTTTTGATTGATCTAGGGGTGTGAAAGAACGAGAAACCAGATGGAGTTGCGTCTTTAATTGTCGGACAGTTTATCGATTTCAGCCAAGTTTCAGTTAGGGCGAGCAGGTCGATACCATTTTCAGAAATAAGGTCGCTTATTACCAGAGGTTTATTGCACATTGAGCGAGGATTCCAAAGGCAAGCGTTAGGTCTGGCCGATGGGGTTACAACAGGCTTGATGACCACTAAGTTTGAGGAATTTACAGTGACGCATGTAGGGGAGCGTGCTGAGCGGTTCGAGACAAGGCTAGGAATACCGAACGAGCTGGTACTCAGCTTGCAGGTTCCGCCCAACGAGCGGCGTCTGAGCTGGCGGTTCCGGCCACCGCAGCGGCTACTGGGTGCTTTTCTTTTGTTAATGCATAGTTCATGAATCTTAGCAACAACATGCACATTCGTGCCTCCATTAAGCCCCCTCCGACCACAGCAATCGCCGTTCCTCAAAATGTGACCTTTCTTAAAAGGTTCTCTGATGTTTCTGCCTGTGATGTGGCTGCCTTAATAAGGTCTAGCAAAAAGAGCTCGTCTCCTGAAGACCCTATACCTTCATCTCTGTGGTCTTCACTGGCAGACCAACTTAGCCGTGCCATAACCAAGATTTTTAATGCTTCTTTGGGAAAAGGGGTCGTCCCAAAGTCCTTCAAATCGGCAATCGTTAGACCTATTCTTAAAAAGCCTGGATTAGACACAGAGTCCTAGCAAACTATCGTCCAGTTTCCCTTCTTCCGTTCTTATCAAAGATTCTGGAAAAAATTGTTGCTAAGCAGCTAGTTGAACATATTGAAAATAATGGAATGTCAGAAACATTTCAATCAGGTTTCAAGAGGCAGCACTCTACTGAAACTGCTCTCCTCCGTGTTAACAATGATATTATACGTGGCAACGACGACGGGAATGTCACTACCCTAGCTCTGCTAGATCTGTCTGCTGCTTTTGACACCATTGATCACGAAGTTCTGCTCGAACGATTCAGAACAACGACCAGTCTGGCAGACTAAGCACTGGCGTGGTTTAAATCATACTTGTCTGATCGTGCGCAATCCGTGTCGTGTGGGGGTCAGGTCTCAGGCAAGAGAAGGTCACCTGCGGAGCCCCTCAAGGGTCTGTACTTGGTCCCTTGCTGTTCTCTATTTATACGCAACCTCTGGGAAAAGTTATTAAGGCCCATGGAATAGGATATCACTTCTATGCTGCCGATACTCAGTTGTATTTGTCATTTAAACCGTCGGAATCTGCTGCAGCAACTGAGAAACTGAATGGTGGCCTTGCCGATATTCGATCGTGGATGTCGGAAAACTTCTTGAAATTAAATGACGATAAAACCGAACTGCTTCTCATAGGACACCCTAAGCGTGTGGCTGGATTAAAAGGCTTTGCTGTTCTAATTGGTGATGCCATTGTGCGACCTTCACCACGTGCTCGAAATCTAGGTTTCGTGTTCGACAGCTGCCTCAATTTCAAAAGCTTCATTCAGAAGACTGCCTTTACAGCTAGCCATCACATCCGATCCCTATCCAAGATTAGAAGCTGTCTCTCACAGTGGCTTGTAAAAAATTTAACTAGCTGTTTATTTCTGTCTCGGCTTGATTATTGCAATTCCCTTTTGGCTGGGCTACCAAAGAAAGCTATTATGCCACTACAGTGAACTATGAATATGGCTGCAAAGCTGGTCTTCAAGTCCCAGCGGTTTGAGCACGTGTCTCCTTTGCTGAAAGAGCTAGGATGGTTGCCGGTTGAGCAAAGGATACAGAGCAAAGTTCTTACGCTGACCCACAAGGCCCGCCACGGCTTGACTCCTTCGTACCTAGCTGAACTGCTGCATCAGTTTCAGCCTTTTCGTGCCCTCAGGTCCTGTGTGGACAATAAATTAGCTGTCTCATTCCTCCGCTTGAAGACAGTTGGCGACAGAAGCTTTAGCTCTGCAGGTCCTAGACTGTGGAACTCGCTTCCACATTTCTTACGCAACGACAACTACTCTGCAACTGCCGACTATGGCACATCTTTTTCAGCGGTCATGAACTGCTACTTCTATGCTACTCACTACCTCAACTGATCTCCTAACTCTGCTATGCTTCCCACTTTCTCTTTGTTGCGTGAGACGAAGTCTGTTGGCTAGCGAATGCGTACCGAAAGCCGCTTAGGCTGTGAGTGGGCTATACAAAACTCTCCTGCGTAACACCCACATGGTCTTTATGAATTTGTGGAGTTACTGACGGAGATACATTACATTTGCTGTTTTTAAATACTCACTGTGGTAAGCTGTTTATTGTTAGATAGACGTTGTTAGACTTTTCTTTCTTAAGAGTATTTTAAGTATTGAATTATAAAGGAAGATCAAAATCATTACTACAAATATCACAGGATAATCTACTATAAACCTTTGCCACTTCTTATATAAATGCATTTCCTTAAATGATCGTAACTAATGTAGAAAATAGTAAGTTGAAGAAACAGGTAAACTGAATACCTAGCTTGCCAGTTTCATTTGTGGATGCCTGCTAACTTTAGAAAAGCAAGCGGTGCTGTATCATTAAACAACTACTCTTGGGATGTCTTGAGTGCAATTCAAGACCTGAACACTCCGCACTTCTAATATGCGTGCTTTATTGAAACCGGCATCATTTGTTCCAGGTATACTATTTAGGTGTCCTAGTTTATGACTTCCCGACTCCTGTAGCGTTTTCTGGACTTCATGAATACTTTTCATTCACATTTCATTCTCCTTATGCTAGACAGCCTCAGTGGGAATAACTCAACAATAGCAATATGCGCCGTCGGCGAACTCCTTCAAATAACAGATCTCCAGTTCCTCAATATTGAGCAGACTACTTGCAGCATTCCCCAAGGTAGAAAGCAGAAAACGTTCACGGTACCGTTCGAACTAACGTTGCGGTCAAACGATGGTGCTGACATGACTACTTTGAACATGAGGATAAAATGCGAAGTATTTGGCAACAACCGAACTGGTGAGAGATCGGAATTCCATGACAAGGCGTGGGTAGAGGTGTCGGCATGTAGAAAAGATGCAGGTAAGCTGATGTTTGCTGCGCTTGTCAGTACTCACTGTGCTAAGCTGTTTATTGTTAGACAGTCTGTTCTTTCTAAAGAGTATTTTAACTATTGAATTATAAAGCAAGATCTAAACGATTACTAAAGTTATCGCGGGATCAGCTACTATAAACCTTTACCACTTCCTATATAAAGGCATTTCCTTAAATGACTGTAACTAATGTAGGCAATAGTAAGTTGAAGAAACAGGTAAACTGAATAACTAGCTTGCCAATTTCATTTGTGGATTTCTGCTAACTTTTCTAAAGCAAGCAGGGCTGTATCAATTAATAACTACTCGTGGGATTTCTTGAGAGCAATTCTAGACCTGGACACTCAGCACTTCTAATATGCATGTAATACTAAAACGGCTATATGTGTTCTAGGTATACTATTTAGGTGTCCTAGTTTGTGACTTCCCGACTCATGTAGCATATTCTGGACTTCATGAATACTTGTAATCCACACTTCTTTGACTGCAGTCCAATGGATGTGACTGCTAACTATAAAGACTGGCTCAGAATCTTCAATGATTTAGCTAAGTTATGCCATTTGCTAGAATATTTCCTTAGTGAGAAGCATAGCTGATTCAGGGAAGCAGTTGAGGTGGTGAGTAGCACGGACGTAGCCGTACAGGACTGCTGAAAAAGATGAGTCGGCAGCACGAGAAGAGTTGTCATTGCGTAGGAATTGAGAAGTGAGTTACACAGTCTAGGACTTGCATAGCTCAAGCTTCTGTCGCCAACGGTCTTTAAGCGAAGGAGCGGAACCGCTAGTTTATTGTCCATACATGACCTGAGGGCACGAGGAGGCTGAACCTGGTGAAGGAGTTCAGCTAAATATGGAGGAGCGACGCCGTGGCGGGCTTTGCGGGTCAGCATAAGAACTGTGCTCTGTATCCGCTGATCAACTAGCAGCCATCCTAGCTCTTTTAGAAAAAAAGACACGTGGTCAAACCTATGGGACTTGAAAATTAGCCTTGCAGCCATATTCACAGCCAGCTGCAATGGCCTAGGTGCTTTTGTTGGTAGCCCAGACAAAAGATAATTACAATAATCAAGAGGAGACGGAACTAAGGAGCCAGTAAAATGTTTTGCATGCCACTATGGAAGACAGCTCTTAATCTTAGAACAAGGATCGGACGTGATGGCTAGCTGTACAAGCAGTCTTCTAAATGATGCTTTTGAAATTTAGGCAGCTGTTCAAAACGACACCTAAATTTCGACCTCGTAGTGATTGTTGCACACTACCATTGCCGATAAAAAAACAAAAGCGAAGTTTTTGCTCTGTTTTAAACAGATCGGCGAGGGTTGGTGACCTCACGCCTACAATAATTGCTGCATTGGCTTCAGCTTTCTCCTGGAGTTCGGTCTTCCGGTAAACCCACAAGAGGTACTATTCCCTAAAATAAATACTCCGGAATGTACCAGAATATCCAGATCCTAGATCATGCGATTTATTAAAAAAATGTCGATGCTAGATGTGACTCTTGCATTAGTATATTTTTTCTATCTACTTCCTAACCACTTATAATATCCGACTACTTTATTTATCCAACACCTAAGTGATAAACTATAAGTGAACTATAGAACTCACCGAAATACTGGTAAGTACTATGTAGTCGGCTAACTGATGCATGGTAACTGAACAGCGACTAGGCTTGGGCTGAGGTATAGCGAGCACTCAGTTGAAACTACTAGTGAGTTATTTTGGTACGGTGAAGCTACGCGAAGATATAAATAAGATTGGATCTGGCAAGACGTTAATGAGCCAAGAAGAATCATAAGGTGCTAGAAGGGCTTATAATGTATATCTGAGACCACCCCACCAGGGTTCTTATTCTATCAGTCCATGCGTTCTGACAAGGTTGATGGTGGGTCGCATTCGTTGTGGTCGAATCGTTTGCCTATAAGATGTGCCGTTTTTCGCATGGGCGTCCTTTGAATCAGCTACAATCAGGTCTTCATCAATAACAGTGCCTCTTACTGTTGTAATATACTGACCTCCTTCTGATTGTCTAAACTTGTTTGTAGAGGAGTTTTCAGAGTTCCACCCTAAAATATTTGTGTGACAGGCCGTTAAGAATTGCTGGAGACTTCAATATTCACGTTGACAACCCCAGCAAAAGCCTGGTCCGCTCATTTCTTGACTTTCTGGAGAACTTTGGATTGGTCCAACGTGTTAATCATACCACCCATGTCGGTGGCCGTGTTCTTGATCTTGTGATCATAAAGGATGTGCTCCCAACTAACATTGCAGTGAGCCAGCTGACCCTCACAGATCATTGTACGGTCGCGTTTCCTGCTCACTTGTACGTACACGGTAATGTCGAACTTGTCAAGTGACGTAACTTACAAAGCATTGACATAGACACATTTTTGAATCCTTTAGTGCAGGTCTTCTTAATCTGCATTCAGAATCGACCGGCAGCCTCGTGACCCTCACTGATGCAGTGAACATGGCACTCAGAGGTGCTCTTCACAATCATGCTCCCGTTCATTCTATTTGCGCACAAAGTCATGGAGATTTCTTTTCATTTAAAAAAAATTCCTAAGGATGCGACCGGTTGAGCTGAGGTTGTTGAACGTTGTTTGATGAAAGCGGAGTAAGATTCAGATCTAGTCATTTCAAAGACTTCCTTTGATTTTACACCCGTAAGCTTAAAAATACAGGCTTCTTATTTCACTCGAAAGCTGAATTCCTACCAGTCGGAATCAAAACAGACTTTTTGGACAGTAAATCATTTACTGGTCAATCCTGAGAGGTCTGACTCCCCAGATATCAGGGGCTCAGCCGATTATTTGTCAGCCTTATTTACGGAAAAAATTGTGCACATTCGTGCCTCCATAAAGCCATCCCCGATTAAAGCGATAGTGGAATCATGGCCTGCGACTTTCCTTAAAAGGTTTTCAGAGGTTCCAGCATGTGATGTAGCTACCTGAATAAGATCTAGCACTAAGAGCTCATCTCCTGGAGACCATATACCATCATCTCTGTGATCTTCACTTGCTGACCAACTTAGCCCTACCATAACCGAGATTTTTAATGGTTCTTTGGGAAAAGGGGTCATACCCAAGATCTTCGGATCGGCAATCGTTAGACCCATACTTAAAAAGCCTGGATTGGATACAAAGGTCCTTGCAAACTATCGCCCAGTTTTCCTTCTTCCTTTCTCGTCAAAGATTTTTGAAAAGATTGTTGCTAAGCAGCTATTTGAACATATTGAAAAGAATGAAACGTCAGAAATATTTCAATCAGATTTCAAAAGGCAGCACTGTACTGAAACTGCTCTCCTCCGTGTTAACAACGACATTCTGTGCAGCAACGATGACGGAAATGTCGTCTGCGTAGCTCAGCTAGATCTGGCAGCTGCCTTCGAAACCATTGATCACGATTTTCTATTTAAACGATTGAGAATAACGATCGGTCTGGAGGACAAAGCACCGGTGTGGTTTAAATCGTAGTTGTCTGATTGTGTCCAATCCGTGTCGTATGGGGGTAATTTCTCAATGAGAGACGGGTCACCTGCGGAGTCACTCAAGGCTCCATACTCGGTTCGCTGCTGTTCTCCATTTATACTCAGCTTCTGGGAATAGTGATTAAGGCCCATGGAATAGAATATAACTTTTAAGGTAACGGTACTCAGCTGTATTTTTCAGTCAAACCGTCGGAATCTGCTGCAGCAACTGAGAAGCTGAATGCTTGCCTTGCCGATATTCGATCTTGGGTGTCGGAAAACTTCTTGAAAATAAATGACGATAAAACCAAACTGCAGCTCACAGGACACCCTAAGCGTGCGGCTGGCTTAAAAGGCTTTGCTCTATCAGGAGCGAGAGAATCAAGCAACTTAACACAAATTTGCCCAAACGTCGAAGTCGAAACAGTACTCGGTAGCACTGCAGTTCGATTATAATTTTACATTATCTTACTTTATATTTTGGAATACCTTCGCAAGGCGCACGACTGAAAAAGAGACGTGATGTCACAAATAAATGGACCTACTTGGATGTGGTAGCACTGTATAGTCACTTACAGTAGGCCAACATGACTGCGACTGATGTAGTTGTTTAGTTAAAGTTCAATTTTGAACAGGACACAAAACTGCTTTCCGAAGGTAATCGAATGCGGAAACGATACAGCTAAGACCTGTTTGAAGTTATTGTGATTGTTATTTGAGCGTAGTGCGTAAGAATTTAAGTGCCTATGGATATCTAAATGCTTATCGCTTCGGGCTGCCTGGTCTCCCAAGACGGCGGCTGCTTTAGCTAGGCCGACGGCTAGTAACCTGCACATTAGTTGTGATCGCCAGCAGCTGTTATCGCTTCGTCGTCGTAGATCAAATGCATTCCTAGATATTAATGTTGTTGCTAAGATTCATGAATTATGTAATAGCAAAAAAAAGCACGCTGTAGCCGCCGAGGTGGCCGAAACCGCCAGGTCAGGCACAGCTTGTTCATCTGGAAGTGTGGGCCAAGTACCCACTCTTTGGTATTCCTAGCATTGTCTAGAAACGTTCAGCACGCTCCCCCACATGCGTCAATGTAAATCTCTCTAATTTAGTGGTCATCAGGCATGTTGTAAATTCCATCGGCCAGACTTAACGATTGCCTTTGGATTACTTGCTCAATGTGCAATAACCATCTGGTAATAAGCGACCTTATTTCTGAAAATAGTATCGACCTGCTCACCCTAACTGAAACTTGGCTAAAATCGATAAACTGCCCGACAATAAAAGACGCTACCCTGTCTGCTTTCTGGTTCTTTCACACCCCTAGATCGACCGAAACTGGAGGTGGAGTTGCCATTATCCTGAGTTCGAAATTCAACTTCCAGCCATTTGCAGTACCCTCGAAGCAGTCTTTTGAATCAATTGTCTTGGTCTCGTTCGAAAACAAGCTACCAATAGTGGCAGTAGTCTATCACCCACCAGGTACCAAATCCTCCTTTATCTCAGATTTCTCCGATCTCATTTCGATTCTGTGTGCAAGAAATAGATCCTTCCTCGTAATGGGTGATTTCAACGTTCACATTGATAACTTATCTGAAGCTTTCTGCATCGAATTTTGTGCATTGACTGACTCATTGTCTCTTGTGGCTCATGTGCATGGCCGTACTCACATCAAGAGTAACACACTCAACCAAATTTTCTCATACGACTGCACTTTGTCATCACCACTTATCACCAAATCCTGCTTATCTGACCACATGCAGACCTCATTCAATCTACAGTGTGTGCCCACCTCCTCCTCTACAATAAAATGTGAATAGCGAAACCTCAAGACCATTAACATCGTTGCTGTCCGTGCGAGAATATCTGCTTTACCTCTGCTGCTCGGTACTCCCTCCGATCTGTCATCATTGGTAGATATATACAACACGACACTAGCTGACACGCTCGATGTGTTTGCACCTCTTAAAAAGCACACTGTGCGCCCCCCCCGCCCAGACGGCCTATGGTTTACCACAGACATTAAACTAGCGTGGTCTACTAAGCGAAAGCTTGAAAAAGCATACACAAGATCCGGACTAACTGTCCATCGACAGGCATATGAAGACAACTGTAGGTCATACCAATCGATCCTGGCAAAGGCCAAATCTAGCTTCTATAGAAACATTGTTGAATCACATATGGACAATCCAAATATGCTTATGTCAAGTATAAACCATCTCCTCAACCGCTCCCAGGGAAGCTCCTTACCTAATGATCCTTGTGATGATCTAGCCGATCGCTTCTCTCGATTCTTTCTGCAGAAGATCGACAAGATCAGGGAATCCATCCCTGCGATGACAACGTCTCCACTAGAATGCTGCTCCCCGATTCCTGACTGCACCTCAATGTCTGCATTTAAGCAGGTCACTAGTGATCTAGTCCTGAAGTTCATATCCCATCATAGAAGACAACAAGTACTCTGGACCCTATACCCACTGTCCTGCTCATACGTTGCATTGATCTGCTGCTGCCATGCATAACTAACATCATTAATATGTAATTAGCCACAGGTCGTGTCCCAGCACCTTCCGAAAAAGCTGTAGTCAGGCCACTTCTCAAGAAAGCTACACTAGACCGTGAGAACTTAAGCAACTACCGCCCAGTCTCTCTTCTACCATTCCTATAAAAAATACTGGAACTGGTCGTCGCAGACCAACTAAACTCATATACCGAAACCTCATACCTTGCTAGTAAGTTCGAGTCTGGCTTTAGAGCTAATCACTCCACAGATTCAGCATTGCTTAGGGTATACAACGACCTACTTAGGAATGCAGATATGGTTAGAGTGTCTCTGCTTGCATTGCTCGATCTTTCGGCAGCTTTTGATACCATCGATCCTAGCTGAACTGCTGCATCATTCGTATCTAGCTGAACTGCTGCATCAGTTTCAGCCGGTTCGCGCCCTCAGGTCCTGTGTGGACAATAAATTAGCTGTCCCATTCCTCCGCTTAAAGACAGTTGGCGACAGAAGATTCAGCTCTGCAGGTCCTAGACTGTGGAACTCGCTTCCACAATTCTTACGCAACGGCATCTGCTCTCCAACTGCCGACTCTGGCACATCTTTTTCAGCGGTCCTGAACTGCTACTTCTAAGCTACTCGCTACCTCAACTGCTCTCCTAACTCTGCAATGCTTCCCACTTCCTCTTTGTTGCGTGAAACGAAGTCTGTTGGCTACTGAATGCGTACCGATAGCCGATTAGGCTGTGAGTGCGGTATACAAATCTCTCCTGTCTAACACCCACATAGTCTTTATGACTTTGTGGAGTTACTGACGGAGATACATGACGTGAACATCGATCACAAAGTTCTTCTAGAGCGCCTCTCATCTCGCCTAGGCATCACCGGCACCGCTCTGCAGTGGTCAAGGTGCTATCTCAGTGGGAGACTCCAGAGTATTGACGTGAATGGTCAAAGATCATCTGAAGTACCTCTGAATTATGGCGTACCTCAGGACTCTGTGCTGGGTCCGGTTCTTTTCACGGTTTATACTCTCCCACTTGATGATGTGATTGGCAAGCACAATCTAGGCTTTCACTTCTATGCGGATGACACTCAGTCGTACCTTTGCTTTGATCCCTCCCAGCCTTCGATCACCTCATTCTCTCAACTTTTTGATTCTCTCAACTCACTTGCTGCGTGTATCGATGACATCTGCGCATGGATGGAAGCAAATTTTCTGGAACTAAATGACGATAAATCAAACTTACTAAATATGGGAAAACCCAGTGTGATTTACAAATTGGAAAGGCTGACTCTCAAAATTGGCTCTGCCAGCATATCTCCAGTTAAGTCAGCTTGAAATCTAGGTGTCATATTCCAAAGTGACCTCTCTTTAGACGACCATATCAGCTCCACAGTCAAATCTTCAAATCTGCCTATTTTCAGCTTCATAACATTGCTAAAACTCGGGCGTGGTTAGATAAGGATACCAGGTCCAAGTCGGTCCTTGAATTCGTGACATCACTTCTCGACTTCTGCAACTCACTGCTCGCTGGCCTACCGGCATGTGCGATTAGGCGATTTCAGCTGGTGCAAAATTCGTCCTTGATGTGCTTATGCATGCTGCCACTAACCTCATTTGCAAGCTGACTCAGTTCATGTCACCCCTAACCACGTTATTCATTTTGTTTGTTCGTCAAGCATGATTTTACTAACTATTCAATTGCATTTCCCTTTGCAGCAAATGTAAAGCGCCTAGAGAGAGATTTAGTTCTCTGAGGGCGCTTTATCAAGTGCATTAAAATTACTACTAATATTTTAGGAGACGGCTGGCAGCAGCTATTCTGTGAGCAGGGAACTTACACATGCATAGAGCTTCTATGCGTGCGCTCGCACTGGTATCCCGTAAAAAGCAGGCAGGACAATAGCAGGCAAAATAATTTTAAAGAGTGCTGTTTTCAACATGTATTTATATTCACAATAGATATTTCACAGATGTTCATTTGCAGTATTTTATATGAGAAAACACATACATAGTCTAACTCAAATCTTGTCTCTGTTTCTTGCCAACTTTTAAATAAAATTGGAAATGTTTTAGTTACAGAGAAAGAGGTAATATACGCTAATAATGTTAGCCTGTTTGTTACTTTGTTACGGGTTTAGGTTCATGTTGTATGCAATTGTTTGAAGGTAATCTCCAACTAAGACCGTTGCAAGGTAGGTTACTGATGCTTCAAGTATAAGCATTAAGGTCCAACGATTAACTGAGGTACTTCGAAACATCTACCATTTTCAGAATTAGTTGTCATAACGCTGTGGTTTGAACATAAAACTATAAAAAATGGTGTCAAGGGTTAACTCGAGAAATTTAATGTAATAGTCGAGGTTCCGCTCAATTTAGCTGGATGAGGCATGCTTGCATAACCTAATAGGTATTAGAAAACTTGTGTCTGAAAGCTTAAAGATCCTCGAGATTGGTTCAGCTTGCGTCCCTCCATTAACTTCTGCCACTAATCTAATGATGCTGGTAGGCAGAGTACCTACTGCCCAGTATACCCTCAGGTGGCTCATAAATACATCAAGTCTGTTAAATCTCAATAATTGAAGAAACTCTTCTGTCGGGTAGTGCAGAGCTATCTGCTCCACCGAGGGAGCTTGAACCTTGCAATATTTATAGGCCGAAATAAGGACTAGAACTTAATTAGCTCCCAAAAAGGTGGCCCACAGACATGTGGGTCGCTAATGCATATGCATAAAAAAATATTCTGGTCATTTCTCTTTTTTCTTTCGGTTATTTTTTGTGTATTCGAAGCAACTTGCTGCTGTGTAGCCCTTTACACATTTTGGTTCTAAGCATTTTTGACACGACAGGAACACACGAAATAGCAACTTGTTAATTTTAGAAATGTCAGAAGAGTCGTTACCCAGTTGTAAATAATTCATTTTTATAGCATCATAAGTTAATTTGACATCCATTCAGGCGCTTCACATGCGCCACGGGGCTCGAGCCACGACCTCGGCCACACGCTGGTCACGGCCAGCACCCTATCCACTGATCTAACCTAGCTCAATTCGTTGATATACAGGTTGACAGCTAGCATTGACCGCGTAAGCAGATGCAGCTAAGACGTGTTTAAAGCCTACAGCTTTTTCTGTCTGGCAGTAGTGTGCAACAAATTACACAACTATCAATATATCAATGCTTGATGCTTTTGCCCACTGCTCCGTCAACATCTACAGTTCCTAGAAATTGATTAATTAGATTAAGCTAGATTAAGAAAAAATAGATTAAGGTCTCTGGGGGCGCTATATAAAATAATTTTTTTTTACTAGTACTACTCTATTGGCCCAAAACCCTATGGTTCGATGCCTCCCTGCTCGGCTACTACCCAGCTGATTAATACTGACTTTACTATTAGGTGTGTTCAGACGTTTCTATAATCATTCCTTTATTTCCTTTCCAATTTATTCCTTATTTCGTTTGCTGGTGCAAGGAATTTGTTAAGTAAGGTATATCAGTTAGAAATCTCACTCGTACCAAGTTGCGTAAGGGATGCATGATCAGTATTTTCCGGCATTCTCTAGAGCCATTTGGGCATTCTGGCATTTTCTAGAGCCAGCAAGGGCCGAAATCTGCCACTGGAACTCAAGTTCAATGGGTAATAAGCTACGGGGAATAAGGAATAGGGATTTATATTATAGGGAATATGATATATATATTAGGGAACTATAGAAAAATAATATAATATATTATATATAATATAATATAGTATATATTATTTAATAAATATAATGTAATAATAAAATGATATAATATACAATATAATATTTAATATATATATATATATAATAGGGGTTAGGGAACTGAATCACTCATGACACCGTATATCCTCTGCAGTATTTGAAGCCACGATCTCGGTCGTGATAAGCACCTTACAACCTGGGCTATGATCACGAGCCTAACTGCCGAGTTTTGCACCAACTATAACCATCTTATAGCACATGCCGGTAGACCACCAAGCAGTGAATTTTAGAATTACAGTTAATATGGTATTTTGCAAATGCGTGGACTAATTTGCATGCAGTGCCTCTGCCTAAGCAAGGCCGACTGAATTTTACAGAGGCTACGCCGCTAAAGTTAGGCAGACTTGACAGTAGAGTTTATGCGCCCGTTGAGTTTATGCGACAGTTGAGTTTATGCGTCCGTCTAATGAAAGGTTAAAGGTTAAATATTTTTTGTCACAGGGGAACTAGATTACTTGCAGATGCACAAGAGATGGTGGAGCCTATTTTTAGCGATAACCTTTCCATGTTCCGACTCACACTTGGTTTTCCCATAGCTAGTAAGTTGATTTATCGTTATTTTATTTGAGAAAGTTTTTTGCTTACCATTGCCGGATTTCTGCAACAAAAGCAAGACAGCTGGGTTTAAAGAGGGTTCGACTAGTACCCAGGCCATGTTCTGTTCGCTGGGACGGCTGCAACGTGGTAAGGGCAACCGGCTAAACTGGGTCTGACCTATGGAAATGACCTGATGTGCTGTGACGGGAAGTCACCGGACGTCTTGGATAAGGGAAGTTGGCCAAGTAAGTCGCGGTGTTGGGCGCTCCCGGTCTCGCCAAGTTATGCACCTGGTCGGGTGAAGGCTTGCTCCGGCAGTGTGGCCACGATCGGAAGGCAACGAGTGCCCAAGGTCCGAGCAGACCTGGATAGCAAGCTCGTTGTTGTGACTTGTATATTCCGCGTTTCCTGTTAAGCTTGTTTGTAGCCCCCGTGAGTTAACGTCTTTCGGCGGTAGCTCTCGACTGTGGTGGACGTCGACTCCAACCTGTCAAGCAGTTACTCAGCTAGCCCGATCTTTGACGGCATACGCTGGTACTGTTGGAACAGAGTCAGTACAACGGTGGGACTGTGGAAGCTGACTGACCAACTAACACAATTTTTTCGAGCTTGCTTCGTCGTCTCGCGCCCCTATAGTGTACCTTTTATAGAATTTCCCCTTCAGACTTGTTCAGTCCACCTGTTGTCTTTGGTGCATACGATATTATATAGAGGTTTTACCTGCCGGCCGGTTGTCTTACCCTAGCTCATGTCCATGGCTAGCTGCAGCACAGCCGAAGTGTGGCTGTGCTTGGCCGGAAATAGCCTCTATTCCCAGGATCTCAGGTATAGGCTTGCTGGAGGGCTGGAAGGGATCGCAGCAAAGGTACAACTGAGCGTCATCTGCACAAAAGTAAAAGCCTAGATTGTGCTGAGTGATGACGTCGGAAAGAGAGAGAATGCTACTGAATGCTACTGCTGAAGCGTAAGTCCTTCTCGAGCTCCACTGACCTCACCTAAACTCACCTCCTTGGACCTCACCTGAGCGTTTTTGACAATTAACTGCAATGCTTTAAATTGTATCTCAGTGGGAGGGTCTCACAGCCTCAAAGTCAATGGACCACAACGACCCTCGGAGCCACTGAAGTACCGGGCGTTGTTTGATTCGCACAGCAGAGAGCCAGCCGATGACCCACACCAACAGTTTGTAACGAAACACGGAGGCGAAGTGTGCACGTCTCTATTCGGCCCCTTCTCCCACTCGACTACCCTCTCCTCCACTGATCCAGTCCACTGGTTGACGCCGATGATTCATCGAAGAGGTCCACCAGCTGGTTACCTGCCTGTGTCCGTGCAGCATCACAGGCGGACCACAGCTGTGCACCGGCCCTGCTCGGTTAGGCTTCTAACAGCTGTTCACCAGCGGCTTATCAGAGGAGCCTGCATCCTATTGAACTACACCGGGTACTCCTGGATTTCATAATTCCCACTTTTTCTTAAGCTTCAAAAGCAGATTTCAAAGGCAAGAACTTTTGAGACCAACATTTTCTAACGAGCAGGCAGAACATAGGTGGAGCCGGTAGGTTACGTTTGCGAGCCGATACTAATGAGCGAAGTGCACTGGAACCCATATTGTGGATCTGGAAGTTAAGTTTATTCTCGAGAGGGAGGTAGGTAAGCTCAGACACACACACACACACACACACACACACGCACACACGCACACACACACACACACACACACACACACACACACACACACACACACATGTCTGCACAGATAAACACACAAACACTATGATGTGGTAGCTAGGCCCTCACGATAGATCTGACGAGAAGCCATGGCTGGCACCTGTGGCATATTATTACAAGGCACAGACCGAGAGTCTTGAATAAATGAGGAGTTGCAGTAATCTATATTCGATATCAACCATGCTTCACCAACGTTGGCTGTTATACATCCATCTTAGTGTGTTCCGGTTTTCGATTTTTCGTCAGGTGATTGTAGGCCAACTTGACTGTGAAGTCGTGTTCGATTGTTTCCAGACTGCTCTTAGAGGCTCCAATGGACGACTTGCTGCAGCTGCCGTGCAATCGCAACGATGAGACAGCTGAGTTTAGGGACAGCATGCTGTAGCGTTTTCTCACGAACTAGAGGACAGTGTTTTGTAGCTGGGGCTTTCTGCTCGAGTGATTTCATTCGTGAGCTACCCTGAATACGCAGAGTTTTCAAAGAATCATTTGCCCCCATATTGGTGCACAGTTTTCCTTTGATCGGGGTCACAGATGCAATTCTTATCAGACTGGTGTGTGGAACCAATTCAGCTAGGACAGAATAAATAATCCGGTAAGTTTAAGCTACTAGGATGTAATTTCTTGCTGCTTTAACAATAATAATATTATTAATAAAAATAATGCACTTGATAAACGCCCCTCGGAGAACTTGATCTCTTTGTAGGCACTTTACATTTGCTGCAAAGGAAGCGCGATTGAATGATGAGTAGCGTCATGCTTGATAAACATGAATAACATGGTTAGGGTTGACATGCATAAGGTCTGCATGCAAATGTAGTTCAAAACTAACCCTTTTGACCATCTGTTATGTATCCTGTGACCAATGGATTCAATACTTATATGTAGCGAATACTGTTCTTGTCGCCCTGAAGTGCAAATAAATAAGAAAGTTAGAGGTGACATGCACTGGGTCAGCATGCAAGTGTGGTTAGTGGCAGCATGCACAGTGTCAGCACACATTAGCACATGAAGGATAAATTACAGGGACCCACTAAATGCCGTTCTAAATAGGTGTTTTTAAGTTCTTTCGATTTGTGGTCAAGTCTGGGGATGTTGTGACACAAATCCGGAGTGAGTTCCAGGCTTTGGGACCATACGAACTAAATGCACGGTCTTGATTTGAGGTTTGTACGAGGTAGTGGTAAACTCTTGGACTCCGAAAAGCAGGTGGTACGATGCTTGGCCTGGTGGAGGAGTAGAGATAGGTCAGAGCCTAAGATTGAAGAGGCTCAAAATTGAGGGACAAAACTCGATAGTCGATCCGTTGCTTGACTGGTAGCCAGCTTACGTAGCTGGTAGCCAGCTTACGTAGATAGCTTACCCCTAGAATTAAAGGCACGCCCTCAGGCGTACCGCGAGCGGACGATGCCGCTTGGACGGATATGCGGCGACGGCTACCTCGGCGGCGGCAACGTTTCGTAAGAGCGGCGTCGCCGCAGCAGCGGCGGCTGCTGCGTAGAGCCTGCTGCGCGACAACTTTCGCTAAGTAATAATATTAATAATACGAGACTGGAAGAGCCCCAAAAGGGGATTGAATATCCTTTTGAGCAGCTTGTGTATGCTGGAAAGAGAGCATACTGGTTAAAAGCTCTCGTGACAAATTGGCAAAGCTCACCAGTAGCAATTCGTACGGACTCTAGCAAACGCTGCATGAAAACGGGGAGGGGTTGCTCCATTGTTTTAAATTTTCTTCAAGCGAGAGAATGTCGTGCCGTCAATTAAGAGTGAATTGCTAACGAATTGCATCCACCCAGCGACGCAACCTGCTGCGCAGCTACTCGCTAAGGCGGGTTAATAGCTATCTATCTTGAGGACCGGCAGGAACACGGGGAGAAAATGGGACCGGAAGCCGCCTCAGAACGCCGGCCTATCGCCGCCAGGGCGTCTCTTGAGTTCCGTGAAAGTGCGTTATTATGAAATGCAAGAGCATTATTGTTATTTGATTCGTTATTTTATTTATTGTTATTAGATCATTCACACGATCTCTTGATTTCCGTGCATGGTGCATTTGCCGCAGCGAGAACGCGAGAACGTTCAAGAAGCGACCTAAGAGTGAGTGCCACAACTCATCGGTCGCTGCCCTTCTTCGACGCGAAGCCAGCAAAGGTGTGCGAGAAGTGGCGCGACGCGTCTGCTGCGATGCTCGCGACAGACTAGTGAGCCTAGCTGTACAGTTGTGCCGCCGCTGCGAGCGTCTCGCCGCTGGGGTCACGCGAATACCTACGATGCACTACAAACGCCGAGTTGGTTTGGCCGGTGGTTACTGCACCCGCCACCACCAAGATCCGGCCGAGTTTGTCAGCTCGAGCCCCGCGGCAGTGAATGCGGAGCCTTCAAATCAAGATCAAGTTATCTTTAGAGCGCCGTACAAATGAATTACATATTCGTTTACTTTTAATACATCCGCCATTTCCAAAATAAGCATTGGCCAGCTGTAGTTTCAATTTCTCACTAGATACTGGAGTTCCGGGTTTACCCTCCCTATTTTAATTAATCCGAAATTATGTGAATAGGAAACTGCTGCCCTCCTTTGTTTCAGCGCCAGTGATCGCATCTAGGGACCGGATGCCCGAAGGAGGAGCGCCGTCTTTCGCGGAAATAATCCATCTCTCCATCTCTCCATGTCGACAGCGTCAGCCGACAAATGCGCCGCCGCCACCGCCGCAGATGCCGCCTTATGACGCACGGAGGGGGGCCGCCGCCGCGGGATCGACGCACTGGAAATGGCGCTCATTTTGCGACCTTTGGAAACCGGTCGGTGGGTCCTGTCGAAAATGCATCGCCTGCCCCTTCGCGTCGAGCCCGAGGCCGCCGCCGAAACCGCCGCCCCGCCCCAAAGCTAGCCCTTGACCTTGCCCCCGTTGCGGCGGTGCGTGCCTTGGGTGCCTTGGCAATCGCGACGTAACCGCGGAACGAACATAGTGAAGAGTTAGCGTCGGCTCGCTGTTATGTTTACTGTCCGCCCTCCCCTGCCCCCTTTTCCGCGGTGCCTGTTGATTGCCTGCCGCCTGGAACTACTTGTGGCATATTCGTACGCGCACGAACGCTGATTGGCGGAGCAGCGACACGTGGCCGGCGGCACTACCGACCTCGTAGTCATCTGCCGCCATTGCTGGGAGCCGTGTAGGTGAGTGGCCGCCGAGCTGCGGGTTCTTTTCGGCTCGAATGCTACTGCGGCGTCTTTACCTACTTTCCTGTATTTCCCTACTTTCCTGCTCCGCGGGACGCTGGTTGGAAGTAGATCCCACGCGCGGCAGCTTCTTCCGAAGGCGACTGAATACCTGGTTTGGTCCAGCGGTTAAGGTGCTCGCCCCGACCAAGGTCTGACTGAGGTCGTGGGCTCGAGCCCCGAGGCATAAGTGAAGCGCCTGAATAGTGATTAAGTTCTCTTGGGGTGCTATATAAATGAATTATATTTTGTATATTGTATACCTTGCTTCGACAAGCTGTCTCCCGGCTATGGCGCTGCCTGGCCTAACAGCCCGGGCTCCCGTTAGAAGGCAACTCGCCGCCCGTCGGCACTGGATCGGTCGGCTTGCGACCCGGTCGGCACTGGATAGCCTTGTCTCCTTGTCTGAGTCCTGCGACGGTGCCACTGTGGAAGCCGACTGAGCACTAACACGTTTGTCCGCGCTTGCGGCGTCATCCCGCGCCCTCCGTAGCCGTGAAGCTCGCGTCTCCGTAGCCGTGAACGTACACGTGCCACTTTTTGTCACAGCAACGTCGCCTCCTCTTCGTTCGGTCGGTCCTCCTCCGTACTTCCCGCCTCGAACTCCCCTTCATTCGTGTAGGGCTGCAGCTGCGGTTTCGCCGTCTCGTAGCTTCACCTGTGCTTGCGGAAGCTTGTACTATAGGTCACCCCTTAGCTTTCGTTCTGCCCTCCAGTCAGCGCGTGTGCCAGATACTTGATGCCACCTCTCGCGTCGGCCTTCTTTGGCGTGGACGCCAGTGAATCGCTGCGGTGACTCGACCTCTTGGGCGAACCGGCTCGTTTAGCATGCCTGTGCGTACGCCATCTGCCGACAGCAGTGCCATTTTGTGCCGTTGCTTAGAGCGGTAAACGACTGAAGGAGCCATTGCCCGAATCTTGCGATAGGCGTGCACAAGAGCTGGCCTTCCCGACACTTTTGCTTTGGAAGTCAGCCTCATGCAGTGTAATGACGCAACGGATATTGTATGCAAAACTCGGCCGAGTAGGAGCCACACAAAATGGTGGTCAGTTGCATGGGACGAGAGCCACCAGAGCAGAGCGTTCTGCTGGGCATCTGAGATTGGTTGACACTGGTTTTATCTTAGTGGGCAACCTCAGGAGTGCCTTGATGTAAATGGACAAATACCATCGAAGAAATAACTGCAGTACGGTGTACCTCAGGGCTCGTGGCTTAGTCCACCTCTTTCACGGTCTATACTCTTACTTTGCAGTTACGATCAACAAGCACAATCTAAGCTTTTATTTCAATGCAGATGAAACCCAGGTGTACCTTTGCTTTAATCACTTCCAGCCCTAGATCACGTTACAGTCTCTCAATCGCATTGCTGCATCCAGTGATTGCTACAACTCAGGCTTGCTTTGACAAGAATTTGACATCAAAATTGGTCCATGCACTTCTATCACCACGTCTTGACTTCTGGAACTCATTACTTTCTGGTCTACTGGCCTGTGCAATCAGGAGCTTATATGGGGTGCAAAACTATGCGACTAAGCACTTCTGTCATGAGCGTTGCAGTTGCCATATCACACCACTTCTAGCCGACCTGCACAGGTTCACGTTTTTGTCACTCACGTTGGGTCCTTCGATTCTGTCTCCAGCCTCTCTATCAGATCTACTCCCCACCAGGTAAAGCATCGTGCTACGTGCTTTTCTGAGTCTAATCTGTTACCTATACCTCGTAGGAACTTCAAATCGTTTAGATACCGTGCCTTTAGTTCGTATGCTTTAAAAGACCCGGATATCACATTCGGCTAGCATCACGACACATCGGCCTGATGGCAAACAAATAACAGCTAAAACGCATCCGTTGGTCACAGCATGTAGAGAGTATATGTGGTTCGTCCTTCGTGAGCTTATGTGTGCTGACACTGCATACTGCCACTAGCCAAGTTAGCATGTTGATCCTGTGCATGTCACCACTTACCATGAGATCCTTGTTGACTTTGAGCAATCTGAAACTAACTTTCATCATCATTCATCATATCATATTTATCACTTTTGATCATGCTTCCTTTTAAGCATATGTAAAGTAGCTACAAAGAGATTTAGTTCCCATGTCAAACTTATTATTTTCATTATCTAAAGGAGACAGCTGGCAGCAGCTATGCTGTCGGCAAGACACTTACACATGTACAGAGCTTGTATACGTGCGATGGGACTGGTAACCCGAACAAAGCAGGCAGGACAAAAGCAGGCAAAATAATTGCAAAGAGTGCTGGTTTCAAAAGGTATTCATATTCACAATGGATATTTCACAGATATTTGTTTACAGTATTTTTTAAGAGAAAATTCATACATAGTCTAACTCAAATCTTGTCTCTATTTCTTTCCAACTTTTAAATAAATTTGGAAATGTTATAGTTACATTGAAACAGGTAGCACAGCCAAATAATGTTAGCCTGCTTGTTATGTGGAGGCTCAGGGGGTATGCAATTGTTTAAACGTAATCTTCAACTAGGACCGTTCCGAGGTAGGTTGCTGATGCTTCAAGTATAAGCATTAAGGTCCAACGATTAACTGAGGTGCACTTCGAAACAGCTAACATTTAAAAAAAATAGTAGTTATAACGCTGTGGTTTGAACATCAAATAATACAAAATGGTGTCAAGGGTTAACTCGAGAAATTTCATGCAGTAGTCGAGGTCCAGCTCAAATTAGCTGGTGGAGGCATGCTCGAATAACCTAGTAGGTATTGGAAAACTTGTGTCTGAAAGTTATATATAATATATATATATATATTATATTTGTATAGCGCCCCAAGAGAACTTAATCTCTATTCAGGTGCTTCACATATGCTTCGGGGCTCGAGCCCACGACCTCAAGTCAGACCTTGGTCGGGGCGAGCACCTAACCGCTAGACCAAACTAGCTCGGCATCCACCAAGGTCCGAGCAGAGCTGGATAGCAAGCTTGTTGTTGTTACTTGTATATTCCGCGTTTCCCGTGCAGCGTGTTCGTGGCCCCCCCCCGTGAGTTAATGTCTTTCGGCGGTAGCTCTCGACTGTGGTGGACGTCGACTCTGACTAGTCAAGCAGTTACTCAGCTAGCCGGATCTTTGACGGCAAACGCTGGTACTGTTGGAATGGAGTCGGTACAACGGCAGGACTGCAGAAGCTGACTGACCGACTAACAAAACTATTCGAGCTTCTTCGTCGTCTTGCACAGCTATAGTGTACCTTGTATATAATTTTCCCTTTAGACTTGTTTAGTTCCCCTGTTTTCTTTGGTTCATACGACATTATATAGAGGTTTTACCCGACGGCCACTCGTCTTACCCTAGCTCTGCGCCATGGCGAGCTGCAGCACAGCCGAAGTGTGGCAGGGTTTGGCCGGAAATAGCCTCAAACAGCAGGATCTCTGCTACAGACTTGTCGCAGGGCTGGAAGGCTCCAATTTCTGAATTGCTCTGGGTTTGTCCATAACTGGTAGCCAGTAGGTGTTGGCAGGAAGTGGCGTGATGTAGCAACTGCTAAGCTCTCGACAGACAAGCCTAGTAGCATAGTTTTGCACCAGCTATAAGCATCTGATCACACAGGTCGGTAGACTAGCAAGAAGTGACATACAAAAGTCAATACGGGATGTCACAAATGCATCGACCAACTTAGATGTAATATCCCTGTCTAAACAAGCCGGTATTTTAGCACGGTCATGCAGCTAAAAGTAGGTGGACTTGATTGTGGAGCTGATGTGGTCGTCTAACTAAAGGTCCCTTTGGAACATGACACCTAAATTTCGTGCAGATTCAACAGGCGATATGCTGGCTGAGTTTAGTTTGAGCGTCCGCCTTTCCAATTTCTGAATCACATTTGGTTTCCCCGTAACTAGTAAATTAGTTTCATCATTTAATTTAAGAAAATTTGCTGTCATACATGTGCAGATGTCATCAATACATGCAGGAAGAGAGTTAATAGAAATAGACATTATGGAGCTGGTTTGGTCGTACGGATAAGGTTCTCGCCCCGACCAAAGGCCTGGCTGAGTCGTAGGCTGGAGCTCCGAAGCATACATGAAGCGCCTGAATACAGATTAAGTTCTCTTGGGGCGCTATAAAAAACGAATAATATTATAATGAATATATTAAGTAGTTGGCAGATGGACTGAAGAGGCTATAAATCGCACTTGTAGTGGGCTGTAGGAGTTAAATCTGCGAGCTTGGCCCTGAAGTGCAAGCTTATTTCGTCTTTCGTTGAACCTGTGCCTGCTAACTAACGAGACAGGCATCATAATGAAAGGGAGATAGAAAGAGTGAGATAGAGGGAGATATGCGTTTTTTCACAACATTCGCATATACGAGATACAGAGACACTGAATAAGATAGCAGTATACAGTATATTTGCAATGGCTAGTAAGTTGGAGTCAGAATAACTTGGTGACAATGACGTGACTTGGCTTATTGTGGTAGCTGCTCTTGACCTGGCAAGCGACATGCTATCCCGGTGTAGCTTACTGGAGCTGGCAAGCCTGGGTCTCATTCCCGAGGACTGCCCCCGATTCTAGTATCGCTCTGCCTCCATCAGGTGAATCCCAGACGAAGCTGCAGTAACAAAGCAGTAGAACGAGAGGAAACAAAGCTGTCGTAACAAAGCTGGAGGCTGACATGGGCAGCGGCAAAATGGCTGGCATCAAGTCGCCATGTACTCCTCGAAAGGTTTGAGCCACGCAGTTCGCCAAAAAGATCACTGCTCAAGTATACAAACGCATAGGAGCCGTTCGGTGTACCGTAGTGACAGACAGGTTGTTTACTTATTATGCCTGCCATCTGCTTCATAGAGAGTTTCCTGCTTTCGAATGACGTAGCTATCCATAAAATGTCCTCGGTCATCTACAATTCTACCGCTAATACAGAGTACCTGAGAAAGGTGACTAAAGTCTCGCAGCAGCTTTGTTTTTAGAATTCAATGTTGTTTCTCCTCAACAGGCCGTCGATTCTTAGCGATACTGCTACAAATGATCCTGCTGCAGCTGCTGCTTCTTCAGACCGCCGTCTGCTCAAGTGCAGGTAGAGTACCCTTAAAATAAACTTTCACATTCCATTCAATTGCCTATGTACCTACAATGCCATTATGCATGAACTCTTGTTGGTGAGAGCCTCGCTTCATGATCACGATGGCTTTGCAGGCCTACGGTTAGATGAGGGATGGATTTTAGTTCCAGCCGAAGTTGTTTTCGAGCAAGCTAGTATCTTTTATCCAATAATACCTGCAGTGAGTTGCCTAAAGTGCCGTTTCGAATTGCTATTGCCTTTTACATTACTATTTCTATTTGGATTATTATTTACATAAGTATTTTATAATGCAGACGCAAGCTGCAACTACAACTATACAATGCACTTTTGAGAATCCCAGTTTATTTAAATCTGCAGATTGACCATCCCTAAATCTACCAGTGTAGTAGTATTAGATCTAACGGAAATATCCTGGTGACTTTACAGTACATGGAATAATGTGGACATGCTCTAACCACCACTGGTATTTGCCAGGTTGCTTAGGAATATTGCCACTAATTTTCAATAATAAGGTTGCTATCTGTGTTGGGATCAAAAGACATGAGGCTCCAACAGCTATGAGCGAAAAAGAAGTCCGTATGAATCTATTTAAGGCAAAGGTTGTGAGTTTCAGTGACGACAATCCCCATACTATAGTCTATATTTTCTACTTAAACTGCATAGTTTTAAAGGATGTGCAGCACTTCTTGCTGGGCCACAATAATTCCATGATGAACTATTTTTGTTTGATAAAAACTGTATTTCTTGAGTGTGGATCATTTATATTTTATTTGCATTTGGAATATCATCGTGCAGTACAGTAATGGAAATGTATTTCAAAGCCCTAGGCATGCTTTATGCCCAAGGAGTCGTGCTTACGAGTGTAGGGAGAGGCCATATCGCCTAGGTGATATATTTCGGGCTTTTTCATAGGGGAAGGGCCACTACCAGTTAAGTTTTACTAGATCGCCGAACTTTAGGAGAGATTTTAGGAAGTAGCTGTCAGTCTGGAAGCAGGAGATTGAAAGCATCGGTTGAGAATTTATGCAGTTTAGTACTGCAATAAATATTTAAAACCACTAATTGTTAATCAAATTTTTTAATTTTAGAAGGCTATTGCAAAAGTAAAAAGCGTTAGAGCAATCGTAACTCTTATAAAATCCGCATTGAGTTCAATAAAAACACAGACTTAAAAGTTATTCTTCGTCAGCTAAGTTATATTACAAAGATTTACTCAGTTTATTCGGCGATGTACCCCCACCACAAGAGGTCAGTGACTCACACTTTGCGACCCAGGAAGTGTATTGCCCGTTGCTTAGAGGCACAGCAAGCTTACCTTGTGTATCATGACATTCTTTATTTGCAATAAAAGAGGGCAATTTCAATAGACTTGCTTGAGTGACTAGGCGGTTGTCTAAGAATGGCCCTACTTGCTCATGTGTAGCCTTGATCGAGAGAATTAAGTCAGACAACGCCAACCCACTTCGATGCCGAATGATGCTAAACTATTCATTTCTGATGTGTGGTGATAGGGGTCATTTTAGGAGTTACGGCTATGTTTAGGTCACTCCTCAAAAATGTGTCGGCAGTAGGAGAATTGTCCTCGTTGTGTAAGAATCGTGGAAGTCAATTCCACTGTGTATAACCTGCAGAGCATAAGTTTTTTCCTCCAACGATTTTTAAGTGGAGGAGCGAAACAGCTTATTTTTTATCCATACAAGACCTGAGGCCACGATAAGGCTGAAACTGTTGCAGCAGGTCAGCTAGGTTATTCATTTTGTTTGTTTATCAAGCATAATTTTACTAACCATTCAATTGCATTTCTCTTTGCAGCAAATATAAAGCGCCTACAGACAGATTAAGTTCTCTGAGGTTATTTTATCAAGTGCATTATTGTTATTATTATTATTAGGCTGTTGTTCAGCATAAGAACTTTACACTGTGTCTGGTGATCATCATCCTGAAGCCATCGAAGTTCCTACAGCGAAGGAGCTACGTGTTCGAACCTACGATCGTCGTTGGATCTAGCGACCGTTTTCGCCGGTACATGTGCTTGCCTTTGACGTCCGTGGTCAACATCCGTGCACTTGATGACCCAGGTCGTGCATTCGATCCCTGTGACATTTTTGAAGCACCTGGATGGAGATTAAGTTATCTTATCTCGTTTCGAAATGTTTGAGTGGCATTTTTTTGCTTTTTTTCTCTGGAAGGCGGGCCTTCACGTTTGCTACGGTCTTCAGCAGGCCGTGCAGGATGACTTTCCAAAGCTGGGTGAGGCCCAAGTGAGGACATTCACCATAGAGCTCGGCTTCTGCTCTCTGAGGCAGTACATGCCATTTAGACTGAATGGGCCACCAGCCACGACCGAAAGCTTGAGTGAACAGAAGCTGGTGTGCCGGAAAAGAAGGTTTGCCAAGCTGCCATTGTGTAGCAGGTCACAGTGTTCTAAGCGTTTGATAGGCTGTGATGATGAACCACGAGGCGACGGTGTGCAGAGAGGCTGAGACGTAGAGCAGCCATACAAAGGTGTGTGGCGGAGAGACGGCAGCGTCCGGCAGAAATGCAGCAGCATTCGGCAGATATGCTGGACAGGCCGGAGAGTCAGTTCACGTCGGAAAGTCGGTGACGGCTGAAAAGTAGCTGCAGGCCGGAAACTCGGCGTAGGACGGAAAGGAAACGTCTGCCTGAAATGTGACAGCATCCGCCGGAGATTTTTCTACGTCCGACGCAGTGGGGAACGTGCCCTCGAGAGATGCCGCTGGGTGTGCGAGAGAAGAGGTGGCTGCCGAGGAGGCAGGCTAGATGCCTGCCGTGCGGCCGGAGGCAAATACGCGGGAGTAGCGGAGAAAAAAGGAGTGGCGCACAGTGGAGTTTTCCTCGGTCCTCGAAATGCGGGCTGACGAATCTCTCCAGGTACAGCAGTGGACTTGCGAGAGAAGCCCACGACAAACGGAGCAGTGGCATAATCTGCATGAGAGCTAGCGGCGTCTGCCAGATAAGCGACGACGGCGACGGTTGGGAAGAAGACTAATGGAAAAGTGTGTGTAGTGGCGACAGCCGGCAATAACGAGATAATTAGAAATCGTGTGGTAAAAAAAAGGAGGCACGAAGCTAGCGCCTGGCTAAGGGGAAAGACTAATAGCGACGCAGCAGCTGGCTAAAAAGAGCTCTGACTTCCGTTGCCTGCTTGTTGCCAAAGGCCGTGCTCCGTTGTGCCTCCTTCCAGCGTCTGTGAGGTAGCCTGCCTGCATGTGGGGAAAGCTGTTGGTTGCTGAAATGTTACGGGTTGTCACGTTGAAAAGCGCTTTTCTCTTGTGTGGAAGATTTGCTGTCGTATATATATTTTCGCTTTACTTTTGCAGTAGGCCTGTGTTTTTTGTTGGGATCTTTTTATCTTGACATCATTAGGCATGTGTTATTGTAGACCAGTGTATGGCCTCAAGGAGGTTATGGGCTATGCTGGTTCATGGGGAAATGACTTTATGAGGTTGAGTCACGCCTTACTGAGAGCAGTAGTGGGGACGCTAGTGCAGGAGGTAACTGGTGTGAGCTGTCATGCTGGAGATCAACTACACGGTCGTTGAAGCCCCATCAACGATTCCGTAGTGTGTCGCTTGCTTGCTGCCAGAGCGACAAATTCCAAAGCACGTTGCCTATACATGCACTTTCCAGTTCGATAACTCATGCCACGCACTTGGACGAGTACTCCCCGTGGCATGAGTGATCGCATGCCACGTGGAGTATTCGTCCGAGACTTGAGCTCTCCTGGATCTTCGACCGTAGCAACAAGTGAAACAGCAGAAGAACTCTGGGCACGAAGACCATTTCAGCCGTATCCTCGGCCGTGGGTGAGAAGAACGTTTCCTCTGCTGCAGAAATTAACATGGCATACATTAAGGCTACTAGCTCGGATATAAATAATGACATCCATTTCAAGAACTATGTTCATCCAGTGACAAAATCACAATCCGAACAATGAACCTCAATATGTGTACCAGTACCTGTACACCAATCTTACAGGTTTACGTACTAGTAGACGAACAGGTTGACGAACGATTGCTGCTCATCATTAACACACTTTCATAATGCCGTTTGCACGAGTATGGACTGCTGGAAGCAGCGTACTGGAGCATCCAGTGCCATCTAGGGTGGTTGCCCACAAGATGTTCAATATCCCATCAATCGTAGGCAATAGCAGCACCAAAGTCACGGGAACACGGCGGCGTCGCAGTTTTGACGGTGCCCTTTAAAAGCTTATTAGTTTCTTCGGTCGAACCGCGTACTAAAGTTGTGGGCACAAGCCGAAGACAGATGATTCAAATCACCTCTCCAGTAAAGTCGTTTTCGCTGTCAAATTGAAAAGCCCGGTTGTGGTACGGCCATTGTGCATCCGACTTGGGCTGAGCCGCATCGCCTCGGTTTGAGCGAGTCCATTCTCAAAGCGACCAATAAAACCTGCCTCACTTTGCGAAATAAAGCTCCATTTGTACTAAAATGAGGAACGCGGCTTACGCAAGCAAGCACAGTGCTTGCAGCCGCCGCATCACCTCGAGTAAGCTCAGCACAGATGCACATATTTACGAAGACTCTGAATCAAGCTAGGCTGGCTAATTAGATGTATGGTTACTCACAATCGTGATTTCTGTTGCTAGAGAACTCGTCATGAGCCTAGAAGCAATTGGGAGAAAATGCTGGGCTTCGCGTGTGCCTTATCTTCCGACAGTCTTTTTAACCTGCCTGCTTTATTATTTCGTAACCTACGAAAGATCCGCCATTCAATTACGAGGGTATACACTGACCCGGTTTTCATGTTGTTACTCGTGTAGCTTAGCAAGAGCATTCAGTAAATGCACCTTATTGACGAACTCTATTCCGCCGACGTAATGCAATGGAACGTAAAGTAATGTAAGGCACGACTTTTAGTGATTCAGGAATCGACTGAATAAGTGGCCGAAACAGCTCTCGAATTTTATGTGGCTATTTTTAGAATATTATAGTTTGACATTCTCTAAGCGGCTGGCACGCAATACTCGTAGCTGGCTCACGGCACATAATCCTTTTCGCATTGCTGATTACATTGCCATTCTTTTAGATTTCGGAAACGTTTTGATAACCATCCCTACGTGCATTCCGCTGAAGTCTGCCTTCAACGTTAGCTGCGATATTGCGTCAAGTGAAGGCATTTTTGTCACAACGACGAGCCTCGTAATGCTAGATAGCCTCAGTGGGAATAACTCAACGATAGCAATATGCGCCGTCGGCGAGCTCCTTCAACCAACAGATTTGGATCTCCAGTTCCTCAATATTGAGCGTACTACTTGCAACATTCCCCAAGGTAGAAATCAGAAAACGTTCACTGTAACGTTCGAACTCACTTTGCGGTCAAACGAAAGTGCTGACTTGACTATTCTGAAGAAGTGGCTAAAATGCTCAGTCTCTGGTAACGACCGAAATAAGACCTCGGAATTCGTAGACAAGGCGTGGGCAGAGGTGTCGGCTTGTAGAAATTCAGGTAAGCTGATGTTTGCTGCGTTTGTAAAAACTGACTGTGCTAAGCTGTTTATTGTAAGACAGTCTTTTCTTCCCTAAGAATATTTTAAGTAGTGAATTATAAAACAAGATCAAAATCATTACTACCATTAACCCAGGATCATCTACTATAAACCTTTACCACTTCTTATATAGATGCATTTCCTTAAATGATTGTAACTAATGTAGGCAATAGTAAGTTGAAGAAACAGGTAAACTGAATACCTAGCTTGCTAGTTTCATTTGTGGATGTCTGATAACTCTCCTAAATCAAGCGGGGCTGTATCATTTAATAACTGCTTGTGGGTTTTTTGAGAGCAATTCTAGACTTAGACACTTAGCACTTCTAATATGCGTGCTATGCTACAACGGCAATGTGTGCTCTAGGTATCCTATTTGTTTATGACTTTCCGACTCCCACAGCATATTCTGGACTTCATGAATACTTTTAATCCACACTTCTTTGACTGCAGTCAAATAGAGGTGACTGCTAACTATAAAGACGGGCTCAAAATCTTCAATGATTTAGTTAGGTTTGACGATTTGTTAGAATATTTCATTAGTGGGAAGCACAGTTGATTCAGGCAAGCAGTTGAGGTGGTGAGTAGCACGGACGTACAGGACTGCTGAAATAAATGAGTCGGAAGCGAGACAGTAGTTGTCATTGCGTAGGAATTGACAAGCGAGTTCCACAGTCTAGGACATGCAGAGCTCAAGCTTCTGTCGCCAACGGTCTTTAAGCGAAGGAATAGAACCGCTAATTTATTGTCCATGCAAGACCTCAGGACACGAGGAGGCTGAACCCGGTGCAGCAGTTCAGCTATTTATGGAAGAGCCAAGCCGTGGGCGTAAGAACTTCGCTCTGTATCCGCTGATCAACTAGCAGATATCCTAGCTCTTTTAGAAAAAAGACACGTAGTCAAACCTACGGGACTTGAAAACTAGCCTTGCAGCCATATTCACAGCGAGCTGCAATGGCTAGTTGTTTTTGTTGGTAGCCCAGCCAAATAAAAATTACAATAATCAAGCCGAGACAGAACTAAGGAGCCAGTTAAAAGTTTTGCAAGCCTTTGGGGAAGACAGCCCTTAATCTTAGAACAGGGATCGGACGTGATGGCTAGATGTAGAAGCAGTCTTCTAAGCGATGCTTTTAAAATTTAGGCAGCTGCTCAAAACGCCACCTAAATTTTGAGTTCGTAGTGATTGTTGCACACCAGCATTGCCGTCAGGACAACAAAAGCGAAGTCATTGCTATGATCTAAACAGGTCGGTGAGAGTTGGTGACCTCATGCCTACAACAATTTCTGCATTGGTTTCAGCTTGCTCGTGGCATTCGGTCTTCCGGTAAACCCGCAAGTGGTACTATTCCCTAAAAATAAATACTCCTGCAACAGAATATTTAGACCCTTGACCACGGAATTCATTTAACAAATTTGAATATAAATGTGACTCTTGCATTAGCATATTTTTCTATCTACTTCCTAACCACTTATAATATCCCACTACTTTATTCATTCACCACCCAAGTGATAAACTATAAGTGAACTATTGAACTCACTGCAAAACTGCTAAACTAATATGTATTCTGCTAACTGCTGCATGATAACTGAACAGCGACTAGGCTTGGGCTGAGGTATAGCGAGCACTCCGTTGAAACTAGTAAAAGTAAATTCTTTTGGTACGGTGAACCTAAGCGAGGATATGTATAAGATTAGATCTGGCAAGACGTTAATGAGCCAAAGAAGTAATCATAAGGTGCTAGAAGGACTTATACTGTACATGTGAGACCACGCCACCCAGGTTCTCATTCTATCAGTCCATGCCTTCAGACAAGGTTGGTGGTGGGTCGCATTTGTTGCACTCGAATCGTTTGGCTATAAGATGAGCAGTGTTTCGCATGGGCCATCCTTTGAATCAGCTACAATCAGGTCTTAATCAATTACAGTGCCTCTTACTGTTGTGATATACCGACCTCCTTCTGACTGTCTAAGCTTGTTTATAGAGGAGTTTTTCAGAGTTCCAACCTAAAATTATGGTGTGACAGGCCGTTAATGATTGCTGGAGACTTCAGTATTCAAGTTGACAACCCTAGCAACAGCCAGGTCCCGCTCATTTCTTGACTTTCTGGAGAACTTTGGTTTGGTCCAATGCGTTAATTATGCCACCCACGTCAGTGGCCGTATTCTTGATCTCGTGATCAACAAGGATGTCCTCAAAACTGACATTGGAGTGTGCCAGTTGACCCTTACAGATCATCGTACGGTCGCGTTTACCTTCACTTGTTCGTATAGGGTAATGTCGAACGTAACTTACAAAGCATTGACAAAGACAAATTTTTGAAACTTGTAGTGCAGGTTTTCTTGATCTGCATTCAGACTTGACAGGCAGCCTCGATACCATCACTGATGCAGTGAACATGGCACTCAGTAGTGCTCTTGACATGCAAGCTCCGGTTCATTCTATTTGCGTGCAAAGTCGTAGAGATTCCGTTTAATCAATTTTTTACCCTAAAGATGCAACAGGTTGAGCTCAGGGTTGAACGTTTTTGAAGAAAGCGGAGTGAGATTCAGAGCTAGTCATTTCAAAGACTTCCTTTAATTTTACACCCGTAAGCTTAAAAAGCCGGGCTTCTTGTTTCACTCGAAAGCTGAATTCCTGCCTGTCGGAATAAAAAAAAAAACTCAGTGGACAGTAAACCATTTACTGGCCAATCCTGAGAGGTCTGACTGCCCAGATATCAGGTTCTCAGCCGATAGGTTTTCAGCTTTCTTAACGGCAAAATATTGTGCACATTTGTGCCTCCATAAAGCCCTCCCCGATTGAAGCGATAGTGGAATCATGGCCTGCGACTTTCCTTAAAAGGTTTTCCGAGGTTTCTGCATGCGGTTTGGCTACCGGAATAAGGTCTAGCAGAAAGAGCTCATCTCCTGGAGACCACATACCAACATCTCTGTGGTATTCACTGCCTGACTAACTTAGCCCTGCCATAACCGAGATTTGTAATGCTTGTTTGGGAAAAGGGGTCATACCCAATATCTTCGAATCGGCAATCGTTAGACCCATACTTAAAAATCCTGGATTAGATGCAAAGGTCCTTGCAACCTATCGCCCAGTTTCCCTTCTTCCTTACTCATCAAAGATTTTTGAAAAAATTGTTGCTAAGCGTCGGGTTGAACATATTAAGAAGAATGAAATGTCAGAAATATTTCGATCAGATTTCAAAAGGCAGCACTGTACTGAAACTGCTCTCCTCCGTATAACCAACGAAATTCTGCGTCGTAACGACAACGGAAATGTCACTGGCCTAGCTCCTCTAGATCTAGCAGCTGGCTTCCAAACAGTTGACCACGATGTTCTATTTGAACCATTGTAAACAACGATCGGTCTGGCAGACAAAGCACCGGTGTGGTTTAAGTCGTACTCGTCTGATTGTGTTCACACCGTGTCGTATGGGGGTAATTTCTCAACGCGTGACGGGTCACCTGTGGAGCCCCTCAAGGCTCCATACTCGGTCCGTTGCTGTTCTTCATTTATACTCAGCCACTGAAAAAAATGATTAAGGCCCATGGAATAGGATATAATTTTTTGCGCTAACGGTGCTCAGACGTATTTGTCATTCAAACCGTCGGAATCGGCTGCAGCAACTGATAAGCTGAATGCTTGCCTTACCGATATTCGATCCTGGATGTCGGAAAACTTCTTGAAACTAAATGACGATAAAACCACCTGCAGCTCACAGGACACCCTTAGCCTGTGGCTGGCTTAAAAGGCTTTTTTCTAGGAGGAACGAGAGAATCAAGCAACTTAACCAAAGCTGCCTAAACGGTGAAGTCGAAACGGTACTCGTTAGCACTGCAGTTTGATTAGAATTTTACATTTTCTTACTTTATATTTTGGAATACCTTTGTAAGGCGCACGACCGAAAAAGAGACGTGATGTCACAAATAAATTGACCTACTTGGATGTGGTAGCCCTGTCTAGTCACTTAGAGTAGGCCAACATGACTGCGACTGGTGCAGTTGTTTAGTTAATGTTCAATTTTGAACAGGACACACAACTGCTTCCGAAGGTAAAGGGTACATGCTTGCCAAGCACACTATGAGTCATAAGCTTTATAATTCTTAATAAAACAAGGTGGGCTCATTACTAATGGTTTAATCGTTATTCCGAATGAGAAAGTTTGTTGTCATCCTAGTGTGAACTTTAGCAATATTCTACAACATAATAGCACTGCATTTTTCGTCAGTGTAGAACAGAAAGTCAAGATCTTGTCTCGGATAAAGCATTGGAAAGAGAGAGACTGGGAGAGAGAGAGAGAGAGAGAGAGAGGGGAAAAAACTGTGCGTCCGTTAACATGCATGCTCCAAATTTTCCCCAGTTAGCAATGTAAACAAAATGCTGCATATGCTGTAGCTACAGAAGACTTTGTGCAGGACTGCATTATACTCTCAGTCCATAATAAAGATTGCATCCTCCAAACTTGCGTAAAAATTTAGCACAGTGTTATAAAGTAACCCATTCTTGTTTTTTAGTCACTTGTGCAAAGGCCAAATAACCTTCCAAGGCTTCCCGTAGTGAGTGACTTTGTTTAGATGCTCGCATAGTGTGATCAAGATTTTACATAAACCTGAATTAGGCCTTCGCGATTAGAAAATATTACAATTAATGGCTCTTTAATATCACAATCTAGGTTTGAAATGAGCGTTGCCTTTCCAATATCTGAATCACACTTGGTTTACCAATAACTAATACATTAGTTTTTTCGTCATTTTATTTAAGAAAGTTTGCTGTCATCCATGTGGGAATGTCATCGACTTTATGCTGCAGGGTGTCAAGAGTTCAACGTACTTGATAAATGGGAGGTACCAAAGCAAAGTTTCAACTGAGTTTCATCTGCATGGAAGTTAAAGCTTAGATTATGCTTGGCGATCAAATCGGCAAGATGGGGTGTGTACACTGTGAAAAGGAGCGGGCAGATAATTAAGAAAGCGACACTAGACCGAGAGAACTTTAGCAGCTTTTCCCAGTCTCACTGCTACCGTTCCTTTCAAAGGCAGTGGAACGAGTTGTGGCAGACCAGCTGAACTCTAACGTTTAAACTTTAAGCCTAGCAGTCAAGTTCCAGTCTGGTTTTGGAGCTAAGCACTCCACAGAAACACCATCACTTACATCGACCGTCTCGGGAATGCAGACTTGGGTCAAGTCTCTCTGCTGGTTTTGCTTGATCCTTTAGCTTGATCTTTTTTTTTGATAGTAGTGATCCCTAAGTATTTATCTAGCACTTCTTATCTCGCCGGTGCATCACTGGTTGTGCACTGCAATGGTTCAAGTCCTATCTCAGCGGGAGACTCCACAGTATTTATGTGAATGGACAAAGGTAATCTGAAAAGCTATTGAAGTACGGAGTACCTCAACGCTCTGTGCCCGGTCTGCTTTTTTTCACAGTGTCAAAGTCAAAGCAGCACGAAGCCCTGAGGTATCCCATACTTAGGTGGCTCCTCGAATGATCGTTATCCACTCACATCAATGCTCTCCTCCCACTAAGATGTGATCCAAACCATTGCAATGCAGTGCCAGTGACGCCTGGCGAGATTAAAGACTTTAAGAAGAATTTCGTGGTCAATAGTATCAAATGCTGCGAGAGATCAACTGTAAGAAGCAGTTAGACTTTACCCAAGTCTGCATTAATAAGGTAACAAATTAGCCCTGCCTTGTTGAGGCCGTTCAGCCCAGGCCAGGCCCTCGGCTCTGTGAGCTTATCCCCAGAGCTTGGACACCATGAAGCTCTGAATGATGGCGTTTTTCAGCGCTTTATTGTTCGTGACAGCCATCGTCACGAATTCGCAGGTCATGTCTCCAGGCAGACGCTAAGATAGACAAGACTCTTACCTGCCTTGGTCCAGAGCCACGCCGGGCTGATCTAATTCCCAGGGCTAACAGTCGCCATGCTGAGGAAGCTCCCAAGCTCTTCGTCGGTTCCGGGCCCGTGCTGCCGCCAACGGCGAAGACCGTGTCTAGTTGGTGTCAAGCATAGGTGGTGGCGAGCGATGGCCAAAACAGTCTTGTCTGGCGAGCATGCACGTCGCCAGCACCTCGCCCATCCGGCTGGCTTGGGTCTTGTGTGCGATGGCCGAGTTTCACCACAAGCGGACGAGATCGAGGCCCCAAAGCGTCAAATGAGAAGTTCGCCGATGCGAAGCTCGGCAGGCCTCACGAAAATGGCAGAGGTCGATGAGGGCCTCGTCAGCCGGCTTCAGTGCTGCCACAGAGACCAAGCGTTCATTGCAGAGGTAGGTGGAGTCCTCCGAAGGGCATCGAGCTTCGGCCCAGGGGCGAGAGGGCAGGCCTTAAGGAGATTCGAGTCCCTAGTGGGGGAGTCATAGGCCTGCACTATCTCCGCCCGTGGCTGCCCGACCCCTTGCGGGGCTCCCAGTCAGTGTAAGCATATGCACTCAGACAGCTCCGGCATGCTGCAGCACCTGCAGGATGACCAAGGCTGGGATGACACGTGCACTGGCGCCCAATCACACTGAACTCTTAGGGCCTGAAAAGGAGCTTGAGGGCTAATGCAGCGTCTTCGGCTGCCGACACGAGTAGCTAGAGGCCCTCCACGGTCTCTGAGAAGAGTGCCAGGTCGGCAGCTAGCGCCAAGATGCAGAGCCGGGTGTCGCCCCTTTGGAAGCCGGCGTAGATCCTGTAGGTGATTAGCTCCATCGCCAGATCGACTAGAATTGGCGACATCGGGTCACTCTGCCGGACGAAAGTGCTGGTGGTGAAGGAGGCAAAGCTGCTGCCGTTTATTTGGAACTCCAGCTTTGAGCCGGGGCAGAGTCACTTCACGAAGGAGCAGAATGCCTCATTCAGGCCGACGTGCAGCAACAGATGGTGTAGTGCGTCGTGTGGAACGCTCCCGACGGCTTCCTGGAGGCCGGGAACGGCAAGTACATTTCTCAGCTACCCTAGAGGCATGCTGCCTCCTCGAAGACGCTCTCAACGAGGAGTGACTGCTCGAGGCAGCCCTCGAGGCCTGGGACGAAGCCACTCTGGGATGACAGCGAAAAGCATCACTACTCAGCTTAGAGGCCAGTTTAGACCCTAGCTTAGAGGCTAGTAGCCGTTTACGACGATATTGATGAGCTTGCCGCTAGGATTGAGGAGGCCAGAATCCATGTGGTCGGAGCCGCTGTCCAGTCGGTAATCCATGTGGTCGGAGCCCGGTGCGCCGTTAAATGCAAGGCGAATGATGGCGATAACCTCCTCGGCTGTAGAGGCGCTATGAGGTTGGAAGGTGCCTGATGTGCAGATACTATCAAGGAGGCTAGGAGCCTGCTTGTGTAGGGGGCGAACACCGGTCTGGCTGGGGATTTTGTCTGCCCATGGGCCAGGCATACTGCAGCGTCGCCTGTGTATGCTGTCGACGCTTGCAGCATGGCTCTCCTTATAGCTCAGGCTTGGTTGGTTCTGTAGAGCCTCTGCAGGTTCAAGGCTCTCTGCGAGTACCAAGGCCAAGGGCCGGCGGAGCTCTCGGATTGCTCCGCCTCCGAGTTTGGGCGGCTGGAACGCCTCTTTCGGTCCCGGGTGAGTGACCGAGATAGAGCCAGCCAATATAAGCTGACCAGCACAGTGTGGCCGCGAAGCCCCTACAGTAACTGGCGTGCTCTGTCTCGTGTCCAGTCAGTGGTGCAGGCCTCAGGGGGCCGACGACCAGTGTGCCGAGAGGTGCTGGCAGGTAGGGGTCTTTGGAGCTCCTGCGATGCCTGTGACGAGGCGAGTCGGCCAGCGGTGGTAAGGCTGGCAACCGGGCTGCTTCCTGCGTCAGTCTGTCGACGCCTTGGGGCCTGGTTGGGGACACAGCAGGCAGCGGCTGGCCGTTCCTTGGCAGGAGGCAAGCAGCGAGGCTGCATCGGGAGGGCTGAGCGGCTTCTTCTGGAGGTGCAGAGGAAGAGGTGGCTGAGGTTAGAGCGTGTTGGGTGGATGTGGAACGACGGGAAAGTCGTGAGAGAGCACGTGGGTGGTCTCTGACGTATGCTCTACACGAAGCCGGCTTGGGGAGAGGACAGACGGTTCCGACTTGGTAGGAGTGGGCGTGGTCATATCGAGGGCTTACCATGTGCACCCGGTAGGTGCAAGGTGAGCGAAGACGAGAAAGAGCTGATGCAGGGGCAGCGAGGGCGGCGAATCGAAGCGAGAAGTTGTGGAGGTTCGAGAAATGAGAGTGAGGTTGGCTGCACCTCAATGTCTGCATTCAAGCAGGTCACTAGTGATCTCGTGCTGAAGATTATTTCCCAATCCAAGAAGACAACTAGTCATTTGGATCCTATTCCTACTGTCCTGCTTCTAGGTTGCATGAATCTGCTGCTGCCATGCATTACTAACATCGTAATAATGTCATTAGCCTCAAGACATGTCGCAGGACCTTTAAAAAAGCTGTATTCAGCCCACTTCTCAAGAAACCTGCATTTGACATAGAGAACTTGAGCAGCTACCGCACAGTCTCTTCTCTCATTCTTATCAAAAAATTTTAGAACGAGTCGTGGCAGACCAGCTGAACTCAAATATTGAAACTTCAAACTTTGCAAGTAGGTTCAAATCTAGCTTTAGAGCTAATCGCTTCACAGTGTCAGCATTGCTTCGCCTATACTGCGAGCTACTTAAGAATGCCCACATAGGTAGAGTGTCTCTGCTGGTTTTGCACAATCTTTCGGCAGCTTTGGATACTATCGATCACCAAATTCTTCTAGAGTTCCTCTCATCTCGCCTGGGCATCACTGGCACTGCTCTGCAATGGTTCAGGTGCTCTCTCAGTGTGAGAGACTTCCGAATTGTTGACATGAATTGACAAAGATCATCCGAGATACCTCTGAAATATGGGTTACGTCAGGGCTTCGTATTTGGTCCGGTTCTTTTCACTGTTTATACTCTCCCTCTCGCCGATGTGATTGCTAAGCACAATCTAGGCGTTCATATTTATCCGTATGACACTCATTTGTACCCTTGCTTTCATCCCTTCGAGTACCTCGAATTCTCTCAACTCCCTTGCTGCATGTATTGATGACAACCGCACATGGATGGCAACCAATTTTCTTAAATTACGTGACGATTAAATTAACTTACTATATATGGGAACAGCAAGCGTGACACAGAAATTGGAAAGGCTGTCGCTCTAAATCGGCTCTGCAACAATATTTGCTGTAAAATATGCACGGAATCTAAGTGTGGTGTTCCAAAGTGACCTTTCGTTGGACGGCCACATCAGCTCTGCAATCAAGTCCGCCTAATTTCAGCTACTTAACATTACTAAAAAATTTGGGCTTGTTCGGATGAGGATGCCACATCCAAGTTAGTCCCTGAATTTGTGATATTCCGTCTTGACTTCTGTAACTGACTGCTTGCTAGCCTACCGGCATGTGCAATAAGGGGTTAACAGGTGCAACATCCTATAGCTAGACCTGTCAGTCGTGAGCTTCACAGTTGCTACATCATAGCTTCTTCTAGCCGACCTCCACTGGCTTGCAGTCAGGTAACGGATCAACTTCAAGGTTCTGTTGCTCACTTTTAGGTGGTTTCATTCTTTGGTTCCTGCCTATCTATCTATCTATAATAATAATAATAATAATGATAATTCACTTGATAAAGCGCCCCAGTGAACTTCATCTCTTCCTAGGTGCTTTACATTTGCTGCTAAGGGAAATGCAATTGAATGGTAAGTAAAATCATGCTTGAAAAACACAAAAATAAATATTCTGGCTACGTGTGACATGCACAGGGTGAGCATGCAAATGTGGTTAGTGGCAGCATGCACAGTGTCAGCATGCATAAGCACATGAAGGTTGAATCACAGGGACCCAATAAATGCTGTCCTAAATATGTGTGTTTTTAAGTTCCTTTTAAATGTGGTCAAGTCAGGGGATGATATGACACAAGTCGGGACAGAGTTCCAGATTTGTGAGCTTATGAACTAAATGCACGGTCTCCAAAGGATTTAAGGTTTGTACGAGGTATTTGTAGACTGTTGGATTCCGAAAAGCAGGCAGTACTATGCTTGGCCTGATGGGGTAGTATATCTGAGAGACAGGCTGCAGACATGTAATGAAGGGACCTAAAAGTGAGCGACAAAACCTTGAAGTCAATCCGTTGCTTGACTGGTAGCCAGTGCAGGTTGGCGAGAAGTGGAGTAATGTGGCAACTGCGACGCTCTATCGCGCGACGTATTTATCAGATCTATCTATAGAGCGACGTATCTATCAGATCATCTGCTCTACCAAGCCAAGCATTGTATCAGCCAATTTTCGTAATGTAACTGTTCGCCAATACCTCGTACAAACTTCAAATTATTTATAGACCGTGCGTTTAGTTCGTATGCTCCCAAAGCCTTTAACTCACTCCCAACTTGCAGCATGACTTTCTTAACTTGACCACATGTAAAAGGAACTTAAAAACGCACACGTTCAAGATAGCATTTATTTTTTCCCATGATTCGTTTTTTATCTTCTTACGTGTGCTGACACTGCAAGCTGCCACTAACCAATATGCATGCTGACCCTGTGCATGTCACTCCTAATGATGTTATTCATGTTGTTTTTCGATTATGATATCCCTCACCATTCGATCGTGTTTACTTAGCAGCAGATCTAAAGTGCATAGACAGAGTTTGAGTTCTCTCAGGGTGCTTCGTCGACTGCATTATTATTGCTTTTATTATTATTAGCTCTCATTACTCGCACCATCTAACTATGCGAGTGCCTAAGTTTTACCCATTGTTCGCTATTAATTGATATCAATCGATGGCAACGACCCGGAAAATACGCCAATTTATAACGGTCCATTACAAATGGACCGACAGCTGCTGAGAGAAGCTTCAACCTTTCTTGCGTATTGCAGAGCGCTGCAATAAAAATGCAAGCACGCCCTTTTAAACAACCAAGAGAGCACAATTAAGGGCCCGTCAATGGCACCATTATTTGGCCCTATTTGGGTGTGCACATAACACTGTGGACTCTAGTATTCAATAAAAACTGGAGCTGGGCCCAATTTATTTCTATTTGCTGCGGGTGGCTTCGCTGTGGAATGGAGTAAAGGCATCTGGTTCTGGATGAGTAGTCTGCTTTGACTGGGAAATACATTTCAGGATATGGTTACTTGCGGCCTCCGTGAAGGTAGACATCAAGGTAGTGCAAGGAATCTGTGGGCATGAGCCCTGTGTTGAATTAATTGAGGGACAGGAGTCCACAGGAAATGCTGCAATCCTAAGGACGGACTCACTGATCTCTGTCTTGCTGACATAAAAGCTAGAGAAGCGATCAGCTAGGTAGCCAAAAGCATCACTTGGAGCTAATTTGGTAGTAGTTAATGAGGCGGTTGATGGTTGACATAAGAATTTTTGGATTGTGTATCTTTAATTCAACAATAGTTTTGTAAAAGCTTGATTTGGAATTTAATAGGATTGACTGCCATGATTGACAACAATCTTGGCGTGTTTGAAGAAATCAATTGACGAGGTCAACCGCAATATTCTATAGGCAGTGGCAGAACCATGAAAGTGATGCCCGGTTTGACTTGTACCCGTGTATATTATCTAGAAGAGGTTTGATGTGGCAATCGTTGCGTATGCCCGATCCTGTAAAACGGCATTCTTCGGCTGTGCAATGTAGATATGAGTTAAAGATGTGCACTCGCCAGTAAAGGTGTGGGTGTTCCTTATCTCTGCCTGTCACCCCCGTTCACGGGTGCATCGGCGCAGCCTCAGCCACTCGCTGTCCTAGCTTCAATGTACTAGCTTTATCTTTGGTCCGCCACGAATCTATATTTCAAGCCAATTCAGCAGGAGATACGCAGGTAGAGCCGATTTACTAATTTCCTAATCACACTTGGATTGCCCACAAATAGTAAATTGGTTTTTATCAAACTACACTTTAAGAACGCATATGCCATCCATGTGCCGATTTTATCATTGCAAGAAGCAAGCGAGTTTAGAAAATTCGACTTGATGGAGAGCTAGGAGGGATCAAAGCAAAGGTACACCAAAGTGTCACCTGCATAGAAGTGAAAACCAAGATTTTGCTTAGCTATTACATCGGCGAGAGGGAAATCATAAACCGTGAAAATAACCGAAACAATTCTCCTAGTGCTCAGGTACCCTACAAGTCAGTGTTTCCTCGGATATTTGTTGGTTTGCATTGTTACTCGATAGTCTCCCAATAAGAATGAACCTGAATCGTTGCAGTGCAGTACCTGTCATCCCCAGGTATAACGAGAGGCGCTTATTAAGGACTAGGCAATTGATAATATCAAAACCTGCCGAAAGATCAAGCAGAACAAGCATAGTTACTCTATCAAGCAGAGATACTTATATTGTGTATGGCTTTTACGGTTTTGCTTAGTAGACCTAATCAAGTTTTATAAATTAACTCGATCGTGTTTCCTGCAGGAAGTTATAAGATGCCGAGATAGAGATTTAGTTATCTGAGGGCACTAAATCAAACGCCTTATTATATTACTATGTCCACCGTAAACTATAGGGCCGTCAGGCTGAGGGCTTCTTCTTCCGTACAGACAAGCAAGGAAATCAGAAAAATCTGAGATTAAAGGGATCTTAGTAGCTGGGGGGATAGACTGCAGCTATCATCAGTAGTTTTCATCGGATTAACTCAAAATGATATATTCGAAAGACTGCTTCGAGGGGTATGCCTACGGCGTGAAAATTAAGGATGATATAATGACGATTCCACCTCCAGTTTTGATGGATCTAGGGCAGTGGAATAATTATAAAAATTAAAATAATAATTCACTTGATAAAGCGCCCTAGGAGACCTCAATCTCTTTTTAGGCGCTTTATATTTGCTGCAAAGGGAAATGCGATTGAATGGTGAGTACTATCATGCTTGATTAACAACATAAATAATATGGTTAAAGGTGACATGCACAGGGTAAGCATACAAGTGTGGTTAGTGGCAGCATGCACAGTTTCAGCACGCATCAGTACATGAAAGACGAATCACAGGGACCCGCTAAATGCTGTCCTAAATAGGTGTGTTTTTAAGTTCTTTTACCATGATGTCAAATGAGGGAATATTCTGACGCAAGTCGGGAGTGAGTTCCGGGCTTTGGGAGCATGCGAACTAAATGCACGGTCTTCAAAGGATTTTCAGGTTTGGGCGAGGTATTGGTAAACTGTTGGATTCTAAAATGCAGTTGGTACGATGCTTGGCCTAGTGAGGCAGTAGATCTGAGAGATAGGTTGGAGCCAAAGAATGAAGGGGAACCTAAAATTGAGCGACACACCTTGACTTCGATCCGTTGCTTGACTGGTAGCTAGTGCAGGCTGGCGAGAAGTGGTGAGATGTGGCAGCTGCGACGCTCGCGACAGACAAGCCCAGCTGCAGAGTTTTGAACCAGCTGTAGGCGCGTGATTGCACATTTAGGTAGCCCAGCAAGCAGTGAGTTATAGAATAAGGAGAAGCTTGTTGGGTAGCATCGCTTATCGTCGGACAGCTACCCGAATTTAACCAGTTTTCGGTTCAGGCGAGCACGTTGAGGCCTTTTCTAGAAACAAGGTCACTTTATTAATAGGGGTTTATTTCACTTAGTGCGAGGATTCCACAGACAAGCGTTAAGTTGGGCCGCCGAAGGTTACAGCAGGCCTGATGACCACTAAGTTAGAGAATCACTTGAGCAGCGCTTGAGGGAGAGCATGCTGAGTGGTTTGAAGCAATGCTGGGAACGCAAAGCGAACTGGTACTTAGTTCGCGCCGCCTCCCGCGTCGGCTTCAGGGCGCTTTCCTTTTGTCACTGCATATTATCACGGACCTTAGCAGCAACCACAGCATGTAAGAGTTTCATTCGAACGACAAATTAGAGGCGATAAATACGATGATAAAGACGACAGTATGTATGCACGATCATAACTAATGAGCAGCTTACAAGCAACCAACGAATCTCTTGCTGCCACCGGAGTGGGGGGAAGGACGACTCAGCTACTGTAAAGTGTAAGCGTTTAAATGTTCATAGGCATATAATTCCTTATGCGCAACGATCAAATAATAAGCAGATCGATTTTAAACAAGTTATGAGTGATATTTTGGTGAGAAAGTCTAGAAACGGATTGTTATTAGTCATCGTTGAATAATTGCTGCCTTAATCGAGCATGAACCAAACCGTAGCCGCATTAGTGAGCGTCGAGGACTTAAAGTAAATATGGGAGCAATCTTCATCCAAGTGCTATCCTATCATATAACTCAATGCCGACGGACTTCATAGCCTATCCTCACACAAGTCTCGTAAAACTAAAAGGCACCCTGAATCCATATCTTTAAAAAGCTAAGTATCCACTTTGCACAGGGTCGCCATACCTGTGATTTTATGCTTCAGTCTGTACGCCTCCTGAGGCTGTCCTAGTAAGCATAGAATATCTGGTAGCATAAATTTGCATCATCACCGCTTTTAATTCGAAGTACCTAGAAAGATATTCGTTTTGTATAAAATGGATTTTCAAGTATAAAACAATAGCTATGACATTATAGCTACATGCCGAGCTCTCGTTAAAAATATATGATGCCTTATCTCACCTTGTTCAGTTGTCAGTGATGTTCGACTCCAGCCTCACACAAAGTTAGCTCTCATTTCCGCACACGTTTTCAGTTACTCAATTTAATAAAATTTCGTTCATTTTCGAATTTTAAGTTGTCAGTTGTCTACGAGGTGAGTGATTTATTTTATATGAAATGCTACCTGATCCTTTTTCAGATCCTCCCCAGTCTCTAATGGGTGCTGGTGATAAAGAGTTGTTGTCCCGGCCTAGCATGGTGGCACTATGCCTTGGCCATGCCTTTTGGATCACTGCACCTTCCTTCTTCACCTGTAAGTACAAATTAAAGCAACTGCGTCAGGAGTAATTAATAATTTATGCATATTTGGACTTTTTACGTTTAGACAACGTGCCTTTAACTTAATTCTATAGTGCTCAGTTAAGAGCGACCAGTAACCGTGCTAATCTTGACTAACCATACCGTTTCAGACTGACCGTGCTAATCAAGACTGATCCAGACTGACCGGCAAACAAGGGGGCGTAGCAAAAGGAGCACCCTCTTGACTCAGGCCGACTCCTTCGAGCCGCAAGTTCGACTCCTTCGAGCCGCAAGTCCGCATGCTGCAGTCAATCTGAAAGCAAGGAAAACCTCGAACACCCATTCGCTGACGCATCTTCTATGAACCAAAGATTCTCACTTATTAGGACCAGCATACTGAGAAGCGCCGGGGCGCGAACCATACAAACGACACTTCTTCCGTATCGTCTTATGCGGCCCGGATCTTATTTCTACCTTTGCCACGTTTTGGCTGACTGCAAATGATGCAAAGTCTGCAGTACGGCTGTCTACAAGCATCATGCAGCATGCACTCGTGGCTGCACGATATAGTTGGAAAGACATCCAACACATTTTCACTGGTTTTATTTCATCGCTTTCTATGTGACTTCGAAATGCTTGTGGCGAGCTTATTAAACAGGGCGATGACAAAGCAACATGCCCAGGCGTTGGGCTGTCGCATGTAAAATGCATCTAAAACAGGTCAGATCACCAAATAGAGGCCCAATGCTCGTAAATAGCACCACGGGCGAATTTCGTATCCCCATTTTGGCCTACAAGTTTTCCTGATGAGTTCGGAAACTCTTTCTTCCGAGCTAACAGTGGAAAAGAATAGTGTAGACAGCAACGGTGACAAGACGGTAGCTAGTGGAGAAATCTCTTTTTAAATTCACATTGTAATCGCTAAGTATGTAGCACCGTCTTAGAATTATTTCTTCGTGTAGTGCCTCTCCCTCTCTCTCTCCCTCCCTCTCTCTCTCTCTCTCAGTCTATCTGAATGTTTAGCTCGCGGCACACACGGTGTCTCATAATGTCCCCAGTTAAAACATTGTTGCCCTTTCATACAGCCAAAACTCACTCCAAACTCTGGATTTCTACATAGTACCGCCTATCTTACAGGAACACTCTTTTGGTACTCTTAAAGTCATTTCAGGCTGACCCCTAATGGCTCGTCTTAGCCCATCATTTACATTAATAGGAACACCAAGCCTTTTATTAACACCCAATAATACCTTATGCTGCATCCGAAAGATTTGCAACTAGGTTAAATAGAAGCAGTGTCTACTGGATTAATGATACGTTTAGTGTACCATTCGTAGAACAGTTAGAAAAAATGACAAATAGAAATTTCAAGCTCCGACGCCCATACAATTACACAAGAAGACATTCTCGGCCCCTGGTTAGTATGACCCAAGGTTAGTAGCATGGACTGACTCGTGTACACAGTAGCAGAAACTGAACATGTAAAAAACAAATACAGGTTCACTAAGGAGCCGCAAAATCTGAAATAAAATGATCTTCATTGTAAACATCCTGAAGAGATTTAATATTTGCACAGCCTCTTATTTTCACGCCTAAGGTCAAAATCGAGCAACAGTGGCGAACAAAAACTAGGGAAATCAGCACTTGAAAAAATGCGATCTAGCCGCATTCCCACCAAAATACACATTTACGCGTAGAGCTGGGTAGCTGCTTAGCTACTACTAAGTGTAAGTCAATTGCCACGGCAAACAGAAGCAGCAGATCACCAGCCGGTGGATGCATTGCTATAGAAAAACTATCAGCAGCACGGCGTACGGCCATTGGTTGTCGGTTCTGTACTGTGCTAGTTACTGCAGATTCCTATTTCCACAATTCTGAAACAGCAAGAATTAAAATCAAGATCCTAAAAGTGGTCTGCTCAAATGCTGTCAGGTCTGACGGTTACCGGGAGCCCCTACCCCGGTGCAGAAATCTGCATGCCACAAACAACCAGAATAAATTGACGGGAAATTGGCAGTGTGAAGCCCAATCGTCATTACGTACAACATTCTGCTGCGTCTAAACTAAAACCGTGGCATTTTTCAAATGCCTTGCCTGTTAACTGTCAGCAATAAAGGACGATTCACAGAAATGGTTTTAACACAAGTCAGGAGGGGTTCCAGGCTTTCGGAGACTACGAACTAAATGCACGGTCTCCAAAGGATTTGAGGTTGGTTGGACGAGGTATTGCTAAACTGCTGAATTCTGAAAAGTGGGTGGTAGGATGCTTGGCCTAGGGGGGGGGGGAGTAGATACGAGAGATAGACAGGATCCAAAGAATGAAGTGACCAAAAAGTGTGCAACAAACTGGAGGGAAAACCTAACGGAAATGGCTGTCTTCGGGCAGGGGCATATAATATTAATAATAATGCACTTGTTAAAGCACCCTCAAAAAACTTAATCTTTCTCTAGGCGCTTTACATTTGCTGCAGATGGAAATGCAATTGAATGGTGAGTATAATCATTCTTGATAAAAAAACAAAATGAAACACATGGTTACGGGTGACATGCACAGCGTAAGCATGCAAATGTGGTTAGTGGTACCAAGTACATGCTGTCCTCTCTCTCTCTCGCTCTCTCTCTTTCCCGCTCTCTCTCTCTCTCTCTCTCCCCCTCTCTCTCTCTCTCTCTCTCTCTCTCTCTCTCTCTCTCTCTCTCTCTCTCTCTCTCTCTCTCTCTCTCGGAACGCACAACATCTTAGCTGGTGCTGACAAGCTAATTGGTGACGGCGATTCATTCATTTACTTACCATTCAATTGCATTTCACTTTACAGCAAATGTAAAGCGCCAAGAGAAAGATAAAGTTCTCTGAGGGCGCTTTATCAAGTGAATTATTATTATTATTATTATACACGTTTGCAGAGTGAAAGCCAGCATAAAGGTCAATTGCTAGGGACGAAGCAGAAATAGTGCTCCCAAAGCCTGGAACTGCCTCCCGACCAGCGTCAGAACATCCCATGACCTGACCACATTTAAAAGGAACTTAAAAACACACTTATTTAGGACAGCATTTAGTGGGTCCCTGTGATTCGTCCTTCACGTGCTTATGCGTGCTGACACTGTGCATGCTGCCACTAACCACATTTGCATGCTGAACCTGTGCATGTCACCACTAACCATGTCATTCATTTGTGTTGTTTTTCAAGCATGATTTTACTTACCATTTAATTGCATTTCCCTTTGCAGAAAATGTAAAGCACCTAGAAAGAGATTACCTTCTCTGAGGGCACTTTATCAAGTACATTATTATTATTATTTGTTAGCAGCAGATTGGTTGTCAGATTCACTGCGAATGTCATCAAGTCAGCGAAGATCATCATTGCGAGTCGGTCGGTGGCAAGCTCCATACTTTCGGCGAGCACGACTGCAATTAAAAAAAAATATTTGGGCACACATATGATAGGAATGCGCTTCTGCCAGTTAGGGGTTTGAAAGGTATCATGATGGAAAAGTAGTTCTTGCTCAAGTGGTCAGTCGGCTTGCCCTAAATTCATGCCTTAGAAAAATTCTCGTCCCTCATTAAGCCCAGTTACCACTATTTAAGCATACCGGCATTATGTAAATTAAGACATTAAATTTCGTACATCCTATACTATTGTGCAAACCGACTGCAGACAAACCAAACTATGAGCTACTAACTTGCAAACGTTCATGTGAAGAGTGCTCAGTCTCTGGAGGCGATTTTCGAACGCTCAGGAAATAATAATAATAATAATAATAATAATGCAGTCAATAAAGTGCCCTCAGAGAACTAAATCTCTTGCTAGGCGATTAACATTTGTTATCTAAATACCTGGTAACCATACGATTTCAATTTCCTTTCAGAGTAGCTTTGAGACGACTGAAAGTTAAAGAGCAATAGGTGTCAGCTTTCAAATGTAAACGCACGTTGTCACTAAATCATCACTATATTCGGAGATGACCGTTCTTGTGTGCACCAGCTGGTTGTGTTCTGGGCTGCTATCGGCCAGAGGAGCGGTTACGAGAGCAGTTGCATCCCCCGAGCCGAGTCCTGGTACACTCTCGCACAGAGCAGTTCTTCTCGTACGGCAAGCACCTAAAGCCTTGTATGACTGGAACTCTTACAATGTGTTTCGCTAGTTCTGATTCAGCTGCCAAAGGCAGAACTAACGGCTACCTTACCTTACAGCTACATCTTACCTTAATATGTGCCATATATGCATATTTGCAGCGACCTATGCAATCTATGACAGCATCTTATTGCAGCATCCATCCTTTATATACGCTATGGATTGATTGAGACTCCCCAATGATTAAGCAGCATGTTGCGAAAATTGTGAAGTGGTAAATGTTCGAATTGTTTCCCTGAGTGCTAGCAATGTCGAGTAACTTGCATAGGGTATGCATGCATACTTCTCAACTTCGTGTTTGTGTGTACGTGCATGCATGTGTGTGTGTGTGTGTGTGTGTGTGTGTGTGTGTGTGTGTGTGTGTGTGTGTGTGTGTGTGTGTGTGTGTGTGTGTGTGTGTGTGTGTGTACGTATGTGGGCGGGCACGCGTGTGTGGGTGCACTTGTGAGCACTGAGATTAGGCGATCAAGATAAATATATATATATATATATATTATATATATATATATATATATATAATATATATATATATATATATATATATATATATATATATATATGTAATTCATTTGCATATATTTGTATATATTTTGTATATATGAGCCTGTACATTCAAAGTCTCACTACCAGACCCTAAAAAGTAAACGAAAACGCACAGCCACTAAGCACTATACAATTAGTTCTAGAACCTAAGCTGGAAAGATGTATCGAAATATATTACTATAACGTAAGTATAAACAGATGCTGGTGGTGCGTTTAACAGCATCTGCCATGGTCACAGTGCCCATAGCTGGTAAACTCAGGAAGCGAGCAGGTTATAGGAACAAACGACCACGTATAAGCAATCCTGCACCAGTTTTTACTACGTCAGGGTTTGTCAGGTACCCCCTACTAGAGCACCTGTTTACGGGAGAGCCTGTGGTTGACGCCAGGTCACAAGTCACTTGCCGGTGGCAAATTGTACAACTTTTGAACGGGTTTTCGCAAAGGTCGCAGCTCGAGTGTCGCAGCAAGAGTGGGAAGCTATGCCAGGTCACTCGTTGAACAAAGATCCTCCGAACGCAGCTACATCCAGGCACTCCGGCTACTTTCCTGTACTTCCAGGTACCTTCCTGAAGGCGCTGCGACCAGGTTTCTCCAGCGTATGGCGATAGGCCAATCAAACATTGCTTATCTCCAGTAGCGGTTGCTAGAAACGAAAGGCCGGCAGCTATCAGTTGCCACGTAGCATGACCCTTTGGAAGTGCAGTCCGGCTAACCGATCCCCGGGAGCCAATGGGAGCTGCTGGGATTGATCAGGTTGGTCTATTTTCGGACAACCAATCGCTGTAAGCTCCACCCCTCCCTAAGGCGCTTGGGGTTATTCTTGGTCGACTGGGTAGTGGCTGCTGGCGGCTGAGTCCAGGATGGGCGATCGGCGCTCAAAAACGGGTGCCGCGGCGTCTCGGCACTGGCTACTGCGAACGCCCTCCTCGCCGACGGACGACCTCCAGTGACTATGGGGGTTGTTGTATAAAAATGCCCCCCTCCCCTGGCCCCGGTCCCCATCAGGAATCTCATGCTCGATCCCCTTCTGGCACCAGGCATTTCGATTGCATCTGTGTCCGATTCCAGAAGCGGAATTCTTATACAACATGCCCAACAATATTTCAGAAATTAAGTTGAAATTATGAGTCTATTGAAGAATTTTTTACCATTGTATAAATGGATCGTTCCAGAGAGGGAATGTTTTTTTGTGTTCAAGCTTGGAAGCAGCTACATTTCCAAGATATTACTCCACCAGGTTTCAAAGGAAAGAACAGTTTTCGTATTGGTTTTGAGGGTTTTATATCTAGGTTTATTACTAATTATGCTTTAAATATGCGTTTATTGGATTCGGAAGTTGATGGCGTTCTGCAAGTAATGAAAGAAGAATTTTCCAGTAGGAAATTAGATGGCGCTTGTTTAGTTTCTTGCTTGCTTGCTAAAGTTTATTAAAAGGAAAATGTAATGTAGAAATTGAAAGAGGTTTTAGCATATTACCGGACCGGAAGTTGGCCACAACTATTTTTGGTTAAATAATAATGGAATAATGGTTGACTTGGCTTTTTCAATTTTACTAAATATAAATGCTGATCCTAATCTCATTGATATTCAAGACTATTGCACGCATCAAGAAATAGAAACAGACAAAGCAGAATGTCAAAAGAAACCGAAAGATCTTTCTTATTTACTTGTAAAGAAGCGAAATATGTAGAGAAGCGAAATGTGTGGCTACTTATTCAAGAAGATAAGAGGCGAAGGAAAGAAAGGCCAAGTAGAGAAAGAAGAAAGCGCATATGATTACGAATATTACATTTATATAAAATGTAATGCAATGTATCTCCATCAGCAACTCCACAAAGTAATAAAGGCCATGTGGGTGTTACTCAGGAGAGCTTTGTAAAGCGCACTCACAGCCTAAGCGGCTTTTGGTAGCCAACAGACTTCGTCTCACGAAACAAAGAAAAAATGGAAAGCATAGCAGAGTCAGGAGAGAAGTTGAGGTAGTGAGTAGCATGGAAGTAACAGCTCAAGACCGCTGAAAAGGATTAGCCATAGTCGGCAGCAGAAGAGCAGTTGTTGTTGCATAAGAACTGTTAAGCGAGTTCGGCAGTCTAAAACCTTCATAACTAAGCTTCCATCGCCAACGGTCTTTAAACGGGGGAATAAAACAGCTCAATTATTGTCCATACATAATAATAATTATAATAATAATAATAATTCACTTGATAAAGCACCCTCAGAGAACTTAATCTCTCTCTAGGCGCTTTACATTTGCTGTAAAGTGAAATGCAATTGAATGGTAAGTAAAATCATGCTTGAAAAAACAAACGAAATGAATAATATGGTTAGGGGTGACATGCACAGGGTCAGCATGCAAATGTGGTTAGTGGCAGCATGCACAGTGTCAGCACGCATAAGCACATGATGGACGATTCACAGGGACCCATTAAATGCTTTCCTAAATAGGTGTGTTTTTACGTTCCTTTTAAACGTGGTCAGGTCAGGGGATGTTCTGACGTGGGTCGGGAGGGAGTTCCAGGCTTTGGGAGCATACAAACTAAATGCACGGTCTCCAAAGGATTTAATGTTAGTAAGAGGTATTTGTAGACTGTTGGATTCCGAAAAGCGGTTGGTACGATGCTTAGCCTGATGGGGTAGTATATCTGACAGATAGGCTGGAGCCATAGAATGAAGGAACCTAAAAGTAAGCGACAAAACCTTGAAGTCAATCCGTTGCCTCACTGGTAGCCAGTGCAGGTCGGCGAGAAGTGGAGTAATGTGGCAACTGCGAAGCTCACGACAGACAAGCCTAGCTGCAGAGTTTTGCATCAGCTGCAATCGCCTGATCGCACATACTGGTAGGCCAGTAACCAGTGAGTTGCAGAAGTCGAGACGAGATGTCAAAAATGCATGGACCAACTTGGACGTGGTATTTCTATCTAAACAAGCCCGAATTTTCGCATTTTTATGAAGCTGAAAATAGGTGGATTTGACTGTGGAGCTGATATGGTCGTCTAACGAGAGGTCGCTTTGGAATATGACACCTAGATTTCGAGCATATTCAACTGGAGATATGCTGGCAGAGCCAATTTTGAGAGTCAGCCTTTCCAATCTCTGGATCACACTGGGTTTGCCCATAACAAGTAAGTTAGTTTTATCATCGTTAAGTTTTAGAAAATTTGCTGCCATCCATATGGGGATGTCATCAGTGCATGCAGCTAGTGAGTTTAGATAATTTGAGGTGCTCGAAGGCTTGGAGGGATCAAAGCAAAGGTACAACTGAGTGTCATCTGCATAGAAGTGAAAGCCTAGATTGTGCTTGGCAATCACATCAGCAAGAGGCAGAGTATAAACCTTGAAAAGAACCGGACCTAGCACTGAGCCCTGAGGTACTCCATATTTCAGAGGTACTTCAGATGATCCAGTCCATTCACGTCAATACTCTGGAGTCTCCCACTGAGATAGGACCTGAACCGCTGCAGAGCAGTGCCAGTGATGCCCAGGCGAGATGAGAGGCGCTCTAGAAGAACTTTGTGATCGATGGTGTCAAAAGCTGCCGAAAGATCGAGCAAAACAAGCATAGACACTCTACCCATGTCTGTATCACTAAGTAGGTCGTTGTATACCCGAAGCAATGCTGACTCTGTGGAGTGGTTAGCTCTAAAGCCAGACCGGAACTTACTAGCAAGATGTGAGGTTTCGATATAGGAGTTCAGCTGGTCCGCCACGACCCGTTCGAGTGTCTTTGATAGGAATGGTAGACGGGAAAGTGGGCGGTAGTTGTTCAAGTTCTCTTGGTCAAGTGTAGTTTTCTTGAGAAGTGGCCTGACTACAGCCTTTTTGAAAGGTTCTGGGACATGACCTGAGGCTAATGACATATTAATAATGTTAGTTATGCATGGCAGCAGCAGATCAATGCAACGTAGGAGCAGGACAGTGGGAATAGGGTCCTGAGGACTTGTTGTCTTCTTTGATTGAGATACGATCTTTAGGACTAGATCACTAGTGACCTGCTTAAATGCAGACATTGAGGTGCTGCCAGGAACCGAGGAACACGACCTGAAGGCACGTGGAGGCTGAAACCGATGCATCAGTTCAGCTAGGTACTGAGAAGTAAAGTTGTGGCGGACCTTGTGAGTCAGAGTAAGAACTTTGCTCTGTATCCTAAGATCAAATGGCAGCCATCCTTTCTCTTTTAGCAAAGGAGAAACGTGTTCAAATCTCTGGGACTTGAAAACTAGCCCTGCAGCCATATTTGTAGCCATTTGTAGTGGCATAGTTGCTTTTTGTTTTGGTGACCCAGCCAAATGGGAATTGGAATAATCAAGTCGAAACAGAACTAAGGAGCTAGTTAAATTTTTTGCAAGCCATTGTGGCAGACAGCTCCTTGTCTTGGATAGGGATCGAATGTGACTGCTAGCTGTAGAAGCAGTCTTCTGAATGAAGCTTAAAAATTGAGGCAGCTGTCGAAAAGTCTACCTAAATTTCAAGCCCACGGTGATCGTCGCACAACAGCATCACCTATTTGAAGAGCAAAGCCTTTTAATCATGTCACACGCTTAGGGTGTCCTACGAGCAGAAGTTTGGTTGTATCGTCATTAGTTATACTGAATCGGCAAAAATCGGCGGAAATTATTATTTTGGTTTTACTAAGAATTCCGGAATCAAATTCAATTTCAGTACTATCTATGTCACAGATTTCACATTGCAATTAATTTTTAAAAGTTTTCATTTTAATTTGCTTACAATTTGGGCGACCCGTCTTCAAGATATTCTTTTTCTGATAAAGTCTGAGAAAAAACTTTACACAGTATTGCAATTTTTTTAGAATTTCAATTTGAATTTTAAAACAGAGAAAAAACGATAGTAAGTGCTACCCGGATTCTGATATAAGTCAATTATTCAAACCAAGAACAAAAATAAATCCTCATGGTTTCTTTGACACAGTTTTGCCTAAAGAAAGCCACCAAACATACGTGTATGTGCCAACTGATTCTGGTTATAAATATGCACTAAGTGTGATTGATGTTGCTACGAAGTATAAAGACTCAAGAGCACTTAAAATCTTCAAAAGAAGTAACTAAAGCTATAATTGACATTTCCAAAAGGATCATTTAGAGTGGCCGGAAAAGATAGAAGATCTAGCATGAAAGTTCGAAGGAGATTTCAAGAAATAAATGAATAAACATGGAACACGTGTGATAGAAGCGACTGGCAAGAAAAGTGTTGCGTTAGTCGAAAGAATAATTGAACAAATGCAGAAAGATCTTTCATTGTTCAGTATGAAAAGGAATTGGAAAGACAGAACAAAGGTGATCAAACTAGAAACAAAGAATAAATTAAGAATCTACCAAATATTCCAGATTACCTGAATATTAACATTACAAGAAAAACAGGAGGAAAACTGACTAAAGCTACGAAAAAGAAATAGTCGATCGAAAAAACCGGAGTACCGCAGAAAAGTATGAAAACAAGAAGAGGTATTAGAACTTGGAACAACTGCTAGATGTTTGGTGAGCCGTAATGGCTCGCTAGGTAAGGTGGTTGCTTTTATGACCTCGGCCCCGAGGTCTTGGGTTCGAATCCTGTGGTGTACGATCCTTTCTCGCCACTGCAAGCGGTGGTGATAGCCGTCAAGGCTCTTTTGTCGCTATACAAAAAGAGACTGTTAAATCAGCTGGTATTTATTATAAATACCTATTTTATTTACATATTTACTAGAGCCAGGTAAAGATTGCATGAATTACATGAAGATGAAAAATGAAGAAGGGCTACAGATCCAAAATGGAGTTAAACAAAGCATACGATTTGTAGAAAACTAGTAATGAAAGACCAGCCAGTTAGATATTTCATAAACGATAAAAATGAAAATATTGTGAGAGAATAATTGCAAGTTATCAAACAGTAGGACTTACTTTTAAGCAATTTCTATCTCATCTGTGTCTTTAACGATATCATTAAATTCTACTCTCGTTACGATTTCATCAGACAAAGCATCAACTATCTTTGATATACACTTTGCATTTGCTTCAAGAGTTGATCTTTGGCGTTTATCGATTTCAGCAAGAACACCGTCAATTGATAACAACATTGTAGGTACTGCTGCTTAAAAAGAAACCCAATTATAGGTTGTTCATTCAACTAAGTTTAATACAGCTGGTTCCTTAAAAAATTCCATTTTGCAGTGGCTAGTTGGAATTAGACTAGGCAGTCTAATTCCAACTAGCCACTGCAAAATGGTAACTTTTCAAGGAACCAGCTGTATTAAACTTAGTAGATGAAATGCCCACACGGATATAAAACTAGTATTAGGGTTGACGTTTGAGATAGAATTAAAATCTGCTCAACCTTGACTGGTTTTTAACATTTTTAAGATTAATTATATTTCAACCTAGCGTATGTTACTGCTTGGGCAATACGTTTGGCTGAAAACAGACGTCTGACGCAAAGATTGACGATTATTTTACTTTATAAATCCGACTGTAATAACTGATGCTTAGGCATATTTCGATTTAATGTAAGAGAGGCTGAGGCACAGTTTTTGCTTCCAGCTGGTGGAATAATGACAGAGGATTATTGTCGGTTACGACTTGATTTAATTAATGAGGTTTCATTGAATATTACGTCCACTGACAAGATGTTTGGGCAGTTGAACTGTGATAATAGAATTATCATGGCGTATCCTTTTGCTCCATACCGAGACCAACGTTGTAATATTCGTCAATTAAATTACACAAATTGGTATCCGGAAGGCCCAATTATCATTTGGATTGTGGCTCAAAGCACCGCCAGACAAAGGGATGCTGTATCAATGAGCCTTGCAGTCACACCAAAACGTTAGTAGAGTATCGAATGTCGTTCGCATGAGCGTATGCAGCAAACATAGCAGAGCTACAAACGGCTGGGTTAGTGTCATCTCAAGTATAGGTGCATGTTTCCAAGTCGCAGTTGCATCCCGACAAAATTGGCTTCAGCATCCAGTATCTCCGTCAGAACCTTGTAGCAAAGAAACTGAGAAGCATAACTAAATAGAAAGTCAGTTGAGGTAGGGAGTTAAAGGAAAGAGGTTGCTGAGGTCTGCTGGAAAGTATTTGTCATATTCGGCAGCATTTGAGTCGTTTTTGGTGTGTTAGGATAGTGAAAGTGAGTACCACAGCCTAGAACCTGCACAATGCTAGAGCTTTTGTCTCCAACTGTTTTTAAGATGAAGAATGAACAGTCTAATTTGCCATCCATACATGGGGGGGGGGCGTCGAGAGCACGAGGAAGCTAAAACTGGTGCATCCGTACAGCTTATAATGATAATAATGAAACTATTAACGCACTTAATCAAGCGCCCTCAGAGAAATCAATCGCTTTCTAGGCCCTAGGGTTTTCTGAAACGGGTAATGCGATTCAATTTCCAGTAATATCCTGCTTGATAAACAACGCGAATAACACGGTTATGGATGACATGCACAGGGTCAGCATGCAGGTGTGGTTAGTGGTTGCATGCAAATTGTCAGACCCCTTAAGCACACGATGGACCCACTTAATGCTGTCCTACATAGGTGTGTTTTTAAATACTTTTAGATGTGGTTAAGTCAGGGGATGTTGTGACGCAAGTCGGGAGTGAGTTCAAGACTTTGGGACCATATGAGCTAAATGCACGGTTTCCAAAGGATTTGAGGTTTGTACGAGGTATTGGTAGACTGCTGGATTCCAAAAAAATGGGTGGTACGATGCTTGGCCTGGTGGGTGAGTAGATCTGAGAGACAGGCTGGAGCCAAAGAATCAAGTTACCTAACTGTGAGTTACAATACCTTGAATGCGATCTGTCGCATGACTGGGAGTCAGTGCAGATCGGCCAGAAGTGAGACGTGAGAAGTGGTGTGATGCGGCAACTGCGACTCTCACGAGAGACAAGCCTAGCTTCGAAGTTTGCATGAACTATAATTTGCTGATGCACATGCAGGTGGGCCAGGAAGCAGTGAGTTGCAGAAATCAAGACGTGATGTCATAAATGCATAGACCAACTTAGACATGGCATCCTAATCTAAGCAAACCCTAATTTTAGCAATGCTATGTACCTGAAATTAGGCAGACCTAATTTATAATAAAATAATAAATACTAGCTGATTTAACAGCCACTTTTGTATGGCAACAGAAGAGCCTTTACGACTTTCACCGCCGCTTGCAGTGACGATAAAGGATCGCTCACCACAGGATTCGAACCCACGACCTCGGGGCCGAGGTCGTAAAAAGCAACCGCCTTACCTAGTGAGCCTTTACGACTCACCTTGATTCTGGAGCTGATGCAATCCTCTAAAGAGAGCTCTATTGGGAGGATGACACCTAGATTTGGCGCTGATTCAACTTCTGATACGCAAGCAGAGTCAGTTTTGAGCGTCAGCCTTTCCAATTTCAGAATCACACCGGGTTTTTCCATAACTAGTATGTTACATTTAGCATAATTCTTTTTAAGAAAACTGGCTACCATCCATGTGCGGATGTCATTAATGCATGCAGCAAGTGAGTTGAGAGAATTAGAGGTACTCAAAATCTGAAAGGGATCAAGGCAAAGGTACCACTGAGTGTCATCCCCATAGAAGTGAAAGCCTAGATTGTGCTTGGCAATCACATCAGCAAGAGGCAGAGTATAAACCGTGAGAAGAATCGAACCTTGCACTGACACCTGAGGTACTCCATATTTTAGAGGTACCTCGGCTGATCACTGTTCATTCACGTCAATACTCAGGAGTCTTACACCGAGATAGGATCTGAACCATTGCAGAGCAGTGCCAGTAATGCCCAGGCGAGATGACAGGAGCTCAAGAAGAATTTCGTGATCGATGGTATCAAAAGCTGCAGAGAGATCGAGCAAAAAAAGAAGAGACAATCTATCCATGTCTGTATTCCTAAGTAGGTCGTTGTATACCCTAAGTTATGCTGACTCTGTGGAGTGATTAGCTCTAAAGCCAGACTGGAACTTACTAGCAAGGTGTGAGGTTTCGATATGAGTTCAGCTGGTCTGCCACGAACATTTCCAGTGTCTTTGATAGGAATGGTAGAAGGGAGACTGGGCGGTAGTTGCTTAAGTTCTCTTGGTCTGGTGTAGCTTTCTTGAGAAGTGGCCTGACTACAGCTTTTTTGAAAGGTTCTGGGACATGACCTGAGGCTAATGACATATTAATGATGTTAGTTATGCATTGCAGCAGCAGATTAATGCAACGTAGGAGGAAGACAGTAGGAATAGGGTTTAGAGGACTGGTTGTCATTTTTGATTGTGATACGAACTTAAAGACATAATTACTACTGACCTGCTGAAACGTAGACATTGAGGTTCAGCCACGAATCGGGAAACATCATTCTAGTGGGGATGTTGTCATCGCAGGGTTGGATTCCCTGATCTTTTCTATATTCTGCATCGAGTCGAGAGAAGCGATCGGCTAGATCATCACAGGGATCATCTGGTAGGAGGTTATCTGGGAGCGGGTAAGGAGATGATTAATCGTCGACATCAGCATTTTTTTATTTTGTATCTGTCATTAAATACGTTTTTATAGAAGCTAGACTTGGCCCTTGCTAGATACGAGCTACGTACGATGAAGCCAAGCCGGGGCAGGCCTCGCGGCTCAGGATAACATTTCTGCTCTCTATCCGTTCGTCGAATGATAGCGATCCATGAACATCCTTTAACAAGAGGAGATATATCTTCTGATTAAATTAACTTAACTGGCAATATTTGTCAAACTAAATGCACTAGGAAAACTGACAATGGTCAGGAAAACGGTGTTTTTATAATTTAAAAGTACATATCGTGATATAAGCTTGTTTATTACGTTACCTAAAGCTTCCCGTGCAATCTGGGTTGAAGCACCTGCACATATTTACTTGTCCAAAATCACAAATGCAGTGGGTTAACGTTCGATATCTCTGTTCTGTTGATCTAACGAACAGTATACCCACACATCTACGCCAACCATAGTTAAATCATTCAAATTTCATGCGCCCACTTGTAATGCAATATAAAGCAGTGTATCTACTTCTTAGACTTCACAAAGCTAAGAACAGCGTGTCAGTGTTACCCTGGAAAGGTCCACTTAGCCCTTTCAAAGCTCAAGCAGCTTCCGAAAAGCTAAGAACAGTGTGTAGGTCTTACAACGGAAAGGTCTACGTAGCTCTTTCGAAGCCCAAGCAGTTTGTGGTATGCATTCAGCTGCTGCCATATTTGGTCTTGGGCTGCCCTTGCATGGTGGCCCACGTGACCTGTCTTCATCAGCAGAGCGAGCCTCGTGGCTTCGCCTGCAATTAGAAATCTTGCAACTCATTATTTATTGCACATAGTAGGAAAGTGCACTGTCCTTATCCTTAGGTCATGTCCCTGTACCTTTGAAAAAAGCCTGCATTTAGCCGACTAATTAGGAAACCAACACAAGATCTGTAAAACGTGAGCAGTGTCTACACAGTCTCTCTTCCACCATTCTTATGAACTACATTAGAAGAAGTTGCGACAGGCACGCCATGAACTTTCATTTCGAAGCCGTAAGCCTAGCAAATAAACCCAGGTCTGGTTTGTACAGCTGACCATCCCATGGAGACGGCATTTCTTCGATATTGTATCGACGTTCTGATAAAAGTATACTTAAGCAAACTGTCTCTGCCAATGTTACCTGTTGGTTCAGCAGCTTTTGATCCAGTTGATCACACAGATTCCTTGCTTACGACATGTAATGTCGCGTGGGAATCACCGGCCTTGCAATGCCACATTACAGTAAACTGACTCTTCAATGCCATAGTGCAGTCCGTATACCATTCATGTTGGAAGACTACATATCATCGATGTTACCGGACAAAAGGATAAATCACCGAGCCCCGCATGTTGTACCTCGGAACTTGTTGTTGTCAGCTTCTTTTCACAGTTTTTACTCTTACAAATTTCCTCTTGCTAATGTCACTTTAAATTTTAAGAAGCTACCTATGCACCCTTATATCATTTCATTTAGTGGCTTCCAGTGATTATTATTGTGTTTAATATTTCTGTCACTGCTTCGCGCCACTAATTAATTTTGACGTGTGGACACTGTGCTTGTAGCCTGCAACCGTTGTATGCTCTCTCCAATACCAAGCCTAGCTTAAATTATCTTGGTATAAGCCCACCTTTGGTAAACGACTATCAAAGTCGATATCACCTCCTTTATTTGCCATGTATATGTTTACAATAATAAGTTTTAAATAGGTAGGCAAGCTACAATTTTCTATCGTTTGGCAACTAGACTATCGTTGCGGATAATGTAAATAAATTAGTGTGCAATTGATGATGCACGAAGCATCCAACGACAGTGGTTAGGGAGATCATTCAGTAGAACTGTGATTTGGATTAAACTAGCAAGTCATTCAACGGAAATAAGCATCTAAATGTTGATTCGGTTCAATTCTAGGATAATTGAGGCGGTTTCAAGTTCTTATCTATGCTATAATTAGATTGAGTATTGTATTGGGGATGCTAGTGAGATTAGTGGCGACCGGTAGCTGTCACGTTTCTGAAAGATTGCGTTTCTGCCAAGCCTGAGAGCTGTCGTGAATAGGTTCTTTTGTTACGGTATAATGGTCTTGTAAGGTCGACGTATTCTTAAAAATCAGTGTTTATATGTGAATTGAATTGTTTGTGGTCTTCATAGCACTGTCGTATTTGTATAGCTTGCTGTTGTCGGATCTCTCCAGCACGACCGAGTCAAGTCCCAGCCCCACCCTGGTTTCTTGCCTAAGTCTATCTCCAAAAATAGAGATCCAATCAACTAAAATTCTTTAGTATAGGATTTTTTGTGATTATACGTCATCCGGGTGTTTCGCATGCATTCTAAAACTGCCTGTACAGTATTTTTTTGATGTCGATATTGATTATTGTTGTTCAACATGTTTTTTCATATACTGTCGAGGTATCGTGCACATGTAACAGGTATGCTGATAATGATCAAATCGAGGAAAATTGTATGGTATTTATGTTAATTGGTATTGCTCTCCAAGTCGTATAATCATAATGATGCACTTGAAAACACCCCTTAGAACTAAATCACTTTTTACGCTCTTTACATTTTCTGCAAACGCAACACGGTCGAATGGTGATTGGTCCCACGCTCGATAAACAACATAAATTACATGGTTAGGGTCGCGATGCATACAGGTCATCATGCCAGTGAGGTTAGTGGCAGCATGCACAGTGTCAACACACATAAGCACCTAAAGGACGAATCACGGGGAACCATTATATGATGTGATTGATAGGTTTAAATTCGTTTCTTTTCAAATGTGGTCCTATCAGGTGATGTTGTGAAGCGAGTTATGAGTGAGTTCCAAACTTTGAGAACATACAAACTGAAAGCACGGTCTCAAAAGGATTTGAGGCTTTTAGAGGTATAAGTAAACAGTTTGTGTCCAAATAGAGGGTGGTATGCAGATTGATCTAGAGGGGCAGTAGATTTTACAGGTAGACTGAAGCCAAATAATGAAGCGATTTAGAATTGACCGAGAAAGCTTTGAAGTCGATTAATAGCTTTACTGGTAGTTGTGCAGGCAGGCCAGAAGTGGCTGATGTGGTAACCGTGAAGCTCCTTTCAGGTAAGCTTGGCTGCAGAACTTTGCACTTGCTATTCGTGAGTGATTGCACATGCCCATAGGGCCAGCAAGCATCGAGTTACAGAAGTCAAGACGGGATGTCAAAAAGGCATTGACCAACTTTGATTTAGCTTCCCTATCTAAACAAGCTCGAACTTTAGCAATTCTCTGTTGCTGAAAGTTAGCAGACATGACTGTTGAGCTGATGTGGTCGTCCAACGAAAGGTCAATTTAGATCATGACACCTATATGTCGAGCATATTCTGAGTGATTCTTGCCCTTACGGGAATATTTATAAGCTGTAAATCACCTCAAGTCTGTTACACACTTTTCCCGAACCTATGTATCTTGAAAACCCTACTACATGGCCAATTGAAGCCAAATCAACTAGAAATTTGTTATGGGTTCTCTGATCTACTTGCTGCTTTAAGACTTTACCTTAGTTAAGTTGTTGGACTCTTCTTATAAAATTAGCAGGTTATATCAGCTAAGTTGAGCTTGTATTATTATTATTAGCTTACAAGTGGCATTTGCAAAATGTAATTTCAAACTAATAACTAGGCAATTAGTAAGACTTCTAGGTTTCCGAACATGCAACTGTAAATACTAATGTCTAATAATCACAATAATTATAAGAGCGATACATTTTATGCATAATTATAAGATAACTCAATTTCTTCACAGGGACCTTACATTTGCTGTGAACAAAGGACGATGACATGGTCTTTGGATGCTCAATAAACTCAATAAACTCAAGAAACTCAAAAATAACATGGTTAGTTTTATCATGTACAGGGTCAGCCTAAAAGTTTGTGTAGTGGCAGTATGCACAGTTCTAGCATGCAAAAGAACATAAAGGAGAGATCGAAGGGACCCATGCTCAAGAGAAAGCTTGAGCTAAAACGAAGCGAAGACAATATCATATTCACAAATTTAATTGGATCTGCATTAGTCGAGACATGGCGTCTGCAATACTCAGGGCCGGTTGTTGGTGATAGAGTAACAAGTGTAACGGACGAATGCTGAAGGAGTTAGTAAAGGCCAGCTATAGATATATGCCAGTGCTAGAATGGAACAAATGATTCATTTTCTCGTTTCCTCGTTATACACATACTTACATGTCTAGATATAGATATTTCAATATGTATATGTATATACATTGGTGTGTAAAAAAAATTAGACTTTACCGATTAAAATCGGTGGATTCACCAATAAAAATGCAGCACGCCAGGTCTATGATTACGTCAACCTTCGAAGTCTTCACTAAACGGTCACTGTCGGTTCACGATCACTTCACTAAACGGTCCTGGGCTTATTGAAAAATCACTTGAGATAAACGCCAAAACAAATACAAATCAAATAGTCGCGACGCTGTCTATAAAACGAATTACATCAATCATAACAACTGTTGCTAAGCGAACGCCCATAGTGACAAGTTTAGTTGTGGGCTAGCAATTACCTAATACTCCAAAGTTTTTTCACTGCCAATTTCTAACCTAAGTCCGAATAAAATGTGTACGATAACTCATTTTTCGATTTTTCTTTTACCAACAGAATTATAGAGATCTCTTACTACCAAAGGAGACAGTATGATCTATCGCTTTGTACTAGCTCATGAAGTAATTTGAGTTATATGTTCTGGCTGAAGTATAACATAAATTTAAAGATACTCATAAATCTCTTGTCTCTGAAGGCTCTAATTATGTTAGTCTTAATTGCATGTCTTGTTGGAGAAAATGTAGCACAAAAAATGAACTAGACATTTAGATAATGTGGTTTAACTTCTTGGGACTGTTCAGCATTGAGCCATCTGCTGATTGCTCTCTTTTAAAAGAAAATCTGGTTTACTCAATTGCTTGCAATTGTATGTAGATTTGCAGAAACGTATAGCAAGAAATACAAAAAGTCAGTTGCAAGAATGTGGATCAACAATTAACTCGAGAGGTCAAGAACCTCGTTGCCCGATTCCATACATTCTTCACAACTGCTCCAACTTTCTATTTAATCCCAAAGGAGGCAACTTAACGATCAACATCTCGAGCAAATTTCAAGATATTAGCAACAGCAGTTCTGTCCATCCATGTTGTCTCTATCTTTACCTAAAAGGATTCGGCATACATGGTGAGTAACGCTAAAAGCTTTTGATGTTGCTAGTACATTGCTGAAGTCTTTTGTTCGGCAGCCTATATCAAAAACGTAATAACAACATAAGTAAAAATGATACACTTGATAAGGTGCTGACACATAGCCCACTCTCTTTCTATGCGCTTTATATTTGATGCAATCGAAGCTCAATTGAATGGTTAGTGGCAACATGCTCTATGAATAACAAACATAACATGGTTAGGGGTGGCATGCATTAGTTCAGAATGCAAGTGTGTATAGTGGCACAATGAACAGTGTCAGCACATATAACCACATAAAGGACGAATCACTGGGTCCCACTAGATGCTGTCCTAAAAACGAGCGTTTTCAAATCTCTGTAAACGTGGTCAAGTCAGGGGATGCTGTGACGTAAGTCATGACTGAGTTTCATTCTTTTGGAGCATGCGAACTAAATGCATGGTCTCCAAAGGATATAAGGTTTTACGAGGTTGTTAAAAAATTAGATTACGAATAGTGGGCCTGTTCGGATGCTAGATGCTTGGCCTGTTGGGGCACAAGATCTGACAGTTTAAATAGCAAGTGGAGCTTTTGTTTTTTATTTTCTCACTATGAGTACCATGACTCGTTCCTATTTAGACCAATACAATACAATAGCACACCAATACAATAGTCTGAGTTCCATAGTGCCCAATAGGGTACCAAAGTTATGAACTCGAGATATTTGTAAATGCAATGTTTGTCAGGTCGGTATAGCAGAATTTTTGGTCTTTCTGAACAGACCAGCAAACTTCAACAGCAAGTTCTTACTCATGCTCGGCTCAGCACAACCACTATGTCTCTTGACGAGCGAGTTTAAAGAACACATGAAGCAGTTAGTGAACGGGCGCTCAGAAAACCCTAACTAAACTCAGTTGTGCATTTGCTCAATCACTCCCAGCCTTCGAGCACCTTAAATTCTCTCAACTCACTAGCTGCATGTATTCCTGACATCCGCACATCGATGGCAGAAAATTTTCTAAAACTATAAGATGATAAAACTAACTTGCTAGTTATGGGCAAACCCAGTGTAACTCAGAAATTGGAAAGGCTGACGCTTAAAATTGGCTCTGCCAGCATATCGCCTGTTGAATCATCTCAAAATGTAGGTGTCATGTTCCAAAGCGACCTCTCGTTAGACGACCATATCAGCTCGACAGTCAAATAAGCCTATTTTCAGCTTCATAATATTGCTAAAATTCGGGCTTGTTTAGATAAGGATACCACGTTTTAGTTGGTCCATGCATTCGTGACATCCCGTCTCAACTTCTGCAACTCACTGCTCACTGGCCTACCAGCATGTGCGATCAGGCGATTGCAGCTGGTGCAAAACTCAAGAGCTTTGCTTGTCTGTCGTGAAAGTCGCAGTTGCCACATTACACCACTTTTCGCCGACCTGCACTGGCTACCAGTAAAGCAACGGATTGACTTCAACGTTTAGTCGCTCCCTTTTAGGTCACTTCATTCTATGGCTCCAGTCTATCTCTCCGACATACTCCTCCACCAGGCGAAGCATCGTACCACCCGCTTTTCAGAATCCAACAGTCTAGAAATACCTCGTACACACCTTAAATCCTTTGGAGACCGTGCATTTAGTTCATATGCTCCCAAAGCCTGGAACTCATTCCCGACCTGAGTAAAAAAAATCCCTTGAGCTGACCACATTTAAAAAGAACTTAAATGCACCCCTATTTTAGGCCAGCATTTAGTAGGTCCCTGTGATTCGTCCTTAATGTGCTTATGCATGCTGACACTATGCATGCAGCCACTAACCACATTTTTTTGCTGACCCTGTGCATGTCACCCCTAACCATGTTATTCAGTTTGTTTGTTTATCAAGCATGATGTTACTCACCATTTAATTGCCTTTTCCTTTGCAGCAAATGTAAAGCACCTAAAGAGAGATTGAGTAATCTGAGGGCGCTTTATCAAGTGCATTACTATTAATATTGTTAGTATTACTAAAATATCAATCCTTCCTTAGCTATGTGGAAATAGGATCTATTTCAGATAATCTGCAGAGAAAAAGCTCGTGTCGCATTCGGTCTGCGAGCGAACGAACTAAACACCTCAAATCGTTTTCCATATCGGATCACTTAGTACGACGATGCCGATACCTGCTGGTCGGCTAGCTATGAAAGGGCAATATTTTCGCCGACATTTTGAGTATTTTACTATGGAGCCAGTAAAGCTAGGTGAGTCAAGGTTTTAAGATTTATTATTGTCATTTTCGTGGTTTTGCCTGTTCTCGGACAGTTCTTTTTTCTTTCCTAGACACAATGGTTACAGCAGTGGATGGAAGGTGCTTACGTTTTCCAGGAAAGTGATTCGTTTTGAACTATTTCCCTAAGATTATCATGTTGGACGAGAGTGGCACAGTGCCTAAAGTACATGATATTCTATGACTTATTTTATGCAAGTCAGCGAGAATAATTTGCATATTCGACTGAATGATAGCAGAACCCATCGGCTATGATTGCTGTAAATCATAGCTAGCTTGTAAGAAGTGTTGTTGACACACATGCCTTCCAATTATTGATTTAAAGTTGTATAGCAACTGCAAGCAAATTATAAGACAGAATAAGCCTTAAAGAAGATCAGTTCGAGTTTTTATTGCAATATATTCAAATCAAAAATTCACATTTACAAAATGTTTTGAAAGAGAAACTCGCTCATCTATGAACTCATGTGAGCATTTTGCCTAACAATAATTTGCACTTTAACGTAATGATTCCATGCCTTCCAGGCTGTTGAAAATTGAGAAGGGAACGAAGAGAACTTTTAGAAGAGTCCACATCCAGAAGCTGCTACTAGCGGAGTGATGGGTGCATACTGAAATAAATGTTCTAGACTTACAGATCAGATTTTTGTGCAATTGCTCCACTTACAATTTTTCCTAGCAAATCTAATCTAGTTGGTAATACATAAAATTTACTAGCTGCAGCCTTAATTATCTTATTACTACCTCTTCTGGCCAGCATGTGTAGTGTGGCTGAAAGAAAGCCTAATCTGAAATGTATGCTTTCATTGCGACATGAAATGAGTAATTACTACATGAGAGTAAATTTGATAAATTAATAAAATATATGTCGGTTAAAACTACTGGTGGAGATTTGCCTCGTATAAGTCAAGGTTTACATGTCTCAGCAGAGCTGGATGCTCAAGTGACCTGAAGGCTGTAGTTGCATTTTTAAATAACCCTTTCCTCCATTAATATCATTCTCTGGTCACAAATCAAACGTAACAAACGGCGTCTACGTACTAACGAACCCAGCGGACGTTCGAGTTGATCCCATGCCAACGTCAGAATTATGCAGTGTTGAACTCTGCATCTGGGGTACGTACGTCTATAATTTAATTATCATTTCAAACCGCATATATTTAACACTGCTATAATTGTAACCCTGTGACTGTGTTATCTTTAGCGAGAATTACTTTGTTTAAGCTGTCAATATTACCCAGTGCTCCTGGCTGTTGACAAGGTTTTGTTAATTGATGGCAGACACGATTACAAAGGTTTTCATGAGGGTACCGCCAAAGACTTACTTTTCTTTGTGTGAGCATGCTGGATTCTCAGGATTCCTCAGTGACTCTTCGGTGCTGATTATCACGCAGCTAGTTTCAGAAATTGGAATAACTTCATCAACCAACGAAATGCCGCAATAAATGTGTGCGTTTTAGCTATTTTCGAAACCTCTTTCGGTCAAGAGTTTTTGTGTAGCCAAAATTAGGTGAGTTCCAGGCATTGGCAGAATACAAACAAAAGGTATGGTGTTTAAATTATTTGAGGTTCCTACGATGAAATGAAAAATTATTAGATTTAGAATTCCGGGGGTACGATTTTTACTCTCATAGAGAAATACATTTAAAAGGTATGCTGGAGTCATAGAATAAACAGACCAGCAACTGAGCGAAAGGACCTCGAATGCAATGCACTGCTTGTATTCGAGCCCATGCAGGTCGGAAAGAAGAATTTTGACGTGGCATCTACCTCGTTTACGACTAAAATATGTCACTGCAGAGTTTCACACGATCCCTGAGGGCCTAATTGCACAAGCCATCTAGCACTCGAACAATGATTTACGGAAGCAAAAACCGGATGTCAAAAATCCTTGGACCCATTCAAATGATTAGAAACACAAGTTATTTGCATTTTGCACAAATCTCACACAAAATAGCCAAGGCTAAAAGTGATCTAGTTAAGTAGCCACTTGTCCAAGCGGCAGCTTATCCGATAAAGAATACAGATGAGGCACGGAAATAAAAAATCTCTGGCTATTTTGAAGAATTAGGTAAATAATATGTCGATGGCTATTTGTATAGTTGATTCTTGTTTCAGACGGTGCATTATGCATCCATGCTACTTTGTAAAACGATTCGCATTTTCAAAATCCATCAGAAATGTCATAACATGATTGGAAAAGGTGTCTCTAGCTTTCGTAGGAAAACATGAGCATGACGATATCCTGTTTTATTTTTGCATGAGAAGAAACCTGATACACAACAGTAATAACTATAGTATAAATAATGAATACAATAATAATAAATTTGATAAAGCCCTTAAGAGAACTCAAATACTTTCTAAGCTCTTTACACATGCAAAGGAAGCATGTTGCAGACCTTAGTTGTAGCATGCTCGATAAACAATGTAACCATGGATAGTGGTAACATGCACAGGCTAAGTATTCTACTACAGGCAGTAGCTGAATTAACTGTCTGATCAAGCATAAGCACACACAGGACGAATAATAGGGACACTCTCAGTGCTGCGATATGTAGGTGTGTAGTTAGTTTCTTCAAAGTATGGTCAAGTCAAGAGATGTCGTGATGCAATTCGGAACTGACTTCCAGGTTTAGGGCAATCAGGAGCTTAGAACTGGTGCAAAACGCTGCAGCTATGCTTGGCTGTCGTGAGAGTAGCAGTGCCTACATCACATCACTTCTCGCCGACCTGCACTGGCCACCAGTCAAGCAACGGATCGACTTCAAGGTTGCGTTTCTCACAATTTTGTCCCTTTATGTTTTGGCTCCAGCCTATATCTCTGATCTGCACCCCCAGACCAAGCATAGTACCACCCTTTTTCAGAATCTATCAGTTTACCAATACCTCTTACAAACTTAAAATTCTTTACAGACCCTGCGTTTAGTTCATAAGCTCCAAAAGCCTGGAACTCACTGCCGACTTGCCTCACCTCATCCCTGGCTTTACCACATTTAAAAGAACTTACAAACGCCCCTATTTAGGACAGCAATAAGTGGGTATCGGGGTTTTTTGTGTTTATGCGTGCTGACACTGTACATGCTGCCACAAACCAAACTTGCATGCTGACCCTGTGCATGTCACCACTAACTATGTTATACATGTAGTTTACAAGCATGACAGCACTCACTATTCAGTCTCATTTCCCTTTGCAGCAGATATAAAGCACATAGAAAGAGATCGATTTCTCGAAGGGCGCTTTATCAAGTATATTTTTAGTACTACCCGGCAGTGACCGACTGACAGAATAATTGCTTTATAAATTATTCATTCCTAGATGCCCTCCACCTTTCTTATGCTAAACTATGGTAAACGAAGAGGCTACTCATACGATACCCTATTCGGGTGGAACTTTGAGCCGGTAGTCTTTTGCATGATTATTTTGCACTATGAATTCGCCAGTGACATATTATTTTGATGTTCACAGCCCTACAATTTTATGTCACACCGACTTAGGCATTAGGATTAGGTTACTTGCTTTTGACCACTCACTGATGGCCACTAAAACTGAACAATATTTTTAAGTTAGTATCAAGGTCACACTACTTAAGAAATAAGTGTAAATATTTTTTCTTTGTAATTCAAATTAAACGCTTCATTTAAAAGGCTACTTCTGGAGCCAGCCATTAGTCTGCTCCTTGAACAAGATGCATAGTCATAACATTATAATAATGCACTTGATAAAGCAACCTCAGGGAACTCAATTTCAGTCAGAAGTCGATTCACTCAAGGGTCCGTCCTTGGTTCCTTGCTGTTCTCTATTATGCAAAACCTCCTGGAAAAGTTATGTTGGCATGGGAATAAGATATCGTGGTTTTACCAAGATGCCCAGCTGTATTTGCCATTTAAACCTTCAGAATCTGCTGCACTAACTGATAAAGAGAATCCCTGCCTTGCCGACATTTGATTCAGGACGTCAGTACATTTCCTGAAACAAAACGACTACAAAATCTAACTGCTGTTCATATGAACCATGTACTTGTGGCTTGGCTAGAATAATAATAACAATAATGCACTTGATAAATAGCCCTCAGAGAACTAAATCTCTCTCTAGGCGCTTTACATTTGCTGCAAAGTGAAATGCAATTGAATTGTGAGTAAAATCATCCTTGACAAACCAACAAAATGAATAATATGGTTAGGGGTGACATGCACAGGGTCAGCATGCAAATGTGGTAAGTGGCAGCATGCATAATGTCAGCACGCATAAGCACATCAAGGACGAATCAATGGAACCCACTAAATGCTGTCCTAAATAGGTGTGTTTTTAAGTTCCTTTTAAATGTGGTCAGGTCAGGGGATGTTCTGACACAAGTCGAGAGGGAGTTCCAGGCTTTGGGAGCATACGAACTAAATGCATGGTCTCCAAATTATTTAAGGTTTGTACGAGGTATAAGACTTGACTCGTATAATTTATTAAGTCTGCCGGCTACCGAATGCGTACGTACAGCAGCTTAGACTGTGAGTGTGCTATTCAAAACTCTCCTTGATAATACCCACTTAGTCTTTATGACTTCGTGAAGTTACAGATGGAGATACGTTACATTATATTACGTTTCGCAGCCATCACCATGTGCTCAAAATGTAGGTGTGGTCTTCCACAAATTCCATATTTTCACCAAATGACATTACCGTCCGAAAAATCCATCTATTCTCTCTGCTCAGCGATTAGGGTGCTCGACGAATTTCTAACCGAGGTTGCGGGCTTGAGCTCCGAGGTATATGTGAGTTACCTATATATCAAATGAGCTCTCTGCAGGCGCAATACAAGTTACTTATATTTTAAATAGTTGGTGTTGACTCTCAGATGTATTTAGGTAATTTCTGTGGAGGGTGTATCATTTCATAACAAATTTGAATTGTTCCGTATACTTGCAGCGTCTTGTTGAAGCTAAAGTAGATTAATACTCGCAAATATGTATCCTCCTCTGAACCGTGCATGGTTTAGTGACATTAACAGGCTGCTTGGAAGGCGAGTAATAAATACTGCATTAGCTTACTGAAGCTATGTCTCACTGGAAAGTACCATCTTTACCGCACAAATCATATTACCTTTATGGTTTCGTCTTCACTGTAGGACCATTCGGTCATTAGCCGCCTAAATTTAAGAAAACTTGCAGACAGGGCTAGAAAAAATACCCAGTACTCTACTTAACAGACGGATGATGTTTACCTGTGCCTCTTATCATCACAGATTCTTGAGATACTTACACTTTAGTTCATCGGCTGGTAAAGCAAAGAGTGCATGTCAGTGCATGATCGGCCAATATATATATGGAGAAAAGTAGTATTGATTTGGTGCTTTTATCATTTTCGGAAATCTATTTCTCAAGCTTCACTGCAAATCCTGTCTGTGTGCATCTACATCCGGGGACGATTACGATAGTTTTAATTTTAGAAGCTTTAAGTTCGTATTTGGCACTTGAGAAAAGATTAGGACATTCGGCAAGAGTTTTTCCTGTAGATTATAGCCGCTTTGATGCAATTTCGAAATGGCCGGCCAATTAAAATAATTTTGAGTGTATTAAATTTATAGGAAAGGATACAAAAACTAGCGTGGTTTTTGCCATGAATACTTGAAGTCAAAATTGAAGCACTCAATCTCAACACTGATATTTTCAATGATCCATTCTCTTTTAATCAATATGAGTTCCTCGGATGTCTTTCAAATATGATCGGCGAGTTGCTAACAAAATCACATCAAAAGTCAGCAGTTCTAACGTTCACGTTAGAGACTTAGCTAAAGTTAGCACTTATTTAGATATGTAATCAAATTTCAGTTGATATTTCCATCTGCATCCAGCCTTCAAGACTTTTCCTCGTGCCAATGTTTATGTTTGTCAAGAAAAATAATTAAGTCTACTAAACATTTTTACATCTAGGCTTCTCTGCTAGTTAAACGTGTGCTGCAATGTTAGACTAATTCAAACAAACATCCATGCTGAGGTGGCTGCAAAACCTCAACCTTATGGATTTTTCCGAACTGTCAATGAATAAAATTATTATTTTAAATTATTGAGAAAGACCAAAAAAGGCAGTCAACTTGTAATACCGCTTATTTTTTAGTGTTACAATAAAAAATAAGAGCGACATTATAAAATAGGAGTAAGGTCTCCTATCAAATCTTTAGTCCTACTGGTGAGGGCCAGAGCCAAGATATTCAGCTAGAGGGACAAGGCTATAAGCAATTTGCTGTTAAACGAAAGATTCGTATAATTATAATGAAGGCTGCAATCACACATTTTATTAAACACAAAGTCGGCTTGTGTAAACAATTAGCATTCCGAAATAATGCGATCGTGGCATAGTCAGGAGCTATTTAAATAGAGAGCGGCCTCTATTGCACCTTAGCACTTGAAAAACCAAGTCAAATTAACAGCTAAGTTTGTATAACCCTAGAAGAAAATTACACAACTACCACATCGGCTTATCGTGGGAAATATAAGATCTCTTACCGTATGCCTTGAATTTGTAATCCGGGCGTTAACATTGAGCACTTTATAGCATTTACGAGCCTTATTATCCCTTCCCGAGCGATTGATTCAATGCCGATCGTATGCTACAGGAATTTTTTACGAGGCATTTCGTGTCATTCCAGCTTTTTCGACTGAGTAGCTTGTGTTCAAGCTGCGAACCACTGTTGCTTCGTATCATCGATTATGGCTGATCGTGCGATACTGCTGTTCGGTCGTGTCCTAATTAATCTTATTTTTTTAGTTTCATTTTAGCGATCGTGCATTGGGAGAACTATCTGAGTTTTGCAAGAGCGATATCTCGGCAGAGTGTGTGTGTCAATGGCAATCAATGGCAAGCTAGTTGGGCTTTATGCACATACTCCTCCGACTGTGTAGTAGCACATGCTAAGGCTCTTAATACTATCAATAAAATTATACTTTACTTGATCAGCCAGGAAAGCGATGACAATCCAGCGATAATTATTGGAAAACGTCAGTTTGTAAATACCTTCTGGAAGTCAAGAAATTGCCTTCAACATTAAGACACCCTAATACATCTCAATTTACAGAAATAATGCTATCATCATATTGGTTGCTCACTTCTTACTCTTTTGGCTTTGCCACGGTAACTTGAGGAGACTTTCAATGCACGTTATTAAATGTGTCACCGTCTCAATTTAGAGCCGTAGCAGAGTTCTTCATCATTTAAAACTTTATGTGCATACGGCGAAGAAGAACTTTCTAGCTGTTGACGATAGGAGGCTCTCAATGGTTATCACTCCCATGCACAAAAACTGTCCACTCTCACACTTTGCTTTTTCGTTATGGAATTCGTTATGAAGGGCTTCAGTGTGTGCGACGGACCCACAGGTATTAAAAGCAGTGGTATTTGGAGCAGCCACCTTGAAATTAATGCAGAAGAGCTATGTCGTTTGATTCTCAGCATGTTTGCCACTTTAAATCGTATTCGATTCCGTTCAAAAGGATTTTCTTATTTCCGAAAGCTCAAGTTATTAGTACAGAATATGCAAACTGGAGAAGAGGTGAGATCTTTTACATAGTGATTAAGAATCAATAAAAGCTTTTCCCCCAATTATGCCATGTCAATTATCACTTGTTCGACTAGACCTTTACCATTGCAGCTTTAGAATGATAAACCATTCATGGATAAGTTCTTAAGACATTCTTAAAAGCAGAGGCGATTCCACCAACATGTAGTAACCGGCAAGAGAAATTTTCACTTTTGTAATCTAGATTCGATGAGTTCAACACCGTTTTTTCGGCAGGTCAAAGTATCCCATTAAATAATCATGATCACATTGTAGTATTAGTTTTGGAGTTCAAACATCTAAAGTTTTATAGCTGTCGTCAAATTCACCGTCAGTTAATATTGACATGGTGATGGTCAACATATTTGCAAGTGCAACCGGTGGCAATGGAGATCCCACCTCGTTACTGTGCAGTGCACATCACATTTCTGAGTTTAGATTTAGATATATATTTAATGTGGTGGAAATCGTTTCCCGTTCTAGATAACCCAAAAAAATATCGCCTTTTCCTTAGCCACAAATGTAAAGCCCCTGGAAAGCGATTAAGTTCTCCGAGGGCGCTTTATCAAGTGCTTTATCATTATTATTATTATTACAGATGACGTTTGAAAAAAGATAACCACTCAGCAGTTTATTGAGTCATTCTGTAGGTCTTCGTGGTTTACCTTTATATTATTAATAATAATAATAATACTGCACTAGATAAAGTGTCCACAGAGAGCCTAATCTCTTTCTAGGCGGTTTGCATTTGCTGCAAAGGGAAACGGACATGAATGGTAAGTAAAATCATGCTTGAATAACAAAAAAAAAGAATAATATAGTTACGGGTGACATGCACAGGGTCAGCATGTAAATGTTGTTAGTGGCAGCATGCACAATGTCAGCACGCATAAGCACATCAAGGACGAATCACAGGGACTCACTAAATGCTGTCCTAAATAGGTGTGTTTTTAGGTACCTTTTAAATGTGGTCAGGTCAGGGGATGTTCTGACGCAGGTCGGAAGGGAGTTTCAGGCTTTGGGAGCATATGAACTAAATTCACGGTCTCCAAAGGATTTAAGGTTTGCACGAAGAATTTGCAGACTGTTGGTTTCCGAAAAGCGGGTAGTACGAAGCTTGGCCTGATGGGGGAGTATATCTAAGAGATAGTCAGGAGGCAAAGAATGGAGGGACCTAAAAGTGTGGGCAAAAACCTTAAAGTCAATCTGTTGCTTGCGTGGTAGCCAGTGCAGGTCGGCAAGAAGTGGAGTAATGTGGCAACTGCGAAACTCACGACAGACAAGCCTAGATGCAAAGTTTCGCACCGGCTGCAAGCGCCTGATCGCACATGCTGGTAGGCCAGTAAGCAGTGAGCTGCAGAAGTCGAGACGGGATGTCACGAATGCATGGACCAGCTTGGACGTGGTGTCCTTATCTAAACAAGTCCGAATTTTTGCAACGTTATGAAGCTGAAAATAGGCAGATTTGACTGTGGAGCTGGTATGGTCTCAAACGACAGGTCGCTTTGGAATATGACACCTAGATTTTGAGCTAATTCAACAGGAGATATGCTGGCAGAACCAATTTTGAGAGACAGCCTTTCCAATAACTTAATCACACTGGGTTCGCCCATAACTAGTAGGTTAGTTTCATCAACGCTTAGTTTTAGAAAACTTGCTGCAATCCATGTGAGGATGTCATCAATGCATGCAGAAAGTGAGTTGAGAGAATTTGAGGTGTTTGAAGGCTGGGAGGAATCTAAGCTAAGGTACAACTGAGTGTCATCCGCATAGAAGTGAAAGCCTCGATTGTGCTTGGCAATCACATCAGCAAGAAGGAGAGTATAAACCGTGAAAAGAACCGGACCTAGCACGCAGCCCTGGGGTACTCCATATTTCAGAGGTACTTCAGATGATCTTTGTCCATTCAAATCAATACTCTGGAGTCTCCCACTGAGATAGGACCTGAACCACTGCAGAGCAGTGCCAATGATGCCCAGACGAGATGAGAGGCGCTCTAGAAGAACTTTGTGATCGATGGTCTCAAAAGCTGCCTAAAGATCGAGCCAAACAAGCAGTGACACTCTACTCATCTCTGCATTCCTAAGTAGGTCGTTGTATACCCGAAGCAATGCTGACTCTGTGGAGTGATTAGCCCTAAATCCAGACTGGAACTTACTTTTACGGACCTACTTACACCAGGCCTGCTGTTTGCGGATATAAAAGCCACTACTTTGTAAATCTGTAGTGTTATTGTTCACCTAGACCTAATAGAAACATCAAATTCTTTGAACGCAGTTCTTATGCTCCCAAATAATGGAACTAACTGCCGCCTTTACTCAGGATATCTACTGACTTAATGAAATTTAAAAACAACTCAAAAACGCACCCATTTACGCAGCATTTACTGGGTCACTGTGATTCATTATTTATGCTCTTATGCGGGCTGACACGGTGCATGCTTTAAATAATATAATAACACTTACTTCTTACTTTCTTACTTACGTTTCTGTTAGTGTAACAGCTAAACTTCAATTCATGTTGTTAATGAGGCATGATACCTTTCACCGTTTGATCATGTTTCCTTTGCAGCAAAGTAAAGTGCCTAGAAAGAGATTGTGTTTCCCGAGGGCACTTTTCCAGCTAATTACCATTATTGTCATTATTATTATGCAGTCTCAACAGCATCTCTAAGATACTAGAAGAATATTTTATTTTTCCAGGATGCTATAAAACATTTTCTTACTGCTGAAGCCTTGCTCTTTAGTGATGCAGAAATACCAATCCGAAACATGGTCACGGTGTCATCTCTGAAAGATTTGAAAAAACCAAGTGACATGCATTGTGTTTAACTTTTAAGAACCTGTTTAAAATAGTCTTCGGACGGCTTGAACACCATTCGCCCTGCCCATATCTTTTTCTCATATACCAGTTTGAATATGAAGTAGGTTGGATCACGCTGTTGGGTTATTATAATATCCGCGAGCCACTGCTGTTCCATCGATAATATCCTGCAGATGTAGCAGAATATATGAGAGAGCTTCTGTATTGTCTTATAGTGGTAAACGAGAAGTAAGCCTCGATTCAGACAACCAGGTGTATCAAGCAGCCTTAGTATTACATCCAAAGATATATCTTCATGTAAGGGCTACCTTTCAAAACGCAACGAGCAACCCGTTTAGATTTAAGTAAATGACAACATACAAGCAATTTCTCAGATAACATAAAGTAAAATTCAAATACAGCTCACGTCCAGGCAATAGCTGAATTATTAAAATCAAAACAAAAATAGCCAAGCTTTTTTATATATGTGGCTTGTCTTGTGAGAGAGCTTACAGAATATTTGACATCTCGTGAAGGCCGAAGCATTATAGCAGTTAGCTAGTCTAAGCAACATACAAATTACTGCAATTAAGTTGAAGCCCCGAACGTCTGACAGCTTTTGAGCAAGGCAGAATACAGGAACTCCTAACTGTCGTATTTTCTACTCAAAATATAAGCTAGTAATGCTAAGCTTGCAATCCTATGGTAACCGAATTGCCAGACATATTTTCTTTGAGGGACCGAACCCATCATAGACACCGAATAGCTTGCTGCTGGTTCGGCAACATAGCCTTACAGGTAGTAGTACTAATGTGGTTACCACTAAATCATCATTGCGGTCCAGGATGTCCTGATGCGTTATGGACTGACAAAGTTACCTATGAAGTTTGCTGTAATAAATACAATTTCTCTCTTAAGTCCCAAACTAAATGCATGCCCTGCCGAGAGCCAAAAGGCTCAAACCAGTATCACAATAATCTAACAAAATTGAATTATTTCTTAGGAAAAACTTCTGAACACACAACACGTTTTATAGATGCACCTATGCAGCTGCACGTTTGATTGCTAAAGGATCTTTTGAAATAGTTAGTGCTGCACAAATACCAATCCTCTCAAGACATCTTTTGCGATCTGGCATCACCACCTATCAAAGAGGTGGAGACCTTAAGGTTGTTTCAGCTAGGACGTAACATTTATGGCACAATCATTAGGATAGCACCTGGGCATTGCTAGCTTCATGGGTATATAGCAGAAGTACAAAAGGTCTACCATGTCAAGCCTATACATGCATTTTAAACTGAGAGGCTGTATATAAGAAATATAGGTGCCAAATTGACAACTACTTACTTATTGATGTATTGGTGGACCCTTATTTTTCAATTTATTTTCCCAACTAGCTTGAATATTTTCATTTTTATTTAAGGCATGGAAAAACAAAGACACCTCCGTGGCATAATTATCTTTACCAGCTTCTAAATTTACTAAGAACATTGAAGTTTCTGTGAAACGTATTATGCGACTGCAAGTAAACGAATAAAGTACACCTAAAATTGTTTGTAGCCTTGTAAAAGAAGACACTGTCTATTCGTCTAGTTATAACGATGCCAACAGCAATGGCAGAAAGCATATCGTCTCCCTGTTCATTTGAGCAACCTAAACTCCTAACAGTGCACACGTTCCTAATTGGCTCTAAGAGCAATTCTTCTGCAGCATTCGCACACTGCTTTCTATGTAAGTCGTACAAAATTTATGTCTTGCGTTTCAATGTGACCTTTCACAAGACGACCTTAATAATGCAATAATATCATTCATTTATATTGCACTCAAATATAGCTATGTTTCTAATCAGGCGCTTTGAATATGTCACTGTACTCAAGCCCTAAATCCCACCCCAGTGAAGCTGGTCAACTTTCAATAACTTTAAAATGCAGAAATGTGGGATGGATTTGAGAGTTATACAATATCACACTAGCTCCAGGCATGTTTGACATCCCATCTTGTTTTCTGCGACTCACAACTTACTGGTCTACCAGCAATCGTATATAGGCTCTTACAGTTTGGGCTATCTCTAATCTCTACAGATCGTCACCTTAAAAACTATTCACATGACTTAAATTTCCTTGCAATACCTCGCACGAAAACCTAACCGAAGCCAGCTATCGCCGTTGGCATTCGGGTAAAAGTGCTGTGCCTCATTCAGCCAGTCTTTTTTTGCTAGCCACGCGTATCGACAATGCTCCAAGACTCTCTCGCATGTAGCAGAGTGGCGGATAGGCTGCCAAACGATTGCACACATCTCCTCTTCGATCGTTCGGGCCGCAAGGACGAATACCAGGCGACAGCAGTTAGCGAAACTCGCCGGCCAGCCGACCGGGACGCCCCCTCGTGCAAAGAAGAGTCCGTGTGACCGGCAATCGGGTTCAACGCTAGATGATAAAAAGCGTAAACCGCTTGACGCGTTAAAATGAAGCAAGGTGCTATGACTAAGGTGAGAACAAGGCAGTTTCACTTTCGATGTGAAATCTGACAACAAGGAGGGTACTTACGACCTGTACTCGTATTATGCCGACCTCTTTTAGATCGCTGTAAGATAAATAAAATGTTAGAAAAATCAAGTAAAAAATAAAAAAATCCTAAACCTAAACAAGGTTTGCAAGTTTGCTAATTAATCTTGTTGCTAGTTAATTGTTTGCTATGTAATTTCTTTTAACTTTTATAGAAAATGGCATCCAATTCAGAAGTTTCTGATCCAAATCCTCATCTAAACAATCACAAATTTTACCAATGTTGTGTAGCTGAAAGTAGGCAGACTTGATGTGGAGCTGATGTGGTCGTCTAACGAGAGGTCGCTTTAGAACGTGACGCCTAGATTTTGAGCTGATTAAACAGGGATATGCTGGCAGAGCCAATTTTGAGCGTCAGCCTTTCCAATTTCTGTATCACACTGGATACGCCAATAACTAGTAAGTCAGTTTCATCATCGTTTAGTTGTAGACAACTTGCTGCCATCACAGTCTATAACCTGCAGCCCAAAGGCTTGTTCCTCCAACGGTCGAATAGAAAAATGGAACAGCTAATTTATCGTTCATACTAGACCTGAGGCCCCAATGAGACTGAAACTTTTGCAGCAGGTCAGCTAGGTATTAAAAATCATGGCGGGCCTTGTGGCTCAGTGCAAGAACTTTACGCTGCGTCCTTTGATCATCCTGAAGCCATCGATGCTCCTTCAGGGAACGAGCTTCGTGTTCGAACCTTCGATCGTCACTGGGCGTAGCTGATCGTTGTTGCTTTGGTACATATACTGGCCTTAGATGTCCGTGGTCAATGTGCTTGCACTGAATGACCTAGGCCGTGCATTTGAGCCCTGTGACATCTGTAAAGCCCCAGGATGGAGATTGAGTTATATTATGGCGCGTCGAACCGTTTGAGTAACATTTGTCTTGGTTCTTTTCTCTGCAAGGTGGGGCCTTCACGATTTCCATGGTCTCGCTCAGGCCGTGCAGGATGACTATGAAAAGTTGGGCGAGGCCCAAGTGAGGGAATTCTATATAGAGCGCAGCTTCTGCTGAAGAGGCAGGAATCTGCCAATTCTGCCAAGAGGCAAGATTCTCGCGTGCGGCCGGAGGCAGACATTCACTAGCCCACTAGTGGCAGTGAAAAGGAGTAGCCGACGGTGGAGTGACCTTGGTCGTCGAAATGCTGGCGGATGAGACTCGCCAGGAACAGCGGTGGACGTGCAAGAGATAGATAAATAGAATAAATAAATAAAATAAAAAAATAAAAAAAATAATAACAATAAACAAATAAGTAAAGGATAAAAAGGTGCCCAGGGCTCACAGAGAAATGGCAGCATCTGCATAAGAGCTAGCGGCGTTTGTCAGAGAAGCGACGGCGGCCCCAGTCGGAAAAACGATTTTCACGCTGGGAAAATGTGCGTGGTGACGACAGCAAAAACGAGATAGTTAGAAATCGTGTGGTAAAAAAAGGAGGCACGAACCTAACGCTTGACTAAGGAGAGTAACTAACAGCGACGCCGGAGCAGGGCATAATGGGGCAGACTTCCACAGCGTGCTTGTTGCCGAACTTTTTACTGCCTACTTTCACCTTCATAACATTGCTAAAATTCAGGGTTGTATAGATAATGATACCACGTCAAAATTGGTCCATGCATTCATGAAATCCTGTCTCGACTTCTGCAACTCACTGCTTACAGGCTTACCGGCATGTGTGATCAGGCGATTGCTGCTTGTGCAAAACTCTGCTGCAAGGCCTGTCGGTCGCGAGAATCGCTTATGCCACATTACACCACTTCTCGCCGACCTGCACTTGCTACCGCTCAAGCAACGGGTTGACTTCAAGGTTTTGTCGCTCACTTGTAGGTCACTTCGTTCTTTGGCTCTAGCCTGTCTCTCAGATATACTCCCCCTCCAGGCCAAGCATCGTACCACCGGCTTTTTGTGATCCAACAGCCTAGAAATACCTCGTACAAACCTCAAATCCTTTGGAGAGCGTGCGTTTAGTTCGTATGCTCCCAAAGCCTTTAACTCACTCCCAACTTGCAGCATGGTTTCTTTTACTTGACCACAGGTAAAAGAAACTTAAAAACGCACCTGTTCTAGATAGGATTTATTTTTTCTCTTGAATTGCTTTTTATCCTCTTACGTGTGCTGACACTGCATGCTGCCACTAACCACATTTGCATGCTGACCCTGTGCATGTCACCCCTAACCATATTATCCATTTCGTTTGTTTTTCAAGCATGACATTTAATTGCATTTCCCTTTGCAGCAAATTTAAAGTGCCTAGAAAGAGATTAAGTTCTCTGAGGGCGCTTTATCAAGTATATTATTATTATTACTACAGTGTAGTTTACGACAAGTGTAACTAGGCTAGCTTTAGTTGGCTTGGACTGGATGGCTGTAGTGTGAGAAGGGTCTCCGGCTGGACCGGTGCCTGACCTACAGGAACTGACCGGATATGCCATTCGGCCATGCCATCGGGTATTTCTAAAACCGATTGCTGAGTGGATAGTTTGTGTTATTATTCGCTCTCTATCTTGCCCTGCGATGCATATGGATGGGTTTCGTAGGTATGTCTGGGGCCTCCAGTAGTCTAGCTTCTATTGTCCAGTTCCCCTTTTGGTCGTGCTTGACTCTGTCTTGTACCTGCATGCTAAATCAAGTGATTAAAGATGGTAAAAAACTCCTCAGCTAGGCTTGTCTAACGTGAGCGTCGCAGTTGCCACATAACAACCCTTCTCGCCGACCTGCACTGGCTACCAGTCAAGCACCGGTTCGACTTAAAAGCTTTGTCGCTAACTTTTAGGTCACTTCATTCTTTCGATCCAGCCTATCTCTCAGATCGACTCCCCACCAGGCCAAGCATCGTACCACCCACTTTTCGGAATCCAACAGTCTACCAATACCTCGTAAAAACTTCACATCAGTTGGAGACCGTACATTAGGTTTGTATGCCCCCAAAGCCCGGCATTCCTTCCCGACTTGCGTCAGAAAATCCCCTGAGTTGACCGCATGTAAAAAGAACTTAAAAACACACCTATTTAGAACAGCATTTAGTGGGTCCATGTGATTTTAGTGTGCATTTAGTCGGCCATGCCATCGGAAATTTCGAAAACCGAATGCTGAGTGTTCGTGTGGTTGGTCGCTCTCTATCTTGCCCAGCGATGTATATGAATAGGTTTCGTAGGTGTGTCTGGAGCCTCCAGTAGTCTAGCTCCTATTGTCTAGTTCCCCTTTTGTTAGTGCCGGCCTCTGTCTTGTACCGGCATGCTAAATCAGGCGATTACAGATGGTATAAAACTCCACAACTAGGCTTGTCTGTCGTGAGCGTCGCAGTTGCCACATCATAACACTTCTCGCCGACCTGCACTGGCTACCAGTCAAGCACCGGTTTGACTTCAAAGTTTTGTCGCTAACTTTTAGGTCACTTCATTCGTTCGCTCTAGCCCATCTCTCAGATCTACTCCCCACCAGGCTAAGCATCGTACCAACCACTTATCGGAATCCAACAGTCTAGAAATACCTCGTACAAACCTCAAAACCTTTGGAGACCGTGCATTTAGTTCGTATGCTCCCAAAGCCTAGCACCTATTTGGATTTAAATCCGCTATGGAATGTCATTGGATATCGAATGCTTGCGATTTAGTAATCGCTCTATGCGGAGGGGGCTTATGGATGTGCTAATGTGCACACTTTATTAGTTCCAGCTTCCTAGTGCATACTTAAAGGCAGAATTCGGAATTGGCAAGATCTTCATTAGACCAAGACTTCTTAAAACGGCGTTCAAGACTGTGCCTAACAAGGCGAGAATTTTTTATTATGGAAAGTGATCTCCATGTCTCTGTATACGCACCGATTGTACGGGAGCACGCTTTTAAGAGGATTCCCAAGTGACATGCTCAAGGTATCATTGTTAAGAAGGTTAACTGTCGTGCCTGGAAGCAGACCAAAAAGACCTGCATCCCCCTCAAATCATATGGGGACCCTCACTTCAGTTGGTAGTTCCAAAAGCCTCAAAGTCACTCCCGACTGCTGTAGCGAAATATCGCCACTAGATGGCATTTATAAAGAACCAAATAAGAAACCATTCTTTCACAGCAGTTGAACGACTCTTGTATATTTTCTACGCGTTCTTAGACAATATGACTCAGTACATAAGGTTGATAAGCAATTGATACATTCCCTGCACCTGAACAGAGCGTGAAAATTACCTAGGAAGGGAAGCAGTTATCCTAAGGGGACGTGAAATATCTCTTTATGAAATTCTAAATGTGAACTGCTATCCAGTCTTTTTGGAGTTCAGAAATATACATGGCAGTCAGAGAAATTACACATTCATGATGAGTTTTTCTGTAAGCAGCAGGCTCCTGAGTTGGTTTACGGGCTGTTGAGCACTGTTTCCCATCGCAATAGGAACTGGTCTATTCGTGGCCGACAATGCAGATGACTCGTAAACGATTGCATTAGGTCAAAATATTTTCTAATGGTACTGGTCATGAAGACGACTACATCGTAAGAGCAGTCAGGTTGGCATTGACGGTTCTTTTAAGCAGAAGCCCATTGTATTACTTATATAGACGGAACGTTCGATAGTACAAAAGTCACCGGCATTCAGTGCTTTGCTGCGGTCGCATCCTGAGGGGTGCGATGCCTGGTCGCTGGTATGATTGCTTATCTCCTTCCCGAATGCTCCCGGAAGAGGGAGAACGAGAGAGAGAGAGAGAGAGAGAGAGAGAGAGAGAGAGAGAGAGAGAGAGAGAGAGAGAGAGAGAGAGAGAGAGAGAGAGAGAGAGCGAGCGAGAGAGAGACAGAGAGGGAGTGGCAGAGAGACATTAAGGAACACTTTGCCGGTGTATTCGTCCGCCATGCTTTTCAAAGATTAGAATGTGTATTTGGGGTGTTTTGTAATTCAGCCTTCGCGTGTAGCGTAGGTACGGACTTACGTTGTGGATGCTACTTTTGGACATTACCACCAATCATTTGGTAATGCTTTTAATGCAGCATCTGTAAAGTGCCCAGGCAAAGATTCAGCTCTCTGAAGGTGCTATGTAAATGCATTACTACTATTCTCATTGTTATTATTATTGCCTATTTGGCTGCTAATAAGAACTAAATAAATAGCCACTTTTTCAGTTTATTATTGTAACCCTCTTTTCTAATACAGGCGATACGGTAGCCCCTGTATTTTCACCGTTGCATCAACTTATATTTTTGTCTAGGTAGCACTTAAAGTACCATTTGAGCCCGAAATACTTGACGACAATGTGAAAGCAGCTGTGTTACAATGGGAAGTACACCTGTGAGGCTGATTCATAAAAGAAGTTCCGTACGATTTTACTTATCAAAAATGACCGATTCTGCTTTGTTATAGTGACCTGAAGCATCCAGTCATCACACTATTCTTGCAGTAGCTATATGTATGTTTTAACGTTAAGGCTAAAATTTGCCTTAGTCATCTCTCTTCTGGATACAATTAAAAAATTCACCGTTGCTTATTGTATCGTGAGATAATTTAGGTAATTTTACCTCTTAAGTAGCGAAACTAGGTTGTCTTAAAAAGGCATGTGCATCAATAATTAGCATGTTGGATGTGCAGAACTGTACAAGGAAGATCAATTCTAATTGGGTTGGCTAAAAAGCTTGCCAGCCCTATTACTTTAGATAATATTAGCTCTCAATGTTTAATCATTTTCAAGTGACTTTTCTTGTTTCCAGAGTTTCTGGAATGGATATTCAAGCTGAGCTACATGAATGCTCTCGATTATCTGCATGTAATGTAATTAAAAGTAGCCGTGACATGTTTGGGTACCTTTGGTAGATATGCTATCGAAAAAGCACTGGCATTGGAAAGTTACGTAAAGCACTTATTTAGCGATCAGCAGGAGTCATACCTGTAATAAGCTTAATATGCATGAGCCATACCTGTATGACGCCATCTCATAAACATTTCATTTCCTTGCTGTTTTATAGTCAACGGGAGTTTAATTATGCGATTGTGATTTCAGATTAAGAGGCCGTAGAAATTCCCAATACTACGAACTAGGAGGTATTTCACTGAATTTCCACTCAGAGCCGCTTATGAACTAGCCGTGTAAGTCAGGAATTAACAGCAGCCTGATATATAGTTACGTACGAAAGTGATTATTGTTGGACTTGTGATCTGGCTGCTTCTATCAAAGGTATGTGCTTGACCACAGTCACTCTTTTGGAGAACGTTCTGCCAGTCGGTGAGCCCTAGCTGTGAGCATGAGCCTCTGTAAGCCTATTAGCCAGTCGGCAGGAAGTCATCTGTCAGCTTATGCTATATCTAATACGACATCTTGGTTAGAGCTGTGTGCGGAATATCATGTAATGGGCTGTGATCGTTCACTCAAATTACTGCTTCAGATCTTCAGATCAGAAGAACGAGATTTCCAACATTTCGTTGCACTGACCTCGCCGCTAGCCGAACTAGTGAGGGTTGCAATAGAAATGGCAGTGCCCCAACTATCGTGCGTATTTTCACGATTAAACAACTCAAAGTTGGCTTCCTTGCGACCTATTTTAAATGTAAGCAAGTGATACCTCGCTGCTGTTTTCTCATATCTTTCAAAATAAATAGCCTTCAGCAAGACTCAGACGCTCGACCTATACCACGGACGAGAAGGATCGTTTGCCTCTGGACTAAAACTCACCAAAAACACTAAGTAGCCTTGAATTAGCAAAAATATATGTCGAACGCTGGTAACGGGTACGTAAACATTCCATGCCCAAACGAAAATAAACCATTTAGTTGAGCTTGAAAAAAGATATGAATAGATGGCACAACTCGTTGGACTACACGTGGTTACCAGCACGTTGCCGTCAGCTTTATTAATATCGACTTCAATGTATTTCTATAGCGCCATAAGAGAACTCTATCTCTTCTAGGCACTTTTAATAGGCTGCAAATGAAGCACGCTTGAGTGGTTGATGGTAGCATGCTCTCTGACAACAAGCGTGACATGGCTAGATTTGACGTGCACTGCGTCAGTGTGCAAATATGGTTCATTGCAGCATGCACAGCGCCAAGCATTGACACATGAAGGACAGAGCACGCGAACCCCCAAAATGCTGTTATAAACAGATGCGTTTTTGGCCTTTTTATAAGTGTCGTAAAGTCGGAGGATGTCGCGAATCCAGTCGGAAGTGAGTCCCAGGCTATGGGCGCACAGGAACTAAAGGCACGGTCTCCAAAGAAGTTGAGGTTCGTACTAGGTGAAGGCAAACAATTTAATTCCGAAAGCGCACGGACTATGCTTACCCTTGTGGAGGAGCAGATCTGATAGGTAGGCTGGAGCTAGAGAATGAAGAGACCTACTACAACATGAGTGACAGTTTGGGGGCTCGTGTGGGTGATGGCAGAGTGGCGAAATGTAAAGCCCGTACAAGCCAGTGGTGGGAAAGAAGAAGACTCGCTGTTTTGTATCCTACGCAGGAAACGCAAGCAGGCGAGCGTACGCACTGGTGTTGTAGCTGTCGTGTAAGCTGTTGTGAGTGCAGCTGGGCGTGGCAACTTGGCGTAACAAATTTTGTAGTAGGAAGCTTTTCAATGCTGCCGAAAAACTTGCCCATCTGACTATGCACGGTGAACGTCCTCACCAAAATTTCATTCCTGTGCTGCAAATTACAGCGTTTAATAGTACTATTAACTTGCCATTTCAAAGAAAGAAGGGTAAATTTTGTATATGGCTCTTTGCATGTGCTTCAAAGGATATGTCGTTCGGTTGCAGAAGCGTACAGCACAGAAATGCCAGCCGACTACGAGCACTAACAGCTATTCAATGGCGCACGGAGCAGAGGAAACACAATTCTCTTCGCCGCTCTCCCCTCAAGTCCCACTCCTCCACCAAAGCTGCGAACCGGCTCGCGCTGATGATGAATCTAACATCTGTTCACAAGTTAACGGGAAGAAAGAATACCGGCCTGTGTGTACATGACAGGAAGACCACAGCAGTGCACCAGCCTGTCCCCGTGATACATCCAGCCTCTACACCGGCCGCCCAAATGATACTCCCAACAGCGGCTCGCCTAGTGGGTTAGCAGAGAAACAGTAACAGCCTGTGTCCGAACCATGTCGGAGGCTGTGCAGCAACCAACCACAGGCATATCATTAGACTAAATGATACAAACTGTCAGATTAGTCACATGCACAATGTATGCTGACAGCCTATAAACACAAAGCCTAAATGTCTGGGGTGATGCACTTTAGAATTATGCACTTTATGCTAATGCACTTTAGAATCAGAAAATGTGTAGCTTCTTCTTATTTGGTTTCCATTATTATAGTTCAGCGACTAGCTAAGATTGAGGTCTGGATGTTTTACACGAATGTACAGCAGGCAAGGTCTCCTCATGGTTTGAGGTTCACACTAATAACAGTAATAATAGTACACTTGACAAAACGCTCTCAGAGAAGTCAATCTCTCTCTAGGCGACGAGTTTACATATGCTGCAAAGGAAATACGGTCGAATGGTGAGTGGTATCATGCTTGATAAACAACATGAATAACATGGTTAGGGGTGACATGCAGAGGTTCAGAATGCATGTGCGGTTAGTGGTACCCACTAAATACTATTAATAATAGGGGCTTTTTAAAGCGCTTTTTAAATGTGGTCAAGTCAGGGGATATTGTTATGGAATTCGGTAGTGAGTTCTGGACTTTAAGAGCATATAAACTACATGCACGGTCTTCAAAGGACTTTAGGTTTGTACACAGTTTGTGCACATAGCTAAACAGTTGGATTTCGAAAAGCGGGCGGTGCGAGGCCTATCCTGGTGTGGAAGTAGATCTGAGAGATAGGCTGGAGCCAGAGAATGAAGGGACCTAAAAGGAAGCGATAAGACCTTGAATTCGATCCGTCTCTTGACTGGTAGCCAGTGCAGTTCTGCAAGAAGTGGTGTGATGTGGCAACTGCGACGCTCACGATTGGAAAGACAAGCTGCAGAGTTTTGCACCAGCCGCAAGCGCCTGATTGCACATGCCGGTAGGCCAGCAAGCAGTGAGTTACAAAAGTCAAGACGGGATTTCACAAATGCTGGTATCCTTATGTAAGCAAGCTGGACAATTACCGCTGTTATGTAGCTCTAAGTGGGCAGACTTGATCGTGGAGCTAATGTGGTCACCCAACGAGAGGTCAGTGTGGAACACGACACTTAGATTCCGTGTGGCTTCAACAGGCAATACGCTGACAGAGCCGATATTTAGCACTTGTCTTTTAGAGATCTTAATCCTACTTGATTTGCTCGTAACAAGTAAGTTGGTTTTATCCTCATTCAATTTAAGAAAATTTGCTGAAATCCGTGTGAGGATGTCATCAATACATGCAGCAAGTGAGTTGAGAGAATTTGAGGTGGTCGAAGGCTAGGAGCGATCAAAGCAAAGGTATAAATGAGTGTCATGAGCATAGAAGCGAAGGGGTACGGAAATTACCCCCCCCCCTGGATGTTTCCTAGCGGACATTTCCGCCAGATATTCCCCTCCTTAGTAGAAAGTTTCCTAAGGAGGTTGGGCATTTCCTCTCTCCCGTATGGAAATGCAGTGATACTTTCTTGCTTACATATCTCGTTACTTCACACTTCGATTTTTTATATTCAGTGAAAATTCAATTCAGATGGTGAAGATAATACAGCCCTCGTTTTTTTGAGTCAATTATATCTGAGTCAATCATATTTTTCTTATTGCATCTAATATATTTGATAATACGAGTGTAAAAGTGACTAAAGGGGTGTTATATCCTGTCCTGAGCACTTTAACTATGTTCAAACCCGTATTTAAAGGTTCCTAAACAGGTGTCCGATCCTTTTAAATACAAAAATATTCGATTTATAAATAAAGAATCCTACTCCGCGGAAATTCACATTTCAAGATTGATTCTGGAATGGATTACACCGCAATAAACGAGGGTTGACTAAAACCTATAATATATTTCTACATTATTGTCGTAAGGAATGTTATATTCTGCTCTCTTAAATCGTCTAGTAATTATTATTACATAGCCATCAAATCAAATGAAACACAAATTTATGTCAAATAGCTGTCTATGCAGCTCCGTATTGCGACGGTTTAAACCTAATAGAGAGAGAGAGAGAGAGAGAGAGAGAGAGAGAGAGAGAGAGAGAGAGAGAGAGAGAGAGAGAGAGAGAGAGAGAGAGAGAGAGAGAGAGAGAAAGAGACTACACATGACTGCATTCCTATCAAGGTCGTCGCACACCCGACGAAATGCTGGCTCTGACGAGTGATTAGCTCTAAATCCAGACTGGTTCTGACTAGCAAGGTGAGAAGTTTCAATATATCAGTTCAGCCGGTTGGCCACGACTCATTCCAGTGTCTTCACGGGCACAGCTAAAACATTTTAATGCCATTTCTAATAATAATTTCTAATTTCTAATTTCATAATGCCATTTCCTCTGTAGGCACAAAGTTTTACAATGACAAGTAGCTGAACGCGACTTTCGGCAGTCTTAGAGTAGTAGACGGAAATCGAAGAGGGTCCTATACCCAGTCACTCAAATTTAAAGGAGATTCTAACTGCGACAGCCTGGCCGGGCACATTACTTTCCAAATTTATGATAGGACTAGATTTCCCATTACTTGTGAGTTTGCGTAGTAATTCCCCAATTTTTAGAATACGTTGACAGTCGTATCATTCAAATGAAAGCGACAGCAACACTACCAACCAGCTGCCAGGATTCAGAGAGGCGTGTTCTGCTGAAACGCAAGGACTATAAATCCAGCAATAGTAGGAGTTATGTGGCCCACCTGTCTCTCAAAAGCACATTTATTAATAATGTACACAGACCAATAGAACGAACGGCATAAACATTGACACACAAATAAATCGCAAACGATCTATTGCTTTATGGAACATAGCAGCCGTGTTGACCTTCTCATAACCTGTACAAGTCAAGGTCGTGCATAGTACTGATAGTCAGCCGAATATGGCTTTATCATCAAATCAAGCAATTCAATACCAGTCACTCTAGCAATATGGAAAACCCCAGGAATGATTTAGGACCTCGGCTCTACGTTCCGCACGATGAAAACAAAATGTATACAATAATTGACATCTCAAAATTTTGACTTTCATCATGATCACACTTCAAGGACATTTTGCGACAAGCACATCATGTGCAAATAATGTAATGCAATGTATCACCGTCTGTAACTCCACAAACCCATAAAGACTAGTCTACAAGTACCTCGCACAAACCTCAAATCCTTTGGAGGCCGTGCATTTAGTACGTATGCTCCTAAAGCCTAGAACTCCCTCCCGACCTGCGTCACAACATCCCCTGACCTGACCAAATCAAAAGAGAACTTAAAAACACGCCTATTTAGGACAGCATTTAGTTGTTTCATGTGATTCGTCCTTCATGTGCTTATGTGTGCTGACACTGTGCAGCCTGCCACAAACCATATTTGCATGCTGAACCTGTGCATATCACCCCTAACCATGTTATTAATTTATCAAGCATGATTTTATTTACCATTCAATTGCATTTCCCTTTGCAGCAAATTTAAAGCGCCTAGAGAGAGAGATTTATCTGAGGACGCTTTACCAAGTGCATTATTAGTAATATTGTAAGCCAGAGAGGTTTGTATAGCACATTCACAGCCTAAGCAGCATTCGGTAGCCGACAGACTTCGTCTCACAATACAAAGAGAAATTGGCAAGCGAAGCGGAGTCAGGAGAGCTGTTGAGGTAGTGAGTAGCATGGCAACAGGCTCAGGACTGCTGAAAGGGTGAGCCATAGTCGGCAGTAGGAGAGTAGTTGTCGTTGCGTAAGAATTGTGGAAGCGAGTTCCACAGTCTAGGACCTGCACAGCTAAAGCTTCTGTCGCCAACGGTCTTTAAGCGGAGGAATGGGACAGCTAATTTATTGTCCACACAGCACCTGAGGGCGCGAACAGGCTGAAACGAATGCAGCAGTTCAGCAAGGTATAAAGGAGCCTAGCCGTGGCGGGCCTGTGTGGTCAGCGTAAGAACTTTGCTCTGTATCCGTTGCTCAACCGCCATCCACGCTAGCGCTTTTAGCAAAGGAGACTAGTGCTCAAACCTCTGGGACTTGAATACTTGGATTTCAGCCATATCAATATCTAGCAACAGTGGCCTAGTTGCTTTCTTTGGTAGCCCAGAAAAAAGGGAACTACAATTATCAAACCAAGACCGAACTACGGAGGTAGTTGAATTTCTGCAAGCCACTGCTGAAGACGGCTCTTAATTTTGGATATGGATCGCACGTGATGGCTAGCTGTAGAAGCAGTCATCCGAATGAAGCTTTTAAAATTAATGCAGCTTTCGAAAACGACACCTATATTTCGAGCACGTGGTGATGGTCGCACACAAGTATTACCTATTAGAAGAGCAAAGTCTTTTAATTCACCCACACACTTAGGGTGTCCTATGAGCAGGATTTCGGTTTAATCGTCATTAAGTTTCAAGAAGTTTTTCGACATCCATGATCGAATGTCGGCAAGGCCATGGTTTTACTTTGGACTCAGCGGAATGGTATATGTAATGATAATTGAGGCTTTAAACTGCCAATTTTAGGTCAATTTATCGTGAATTCGGGTATCAGCCTGGGTTATTGTTGTAGATTGCCATTTATTGTTCGTTATTTTAGGTGTTTGATTGGGTTGAAAGGATGTGATTGCACTTTCAACACACTTCGCTGAGACAGGTAAGATAAAGTTGGTCTTCACCCAGTCACTTTACAGTAATTAGGGTTGGATTATATTGAATTCCTGCGTTTGCCTGGGTCATTGCCATCGATTGCAATGCATTGCATATGATTGGACGGCCAGAGCTGGTGAAAAGGGTGGAAATTATGTATGCATCAATGAGATGTGACATGTAATGAGAAGGGGAGCTTTGTGCAGCCGATTTCTCGTCGATTTGCCACGGATTGCAGCATTAGTCCATGCGATTGCTGTCGATTGCCGTGTATTGTTGATAATTGAGGTGCAAAATAGCTCGAACATCCTATGATTTCACTTTATACACAAAGAAATGTGAGACAAGATGACAATTTGCACTTCATGAAGCCAATTTGTGGTCAACTTGCCACGGGTTTTAGCGGATCGCTGCTTCAACCAGAGCCGTTGCCATAGATTGCCAGTGATCTTACGCGAAACATTGCTCGAAATGATGCGATTGAAGTTAACCAGTGTGTTTTGCAACGTGCATGGAATATTAAAGCATCGCCAAACCGATTTAGCACCTTTTGTATCGGATTGCTGTAAATTGAGGTGTTGGCCCGGGCCACTGAATTTGATTGCAGTGCTTTGCTGCCGAACGCTCAAGACTATTGTATTAAAATTGCCTGATAATAATAATAATAATTATTATAATAATAAGGGATTTTACGAAGTTATAAAGTGGCTCATAGAAATCTATCTCTTTCTCCGTGATTAGATATGAGGCAAAGGGAAAGCGATTTAATGGTGAGTAATACCATGCTTGATAAACAACGTGACTAACAAGGTTTGGGGTGACATGCACAGGGCCAGCATGCAAGTGTGGTTAGTGAAAGCGTGCCCAGTGTCAGCACGAATAAGTACATCAAAGACAAATCACAGGGACCCACTGAATGCTGTCCTAAATTGATGCGTTTTCAAGTTCTTTTTAAATGTGGTAATTTGGCAGGGGATGTTGTGTCACAAATCGGGAGCGAGTTCCAGGCTTCGGGTACATGCGAACCAAATGCACGGTCTCGAAAGAATTTGAGGTTTGTACGAGGTATCGGTAAACTGCTCAATTCTGGAAACCAGGTGGTACGATGCTTGGCCTGTTGGGGGAGTAGATCTGAGACATAGGCTGGAGCCGAAGAATGAAGTGACCTTAAAGTGAGCGACGAAACCTTGAAATAAATCCATCGCTTTTATTGGATTGTGGTAATTCAGTGAATCCCCAAAGACGCAGTTATATGGATTAATGAATATCCAGCATCCGTTGAAGAAGTGTTGAAATCTTGCTTCCATGTTCCCAGCATGCTCAGCTTCGCTTACGGACGCAGTTACAATATTGTCCAGGAACAGAAATCAGAAATTCCGTCCTTGGGTCAGCTGGTCGACGACACCCTGAAAGCTCCGAGCTGCATTCCTGAGGCTGAAGCTCGTGCTCGTGGATTGGTATCGGGCTGTAAGTGCCGCAGCGTCTGATAGGCCGCCACAGACAGGTAGGGGTCGTCCTCTGCTCATTCAGCTCCCGTCCACTTCCTTCACAGAGGGTTTCACCACCCTCTCACAGAGCTAGCGAGGACGTTGTGATTGAGTGGGTTTAGGGATGTCCTCAGGGTGAATGGCTTTGGCGATATATATGCACAATATGGATTTTAAAAGGACTGCATCTTGCAGAGTGGAGCAGATGCGAAATCGTGTAACAGTGGTACGGGATAACAGTCGTGCTTAGTGATGTAACATAATGTGCCGTATATACATTTATAACTTCACTAAGCCACAAATACTATTTAAGTGATATCCAGGATCGGTTTTTTGCAGTGCATTCACAAGCTAAATGGCATTTGGTGATGCCCTTCAAGGCAGGATAGTCTCTAAAAGGGCAATATTGTCGCCGACATTTTTCGGTGTTGAATGGAGAAGGCTGGTGTACTCGCTCTCAGGCGGCTTTATAATCCCTAGCTATAGCTTGTGCTCGAATTTGGCAGGAGCTACTCTCAGGCAGTCCGGAGCCGGCTGTACCGGAGCAAGAGCCACTAGGCGGGCCTATGGAACAGCCATGCGGTGGCGAACCGGCCCAGAAATCACGGGTTGGGCGATGCTTGTCAATCGGCGAGGCAAAGGTTCGTAATAAGTGCATAGAGTCGTAGGAATGGAACCGATTAGGCACAATCAGTGAAATAAGCTGCACTACTTTCTAAGCTTAGTGCGACCAGAGAGCGGCCCTCGAGGTAGGGGTCAACAATGCTATTGGTTGACAGTGATTCCGAAATGAAGGAGAAAATCAGAGCCAATCGCCGACGCTGTATACCATTGGTTACTGATAAAACTCGAGAGAAACTTCGACGTATATCTAAGCTCCAATTGAAGAGGCGGTATTTCGAAATCAAAGAGCCATTGGTGGCCTGCAGATAAGAAAGGCAGGGCGTCCCAATTAGGTAGGCGTCCCAATTAATTAGGCGTCCCAATTAGGTAGGCATCCCAATTAGGTAGGCGTCCCAATTAGGTAGGCGTCCCAATTATGAGGGAATAGGCTCACGGCCGAGCCTAGTCCATAAGGAAGTGCATGACGGCATAGTGGTCATGCACGAAATAGAGGCGGCCAAATTCGTTCCCCGTCTATAAAGCTGCCAGGGTTAACAGCCCGGCGTGTCGTTCGAAGGCAACTTGCCGCCCGGTCGGCCCTGGAAAGCCTCGTCTCCAAATCGGGAGTCATTCGGAGCCATTCTCCCCCATGCTCACAGCCCCCCATAGACTGCACCAACCTCAAGCTCAGACCTTATCAATTTCAGCTTCATACCAATGGCTTATTACTCTGTTCAGCACCAGGAAGCAATGATCTGCATGCAGCTGCTCGAAGACAGACATTACCGTTAGGCTGTCCGTCACGAGGAGGTCACCTCTCGAGGTAGGGTACTCTCTCTCTCTCTCTCTCTCTCTCTCTCTCTCTCTCTCTCTCTCTCGCACTATCTCACTCTTTCTCTCTCTCTTTCTCTCTCTCTCTCTCTCTCTCTCTCTCTCTCTCTCTCTCTCTCTCTCTCCCTCCCTTTCTCTCTCTCTCTCTCTCTCTCTCTCTCTCTCTCTCTCTCTCTCTCTCTCTCTCTCTCTCTCTCTCTCAATGCACAGCACCTCAGCTGGTGCTGTCAAGCTTATTGGTGGTGGCGATTCATTCCTGCACGTTTGCTGCATGCACGTGAGCCTAACGGTCAATTGCTCGGGACGAAGCAAAAGTAGCCAGCAGCAGATTGGTTGTTCAGATTCGGTGCCAATGTCATCAAGTCAGGAAAGGTCGTTAGGGCCAATCTCTCGTTGGCGAGCTCCAGACTTTCGGCGAGCAAGACTACAATTTAAAAAAATATTTGGGAACATATATGATGGGAATGAGCTTCTGCCAGTTAGACGTTTGAAAGATCTCACGATGGAAAAGTAGTACATGCTAAAGTGGTCAGTTGGCTTGGCCTAATTCATTCATCCCTTAGAAAAATTCGCCCCCCTAATCAAGCCCAGTTACCACCCTTTAAACATACTGGCATTATGTAAATTGAGAAATTATATCTCGTACATCCTATACTATTGTGCAAACCCACTGCAGACAAGGCAAATTATGAGCAGCTAACTTGCAAACTTTAATGTGAAGAGTGCTTAGTTTCTGGAGGCGATTTTTGAACGCTCAGGAAGTAATAATAATAAAAATAATGCGCTTGATAAAGCACCCTCAAATAACTCAATCTCTTCCTATGTGCTTTATATTTGTAACGTAACAACCTGGTAGCCATGCGATTTCAATTTCCTTTCACAGTAGCTTTGAGACGACTGAAAGTTAAAGAGCAAGAGGTGTCTGCTTTCAAATGTAAACGCACATTGTCACTAAATCATGACTAAATTTGGAGACGACCGTTTTTGTGTGCACCAAGTGGTTGTGTTCTTGGCTGCTATTGGCGAGAGGAGCGGTAATGAGAGCAGTTGCATCACCGAAGAAAGTCCTGGTACACTCTCGCACAGAGCAGTTCTTCTCGTTCGGCGAGCACCGTAAGCCTTGTGTGACTGGAACTCTTACAGTGTATTTCGCTCGTTTGGATTCAGCCGCCAAAGGCAGAACTAGCGGCTACCTTACCTTACAGCTACAGCTACCGCTACCTATGCAATCTATGATTGCATCTTATTGCAGCCTCTATCCTTTATACACGCTGTGGATTGATTGAGACTCCAATATGATTAAGCAGCTGTGAAAATTGTGAAGTGGTAAATGTTCGCATTGTTTCGCTGAGTGCTAACAATGTCGAGTGACTTGTATAGGGTATGCATGCATGCTTTTCAATTGCGTATATGTGCGTACATGCCTGCATGTGTGTATGTGTGAGTGTGTGTGTGTGTGTGTGTGTGTGTGTGTGTGTGTGCGAGCCAGTGTGTGGGTGCACTTGGGAGCACTGAGAATAGGCCGTGTGTCAATGAGAGGATGGATGCATGTGGTGCAGGCTCCCACGAGTGAATTTAGACATCGATAGGAATACGAGGATTACTGGTGGATACTACTGTTAGATCTTACAAATCAATCCTAGCAAAAGCAGAGTCTAGCTTTTACAAACATTGCTGAATCACAGATGCACAATCTAAAACTTCTGATGTTTACGATCGACCGTTTCGTTAATTGCTCACACATTAGCTCCTTATCCAGTGTTTCTCTTGTAGATCTAGCTGGTTTCTTCCGTAGCTTCTTTGTCTACAAGATTTTCATGACCAGAGAATCCGTCCCTAGGGTGGTAGTGTCACCTCCAAACTCACGTCCTCAATTGCTCGAACCACCTCGATGTCTACATTCATAGAGGCCGCGAGTGACGTCATCTGGAAGTTATCTCCCAATAAAAGAAGAAAATTTGTCCTCTACACACTATTCCTACTGCCCTAATTCTAGGATGCATAGATCTGCTGCTGCCATGAATTATTATGTAACATCGCGAATGAGTGATTAGATTCAGGAAATTACCCAGCATATTTCAAAAAGGCCGTAGTCACGACAGTTGCAAGGATAACTACATTAAGACGACATGGCCAGCTGTTGCTTAGTCTCCCCTCTACCTTTTCTACCGAAGGCACTGAAACGAATTGTGGCAAATAAGGTGAACTCGAATGTACTTAAAATTTAAACCTAGCACGTAAGTTTCAATTTGGTTTAAGAGCTATTCACTAAACGGAGTCAGCATTGATGGGAGTAAATAATTACCATCCTAGGAATGGTAACTTAGGAAGCGTATCTCTGCTCGTTTCTCTCTATCTGTCGGTAGCTTTTGATACTATAGATTACCAAATCCTTCTCATGTGCCTCTAACCTAGCTCGGTCATTATTGGCACAGAGCTACTGGTTTTATCTTAGCGGGCAACCTCAGTACCTTGATGTAAATGACCATCGAAGAAAAAACTGAAGTACGGTGTACTTCAGGGCTCGCGGCTTAGTCCACCTCTTTCACGGTCTATACTCTTACTTTATAGTTGTGAACAACAAGCACAATCTAAGCTTTTATTTCCATGCAGATGACACCCAGGTGCACCTTTGCTTTAATCCCTTCCAGCCTTAGATCATGGTAAATTCTCTCTATCGTATTGCTGCATTCAGTAACTGCTACAACTCAAGCTTGATTTGACAGGGATTTGACATCAAATTGTCGATGCACTCGTATCACCACGTCTTGAATTCTGAAACTCATTACTTTCTGGTCTACTGGCCTGTGCAATCAGAAGCTTATATGGGGTGCAAAACTGTGCGACTAATCACTTCAGTCATGAGCGTTGCAGTGGCCACATCACACTGCTTCTAGCCGACCTGAACAGGTTCACGTTTTTGTCACTCACATTGGGTCCTTCGATTCTTTGTCTCCAGCCTACAATCAGATCTACTCACAACCAGGCTAAGCATCGTGCCATGTGCTTTTCTGAATCTAACCATTTACCTATACCTCGTTGGAACTTCAAATGGATTGGAGACCGTGCCTTCAGGTCGCATGCTTTTAAAGACCTGAATATCACATTCGGCTAGCATTACGACACCTCTGACCTGAAGGCATTGAAAACAAAGCTACAATGCATCCGTTGGTCACAGGATGTAGAGGGTCGATGTGGTTTGTCCTTCGTGAGCTTATGTGTGCTGACACTGTGCATGCTGCCACTAACCACGTTGTCACGTTGACCCTGTGCATCTCACCACTAACCATGTTATCCTTGTTGACATTGAGCGATCTACAACTAACTATTCAATCATGCTTCCATTTTCAGCATATACAAAGTAGCTACCAAGAGATTTAGTTCCCTGAGGGCACCACGTCAAACTTAGTATTACTCTTCTGACCTCCTGACATAGAGCTTTGTTTTGCTTTTGTGTTTGCTCTAACGAGCATTCGTGTTCGTCGCAGAATTCTTCCGAAAACTGAAGTTCTTGCGAACATCGTACACGGAAACGATGCAACTAAGACCAGTTTGAAGTTATTGTGATTTTTATTTAAGCGTAGTGCGTAATAAATCACGTGGCTGTGGATATCTAAACGCTTATTGCTTTGGGCTGCTGGGTCTATTCTATGATTCGACAGGAGATATGCTGCCTGCATGTCTCCTGTCGAATCAGCTCGAAATCTAGGTGTCATATTCCAAAGCGACTTCTCGTTAGACGACGATATCAGCTCCACAGTCAAACCTGCCTATTTCCGGCTTCATAACATTGCTAAAATTCAGGCTTGTTTAGATAAGGATATCACGTCTAAGCTGGTCCATGCATTCATGACATCTCGTCTCAACTTCTGTAACTCACTGCTTACTGGCCTACCAGCATATGCTATCAGGCGATTGCAGCTGGTGCAAAACTCTGCAGCTAGGCTTGTCTGTTATGAACGTCACAGTTGCCACATAACTCCACATCTCGCCGACCTAGACAAGCTACCAGTCAAGCAACGGATTGACTTCAAGGTTTTGTCGCTCACTTTTAGGTCCCTTCATTCTATGGCTCCAGCCTATCTCTCCGACATATTCCCCCATTAGGCCAAGCATCGTACCACTTGCGTTTTGGAATCCATCAGACTACAAATACCCTGCACGAACCTCAAATCCTTTGGAGACCGTGCATTCAGTTCGTATGCTCCCAAAGCCTGGAACTTCCTCCCAACCTGCGTCAGAACATCCCCTGACCTGACCACATTCAAAAAGAATTTAAGAACACACCTATTTAGGACAGCATTTAGTGGGTCCCTGTGATTCGTCCTTGATGTATTTATGCATGCTGACACAGTGCATGCTGCCACTAATCACATTTGCATGCTGAAGCTGTGCAAGTCACCCCTAACCACCTTATTCATTTTGTTTGTTTTTCAAGCATGATTTTACTCACCATTCAATCGCATTTTCCTTTGCAGCAAATGTATATTGCCAAGAGAGAGAGATCGAGTTCTCTGAGAGCGCTTTATCAAGTGCATTATGTATTACTAATAATATTTTTGGAGACGGCTGGCAGCAGCTATGCTGTGGGCAGGACACACACATGCACAGAGCTGCTATACGTGCGCTCGCACTGGTATCCCTTAAAAAGCAGGCAGGACAATAGTAATCAAAATAATTTTAAAGAGTGCTGGTTTCAACAGGTATTCATATTCACAATAGATATTTCACAAATATTCATTTACAGTATTTTATAAGAGAAAACACATACATAGTCTAACTCAAATCTCGCCTCAGTTTCTTGCAAACTTTTAAATAAAATTGGAAATGTTATAATTACAAAGAAAGACTTAATATAGGCTAATTCTGTTATCCTGTTTGTTACTTGGAGGCTCAGGGTGTATGCAATTGTGTGAAGTTTTATCTCCAACTAGGACCGTTGTGGGTAGGTTACTGATGCTTTAGGTATAAGCATTAAGGTCCAACGATTAATTGAGGTGCACTTCGAAACAGCTAACATTTTCAAAATAGTAGTCACAACGCTGTGGTTTGAACATCAAATTATACAACATGGTGTCAAAGGTTAACTCAAGGAATTTCATGCAATAGTCGAGTTCCTGCTCAATTTAGCTGGAGGAGGCACGCTGCCATAACCTAATAGGAAAGTGGAAAACTGGTGTCTGAAAGCTTAAAGATCCTCGAGATTGTTTCAGCTTGCGTCCCTCCACTGACTTCTGCCACTAATTTAGGCACACACAGTGCACTAAGTGCTAGTATCACTGCTGTGCCCAGCGACGTCTTTTCACAGTACTGCTTCTCTGCATGTTCAATCAGTACACGTGGGCTGTCGTAGGGCAGTGAATTTTGTGAGAGGTGATGCTGGTAGGCAGAGTACCTACTTCCACGATACCCTCAGGTGGCTCATAAATACATCAAATCAGTTAAATCTCAAGAACTGAAGAAACACTTCAGTCGGGTAGTGCAGAGCTATAGGCTAAACTGAGGGAGCGTGAGCATTGCAATATTTATAGGTCGAAAGTAGGATTAGAACCTAACTTGCTGTCCAAAAGGCAGCCTACGGATGTGGGGATTGCCAATGCACGTGCAATTAAAAAATATTCTAGTCATTTCTCTTTTTTCTTTCGGTTATTATTTGTGTATTCGAAGCAACTTGCTGCTGTGAAGCCCTTTACACTTTTGGTTCGAAGCATTTTTTACATGACAGAAACACATGAAAAGCAACTTGCTGACTTTAGAAATGTCAGAAGTGTCGTTACCCAGTTGTAAATAATTCATTTTTATAGCATCATAAGATAATTTGACTTCCATTCAGGCGCTTCACATGTGCTACGGGGCTCGAGCCCACGACCTCGGCCACACGCTGATCGTGGCGAGCACCCAATCCACTGATCTAACCTAGCTCAATTCGTCGATATACAGGTTGACTGCTAGCATTGACTGCGTAAGCAGATGCAGCTAAGACGTGTTTAAAGCGTACAGCTTTTTCTGTTTGGTGGGAGTCTGCAACCAATTAAACAATTATCACTATATCAATGCTTGACGCTTTTGCCCACTGCTCCGTCGACATCGAAAGTGCCTATAAATTAATGAATTAGATTAAGCTAGATTAAAAAAATTGTATTAAGGTCTCTGAGGGCACTATATAAAATAATTTTTTTTTATTAGTACTACTCTATCGGCCCAAAACCCTATGGTTCGATGCCTCCCGGCTCGGCTACTACCTAGCTGATTAATACTGGCCTTACTATTAGGTGTGGTCATACGTTCCTATAATCATTTCTTTATTTCCTTTCCAATTTATTCCTAATTTTCTTTGCTGGTGCAAGGATTTTGTAAGTAGGGTATATCAGTTAAAAACATTACTCGTAGCAAAAGGTGTAAGGGATGCATGATTAGTATTCTCCAGCATTCTCAAGAGCCATGTGGCATGCCATCACTCAAGCCCTGCTGTGAGACTTAGTCTAACGTAATCCTTATCGGGTCTGCTGTCAGCCCAGCGAGGGCCTGAACGTCTGCCATTAGAACTTAAGTTCTAATTAACTTAAGTTCAATGGGTGTTAAGCTCCTAATAATAGGGAACTGAATCACGCATGACACCGTATATCCTCTGCGGGATTCAAACCCACGATCTTGGTCGTGATAAGCACCTTACAACAAGGGCCATGATCACGAGCCTAACTGCCGATTTTTGCACCAACTATAACCATTTTATAGCACACGCAGGTAGACCATCAAGTAGTGCATTGTAGAATTACAGTCAAGACGGGATTTTGCAAATGCTTGGAAATTTTTTTAGGAAAAACTATTAGGTGTGTTCACACGTATCTATAATCATTTCTTTGTTTCCTTTCCAAAGTATTCCTTATTTCGTTTGCTAGTGCAAGGATTTGTTAAGTAAGGTATATCAATTGGAAATCTCACTCGTAGCATGATGTGTAAGGACTGCATGATAACTATTTTCCGGCATTCTCTAAAGCCATTTGGCATGCTATCACTCAAGCTCTGCTGTGAGATTTATTCTAACTTTATACTTATTGGGTCTACTGTTAGCCCAGCGAGGGCCAGAAAGTCTGCAACCGGAACTCCAGATCAATGGGTAATAAGCTCTTATAGGGAATAGGGATATATATGATAGAGAATATAATATGCAATATATAAAATAGTGAGTAGGGAACTACAGAAAAATACTATAATATAATCTATAGAATAAAATATAATATATGTATATATATATATATATATACATATATATATATATTATATATATATATAATATAATATAGAATGTAATGTAATGTATCTCCGTCGGTAACTCCACAAAGTCATAAAGATCATGTGGGTGTTACGCAGGAGAGTTTTGTATAGCTCACTCACAGCCTAAGCGGCTTTCGGTACGCATTCGGTAGCCAACAGACTTCGTCTCACGCAACAAAGAGAAAGTGGGAAGCATAGCAGAGTTAGGAGAGCAGTTGAGGTAGTGAGTAGCATAGAAGTAGCAGTTCAGGACCGCTGAAAAAAATGTGCCATAGTCGGCAGTTGCAGAGTAGATGTCGTTGCGTAAGAATTGTGCAAGCGAGTTCCACAGTCTAGGACCTGCAGAGCTAAAGCTTCTGTCGCCAACTGTCTTTAAGCGTAGGAATGGGACAGTTAAAAAAATATATATATCTAATAGGGAATAGGGAACTGAATCACGAATAACACCGTATATCCTGTCTTACCCTAGCTCAGGGCCATGGCGAGCTGGGGCACAGCCGAAGTGTGGCAGGGCTTGGCCGGAAATAGCCTCTAACCCCAGGATCTCAGCTACAGAATTGCAGGAGGGCTGGTAGGGATCGCAGCAAAGGTACAACTGAGCGTCATCTGCACAGAAGTGAAAGCCTAGATTGTGCTGAGCGATCGCGTCGGTAAAAGAGAGAGAATGCTACTGAATGCTACTGTTGAACGTTCTTCTCGAGCTCCACTGACCTCACCTAAACTCACCTCCTCGGACCTCACTGAGCCTTTTCGACAATTAGCTGCAATGCTTTAGATTGTATCTCAGTGCAAGGGTACACAGCCTCAAAGTCGATGGACCTTAACCCTTGGTAGTACCGGGTACCGAACTACCTGCTGTTGTTTGATTCGCACAGCAGAGAGCCAGCCGAGGACCTACACCAACAGTTTATTACGAAGCACGGAGGCGAAGTGTGCACGTCTCTATTTGGCCCCTTCTCCCACTCGACTGCCATCTCCTCCACTGCTCCAGTCCCCTGGTGGACTCCGATGATTCATCGAAGAGGTCCACCAGAGGGTTACCGGCCTGTGTCCATGCCACATCACAGGCGGACCACAGCTGTGCACCCCCCTCTCGGTGAGGCTTCTAACAGCTGTTCACCAGCTACTTATCAGAGGAGCCTGCATACAATCGAACTACACCGGATACTCGTGGATTCCATACTTCCCACTTTTCTTAAGCTTCGAAAGCATATTTCAATGGCAAGAACTTTTGACATAAACATTTTCTAACGAGTAGGCAGAACACTGGTAGAGCCGGTGTGTTACGTATGCGAGCCGATACTAATGGGCTAACTGCACTGGAACCCATATTGTGGATCTGGAAGTTAGATTTATTCTCGAGAGGGAGGTAGGTAAGCTCAGACATTAACACGCACACACACACACACACACACACACACACACACACACACACACACACACACACACACACACACACGTCCGCACAGATACACACACAAACACTATGGTGTGGTAGCTAAGCCCTCCGAATAGATCTGACGAGAAGCCAAGGCTGACATCTGTGGCAGAGTACTATAGGGCAGAGGCCGAGAATCTTGAATAAATAAATACATGAAAAGGTAAAAAAATAAATGAGGAGTTGCAGTAATCTATTTTCGATATAAATCATGCTTGACCCATGTTGGCTGTTATACATTCATCTTAGTGTGTTCCGGTTTTCGATTTCTCATCAAGTGATAGTATGCCAACCGGACTGTGAAGTCGTGTGCTGAACTTATTATTAGTCTCTTTGGAGCATTCTGCCTATATAGCAGGCAGAATTTACAAGAACACTGATAGATAAAACAATATTTATATTAGGATATTCCAGTTTTCCGAGATCAACTGTGATCTGGAAGGTCTAAGCCCAATTTTTTTCCGACTGACCTCAGGGGCTCCGATATACAGCTTGCAGCAGCTGCCGTGCAATTGCAACGACGGGACAGCTGAGTTTAGGAACAGCATGCTGTAGCGTTTTCTCACGAACTTGAGGAGAGTTGTTATCCCAATAAACATGGCCGAACCTCTTTCAACACTTAGGAGACAGGAAGCTCTCAAAAATGGCTTCGAAACAAAGAATTACAAACCTGTTTTCCGAGCATCATAATAATAATAATAATTCACTTGATAAAGCGCCCTCAGAGAACTTAATCTCTCTCTATGCGCTTTAAATTTGCTGTAAAGTGAAATGCAATTGAATGGTAAGTCAAATCATGCTTGAAAAAACAAACGAAATGAGTAATATGGTGAGGGATGACATGCACAGGGTCAGCATGCAAATGTGGTTAGTGGCAGCATGCACAGTGTCAGCACGCATAAGCACATCAAGGACGAATCACAGGGACCCACTAAATGCTGTCCTAAATACATGTGTTTTTAGGTTCCTTTTAAATGTGGTCAGGTCAGAGGATGTTCTGACGTCGGTCGGGAGGGAGTTCCAGGCTTTGGGAGCATACGAACAAAACTTAATGCACGGTCTCCAAAGGATTTCAGGTTTATATGAGGTATTTCTAGACTGTTGGATTCCGAAAAGCAGGTGGTACGGTGCTTGGCCTGATGGGGTAGTATATCTGACAGATAGGCTGGAGCCATAGAATGACGGGACCCAAAAGTGTGCGACAAAACCTTGAAGTCAATCCGTTGCTTGACTGGTAGCCAGTGCAGGTCGGCGAGAAGTGGAGTAATGTGGCAACTGCGACGCTCACGGCAGACAAGTCTAGCTGCAGAGTTTTGCACCAGCTGCAATCGCCTGATCGTGCATGCTGGTAGGTCAGTAAGCAGTGAGTTGCAGAAGTCAAGACGGGATGTCACGAATGCATGGACCAAGTTGAACGTAGAATCTTTATCCAAACAAGCCCGAATTTTAGCAATGTTATGAAGCTGCAAATAGGCAGATTTGACTGTGGAGCTGATATGGTCGTCTAACAAGAGGTCGCTATGGAATATGACACCTAGATTTCGAGCTGATTCAACTGGAGATATGCTGGCAGAGCCAATTTTGACAGTCAGTCTTTCCCATCTCTGGATCACAATCTGTTTTCCCATAACTAGTAAGTTAGTTTTATCATTATTAAGTTTTAGAAAATTTGCGGCCATCCATGTTCCGGATGACATCAATGCATGCAGCTAGTGAGTTTAGAGAATTTGAGGTGCTCTAAGGCTGGGAGGGATCAAAGCAAAGGTACAACTGAGTGTCATCCGCATAGAAGTAAAAGCCTAGATTGTACTTGGCTATCACATCACCAATAGGGAGAGTATAAGCAGTGAAAAGAACCGGACCTAGCTCGGAGCCCTGAGGTTCTCCCTATTTCAGAGGTACTTCAGATGATCTTTGTCCATTCACGTCAATACTCTGGAGTCTCCCACTGAGATAGGACCTGAACCACTGCAGAGCAGTGCCAGTGATGATCAGGCCAGATGAGAGGCGCTCTAGAAGAACTTTGTGATCGATGGTATCAAAAGCTGCCGAAAGATCAAGCAAAACAAGCAGAGACACTCTACCCATGCCTGCATTCCTAAGTAGGTCGTTGTATAACCGAAGCAATGCTGACTCTGTGGAATTATTAGCTCTAAAGCCAGACTGGAACTTACTAGCAAGGTGTGAGGTTTCGATATACGAGTTCAGCTGGTCCGCCACGACCCGTTCGAGTGTCTTTGATAGGAATGCTAGAAGGGAAACTGGGCGGTAGTTGCTCAAGTTCTCTTGGTCAAGTGTAGTTTTCTTGAGAAGTAGCCTGACTACAGCTTTTTTGAAAGGTGCTGGACATGACCCGAGGGTAGTGACAATAATTATGTTAGTTATGCATGGCAGCAAAAGATCAATGCAACGTAGGAGCAGGACAGTGGGAATAGGGTCCAGAGGACTTGTTGTCTTCTTTGATTGAGATACGAACTTTAGGACTAGATCACTAGTGACCTGCTTAAATGCAGACATTGAGGTGCAGCCAGGAACCGAGGAACAGCATTCCAGTGGGGAGGTTGTCATCGCAGGGATGGATTCCCTGATCTTGTCTATCTTCTGCACAAAGAATCGAGAGAAGCGATCGGCTAGATCATCATTAGAACCATCAGGCAAGGAGCTAATCTGGGAACGGTTAAGAAGATGGTTTATTGTCGATATTTTTTTCCTTAATTATAACATGCAGTGGATGTATCGGCGGCATTTTTTTGCTGGGGCTTTCCGCTCTTGCCACTTCGTTCGTGAGCAGCCCGGAATTCGCGTTTTCTAAGAATCATTTTCCCCCACATGTTGGTGCACAGTTTTCCTTGAATCGTGGTCACGGGGCAATTCTTATCAGACTGGTATAAAGAATCGATTCTGCTAGGAGAGAATTAACTATCCAGTAAGTTTAAGCTACTCCGATGTAAGTTAATGCTGCTTTGATGTCATATCGTTTGCCTGGATGTCAGTATCCTGTACGTCCGTATCCTGTACTGCTCTTTTATGAATGTTGGCTAAGCATATAATGTCTTCCGGTAGAACCACTGCTGACGGTTTTCACTTGCGATCTGAACCACGACCCTAGTATTCTTATGAAAACGAAGTAAAATCAAATCGCACGGATCTTCGTGCCCTTAGGTCAATCGGTCGAAGCCATTCTGTCCTTTGTAGTATTAATCGTTTTTATAGCGCCCAAGCCGCTTAGGCTGTGAGTGAGCTATACAAAACTCTCCTGCGTAACACCCACATGGTCTTTATGACTTTGTGGAGTTACTGACGGAGATACATTACATTACATTACAAGAGAACCTAATCTCTATTCAGGAGCTTTACATATGCCATGCCGCTTGACTCCACGACCTCGGCCAGACCTTTGTCGGGGCAAGCACCTTAACGACTAGGTCAAACCAGCTCAGCACTTTCTTTGTCCGAGTAATATCAGTTGGTGCTTCCACTACTTCTAGCTGCCAAAATCAATGGATAATTCCCAATAAGGTTAATGATATCCGAAATATTTCTTGAATTTTAGCTCCTCACCTCCTCGTTATTGATAACACAGTGGCTCTAATATTTCATTTCTTCCTTCCAACCGAACGCTAGTTATATGCTTTAGAGCTAAAATATCTGCGGCTCCTTCGTCGGTAACATCATGCCGATACTCATTATGTTAAGCTGGTTTTGTCCAGCGGTAAGGTGCTCGCTCCGACCAAGGTCTGGCTAAGGTCGTGGGCTCGAGCCCCCGTAGCACATGTGAAGCACCTGAATAGATATTAAGTTCTCTTGGGGCGCTATACAAGCGAATTATATAATTATTTCTATCATTATCGTACATATCAGTTTATGATGTCGTGTAATGTATCTCCGTCTGTATCTCCACAAAGCAATAAAGACTATGTGGGTGTTAAGCAGGAGAGTTTTGTATAGCTTTCTCACAGCCTAAGCGGCTTTCACGAATTCGGTAGCCAACAGACTTCGTCTCAAGCAACAAAGAGAAAGTGGGAAGCATAGCACAGTCAGGAGAGCATTAAAGGTAGCGAATAGCATGAAAGTAGCTGCTCCGAACCGCTATATATATAGCTCATAGCTCACTCACAGCCTAAGCGGCTTTCACGGATTCGGTGGCCTTTTCGTTCCGTGAGAATTGTGGAAGCGAGTTCAACAATCTAGAATCTGCAGAACTAAAGCATCTGTCGCCAGTGGTCTTCCAGCGGAGGACTTGTATTGCTAATTAATTGTCCACATAGGACCTGGGGTCGTTAAGAGGCTGAACTGGTGCAGCAGTTCAGCTAGATAGGAAGGAGCCAAGCCGTGGCGGGCCTTGCAGGTAAGCATAAGAACTTTGCTCTAATAATAATAATAATATTGCACTTGATAAAGCGCCCTCAGAGAACTTAATCTCTTTCTAGGCGCTTTACATTTGCTGCAAAGTGATACGCAATAGAATAGTAAGTAAAATCATGCTTGAAAAACAAACAAAATGAATAACATGGTTAGGGGTTACATGCACTGGGTCAGCATGCAAATGTGGTTAGTGGCAGCATGAACAGTGTCAGCACGCATAAGCACATCGAGGACGAATCACAAGGACCCACTAAATGCTGTCCTAAATAGGTATGTTTTTAAGTTTCTTTTAAATGTGGTCAGGTCAGGGGATGTTCTGATGCAGGTCGGGAGGGAGTTCCAGGCTGTGGGAGCATACGAGCTAAATGCATGGTCTCCAAAGGATTTAAGGTTTGTACGAGGTATTTCTAGACCGTTGGATTCCGAAAAGCGAGTGGTACGATGCTTTGCCTGATGGGGTAGTATATCTGAAAGATAGGCTGCTCTGTACCCATTGCTCAAACGCCATCAATCCTAGCTCTTTTAGCAAAAGAGATGCGGGCTCAAACATCTGGGTCTTGAAGACTAGCCTTACAGCCATATTCATAGTCAGCTACATTGGCCTATTTGCTTTGTTTGGTAGTCCAGCAGAAAAGGAATTACATAAGTTAAGCCGAGACAGAACTAAGGAGTTAATTCAAATGTCTGCAAGCCACTTTGGAAGACAGCTCCTAATGATGCATAGGGATCGGGCGGGATGGCTAGCTGTAGACTCTCTGATTGAAGCTTTTAAACTTAAGGCAGCTGTCGAAAATGACACCAAAATCTCGAGCACGTGGCGACGGTCGCTCAACATTATTACCCATTAAAACGACCCTCTTAAACCAGACACACGCTTAGGGCGTGTACTATCAGCAGCAGATCGGTTCTATTGTTATTTAGTTTCAGCAAGTTTTCTGAAGTCCAGGATCGAATGTCGGTAAGGCTAGCATTCAGGCTCTCAGTTGCAGCAGCAGATTCCGACGGTTTAAATGAAAAATGCAGCTGAGTACCGTTATCATTAAAGTGATATCCTATTCCATGAGCCTTAATCACTTTTTTCCAGAGGCTGATTATAAATGGAGAACAACAAGGGACCGAGTACGGACCCCGTGGAACTCCACAGGTGACCCGCCAGGCATATTAGAAATTACCCCCACACGACAAAGATTGAGTGCAGTCACACAAGTACGATTTAAACCACGCCAGTCTTTCCTCGGCCAGACCGATCGTTGTTCTCAATAGTTCAAGTAGAACGTCGTGATCAATTGCATCGAAGGCAACTGAAAGAATTAGCAGAGCTAGGGCAGTGACATTCCCGTCGTCGTTGCTGTGGAGAATGTCATGGCTACCACGGAGGAGAGCAGTTTCAGTAAAGTGCTGCTTCCTGAAGCCTGATTGAAACGTGTCTGACATATCATTCTTTAGAATATGATCAACCAGCTGCTTAGCAACAAGTTTTTCAAGAATCTTAGACGATAAAGGAAAAAGAGAAATTGGGCGAGATTTTGCAAGGGCCTCTGCATCTAATCCGAACTTTTTAAATTTGGGTCTAACGATTGCCGATTTAAAAAACTTGGGTACCACCCTTTTTTCCAAAGAAGTATTAAGAATCTTGGTTATGGCAGGGCTAAGCTAGTGTGCCAGTGAAGACCACAGTAATTATAGTATAGGTCTTCATGACACCAGCTCTTTCTGTTCTACCTTATTAAGGTAGCCACGTCGCTTGCAGAAACTTCTGAAAACCTTTTAAGAAAGGTCACAGGCTGTGATTCTGCAATTGCTTTAGTCGGAGGGGCTTTATCGACTCACGAATATGACCATTTTGTTTAATTAAGAAGCCTGAAACTTTTTAGCTGGGTCCCTTGTATCTTGGGAGTCAGACCTCCCAGCATTAGACAAAAATGGTTTACTATCTTATAAATCTGTATAGGGTCCGACTGTCAGGAATTCAGCTTTCAAGTGAAACAAGAAGCCCTGGCAGTTTTAAGCAGTCAGGTATAAAATCGAAGGAAGTCTTTGAAATTGAAAAAATCTACATCAGACCCAGGTTTCTCAAAACGACGTTCTCGCTTGTGTTTAATCCAGTGCATCTTTAGCAGTTTTTATGACTTGAAATGAGTCTCAGCGACTCTGATAGAATGAGCGGGAGCATGCTTGTCAACAATAATCCTTGAGTGTCATGTTCATTGCATCAGTTATGGTATCAAAGCTACTGGTCGAGTCGGAAAGCAGTACAAGAAGACCTGCAGCACAAACAGATTTCAAAAACTTGCCTATGTCAGTGCTTTTTAAGTTGTGTCGTTTGACAAGTTCGACATTACCCTGTACGTACAACAGAGCAGGAACAGTAAACGAGACCGAACAATTATCTGAGAGGGTCAGTGGGCACACCACTATTTCAGTGGGGAGGACATACTTGGTGATCACAAGATCTAGAATATGGCCACCGACGTCGGTGGTATGATTAATATGTTGGGCCAAACCAAAATTCTCAAGACAGTCAAGAAATGAGCGGACCTGGCAGTTGCCAAAGTAGCCAATGTGAGTATTGAAGTATACAGCAATCAGTAACGGCCTGTCACACAAATGTTTACGGTACTCTGAAAACTCCTCTAAAAACCAGTTTAGACAGTCGGAGGTTTTAACCACCAGATCAGTTGAATTCATGCTTACATTGTTGAAATTACTTTTGTCGAACGTTTTCCTATGTGGCTTGACTAAGGTGTTAAGAAGAGCTCAACATGATTTTCGCTATTCGCAAGTAATAGCCCATCCCTCTCAGTTCTTTTCCTAGTAAAAACTATACCCGTGACTCTGACATTTCATTATTTTTGACCTTTGACTTGGTACGTTAAGGATTTTGTATCTCGAAAGATCAGAAGGTTTTCACGTCGTTTATTATTCCAAATTAAAAAAATACGGGACAAAGTTAGAGCTTGCACAAAATAGCCCACATTATCGAGGTGTTGGCTCAAGTCTCGCTTGGATTTCTCACTCTATACGACGAAATAAGGAGCTTTTTCTCGCGATAACGCTTCTGTAAGACGGTCTTGACCAACGACTAAACCCGGATTATCATCCGGAAGGTAGAATATGTGCATATTGTGTATGTAGCGGGACCTTTATGAGGGTCATAATGAATAATGAGTAGTGACTCGTAATTGTCTAGAGCGGAAAGTAATCAAAAATCATTTGACAAAGTTGTAGATTTTATTCTGTGCATGTTATGTAAGCTTTAGCAGTAAGTCATAGCCTACCATGTAAAGGTCATCTAAAGTGCTTTGAAAGAGGAGCAAACTCGAAGAAAGTCACGTGGTATCATTATGCAAAGAGCGTGTGGGTTAGACAGATAACTAAATACAAATTGCACGGAAGTCAGTTTCTACGCACAGATTCGCTGTCAAGACTCAGAGGGTTTCAGTGCCACAAAAACGTTTCATACTGGTGGGCCGGCAAGCATTAGTGATATACAGTGTTACATAATTCTAACCGACAGCACCTGAAAGTTTTAGACATCTAGTACCAACTATGGTGTACAGCAGTTCCCGTGTGGCAAAAACCCCTGATCATAGCTCAGTTAGTGAGCGAAGGAACAACTACCATACCTATTACTTAGCTTTGTGTTTTGAGCTGCACAGCCAGTCCTGAGTATGCAACAGTAATCGGGATTGATGGAAACTTCTGCAGTCATTCTGACAAATTTAACATGCCACCGTTTTGACACACTGATAATTTTACCTTTTTTTGCATCTAGAAAGACTGGATTACTGCAAAGAAATCCAGTTCTAATAAAGTTACTTACCCAATGAGTGAGTGTCAATCTTTTGCAAGAGAACAACCGCACAGTCTTAGTATCTTTAAAAGTAGTTGGTGATAGCATTCAAAAACTAGCATGAGCTGGTTCAGCAACTTCACTTACCCCGCTGTAACATCGCCTTACGAGAACATATTTCTATACATTAGCTTCTCAACTCACAGAAAGATAATCATCACCCAAAAGATAGAAAAATCCGAAGTACTAACTAATATTAAGCAAAAAGCATCAAGCTTAGATCAGCGTGTTCACGAAAGCATGCAGCCACTCACAAATGCGGGTTAGTAAGACGTACCGCTGGCAATTGGGACGAAGGGAAAGCTGACCATATCAGATTCTCATAACTATATAATCAGATCATAATTATATCATTAGCTCATAATTATATCATAAGCTAAAAATTATAGAATGCAGGGTAAATTCAGGTGTTGACCGTATTCAAAAGTGAGTTTAGGACTTACGGGATTTCATATCCTCACGTGTCACGTTGTCACGTGGCGAGGGTTTCCTTGCTTTACTTTCACCTGTTGTCTTACCTGCCAATTAAAATAAAATTTAACTGAGTTTAAGGCTTCATTTATGTTGCCGAGCTGCTTTGGTCCTGCGGTAAGGTTTTCACCCCGACTAAGGACTGCCTAAGGTCGTAGGCTCGTGCCCCGAGGCATATGTGAAGCGCCGGAATAAAGATTAAGTTCTATTGGGGCGCTATACAAACGAATATTATTATGATTATGTTATGTAGCAGGCATATTGGCTGGAGAGGCCATTAATCATGCTTGTGGTGGTCTGTAGGACTTGAATCCGCAAGCTTGGCCCAGAGGTGCAAGCGTATTTTGCCTTTCGTTGAACCCGTGCCTGCTAACTAACGATACAGGAACCATAATGGGAGGGAGAGCGAGACGCGTTTTTTCACTGCATTAGCGTGTCAGAGATACAGGGACACTGAATAAGATAGCAGTATACATTATATTAGCAATGGCAAGCGAGTTGGAGTCAGAATAGCTTGGTGACAATGACGGGGCTTAGCTGATTGTGGTAGCTGCTCTTGACCGTGCAAGCAGCATGCTATCACAGTGTAGCATTCTGTAGCTGGAAAGCCTGGCTCTCATTCCCGAGAACTGCCCCCAATTCCAGCATCGGACCACCACCATCAGGTGAATCCTGAACGAAGCTGTGGTGACAAAGCAGTAGATCGAGAGGAAAGAAAGCTGTCGTAACAAAGCTGGAGGCTGAGATGGGCGGCGGCAAAATGGCTTGCATCAAGTCACCATGTACTCCTCAAAATGGCTGAGCCATGCAGTTCGCCAAAAGACCACTGCTTAAGAATGCAGACGCGTAGAAGCCGTGCTGTGTACGGTAGTGACAGACCGATTGTTGTCTTTGTATGCCTGCCGCCTGCTTCATAGTGAGTTGCCTGCTTTCGGATGACGTAGCTATACACAAAATGACCTCGGTCATTTACAATTCTACTGCTAATACAGAGAACCTGAGAAAGGTGACTAAAGTCTCGTCGTAGGTTCGTTTTCATAATTATATGTTGTTTGTCCTCAACAGCCCGTCGATTCCTAACGATGCTGCTACAAATGATCCTGCTGCCTCTGATGCTTCTTCTGACCGCCGTCCACTCAAGTTCAGGTAGAGTACCCTTAAAACAAACTTTCACATTCTATTCGATTGTCTATGTACCTAAAATGATACTTTGTACGAACTCTTACCGGAGAGGGCCTCGCTTCCTGATCACGATGGCTTTGCAGGCGTATGGTTAGATGAGCGATGGGTTTCAGTAACAGCCGAAGTTTTTTGAGACCAAGCTCGTATCTTTTATCCAATAATACCTGCAGTGAGGTGCCTAAATCTCCGTGTCAAATGTGTATTGCATTTTACATTACTATTTCTATTTAGATGGTTTTTTACATAAGTAATTTATCATGCAGACACATTTTGCAACCACACCTACATAATGCACTTTTGGGAATCCCGGCTTATTCAAATCTGTAGTTTGACCACCCATAAATCTACCAGTGTAGAAGTATAAGATCTTACGGAAATATGCCAGTGACTTTACAGTACATGGGATAATATGGACATGCTCCAACCACCATTAGTATTGGCCTGGTTGCATAGGAATATTGCCAATAATTGTCAGTAATTAGGTTGCTATCCGTGTTGGGAACGAAAAGCATAAGGCTCCAGCAGTTATGAGCGACAATGAAGTATGTGTGAATATATCTTGTGCAAAGGTAGTGAGTTTTCTTGACGACAATCCCCATACAATATTTTGAATTTTCTACTAAAACTGCATAGTTTTAAAAGTTGGGCAGCATTTTTTGCTGGGTCACGATAATTCTAAGATAGACTGTTTTTGGTTGATAGAAACTGTTTTTCTTGAGTGCGGATCATTTATATGTCATTTGCATTTAGTGTATCATTGCACAGTACAGAAATAGAAATGTATGTCAAAGCTCAATGCATACTTTATGCCCAAGGAGTCAACCTTACGACTGTAGGGAGAGACCCTATCGCCTAGGTGAAATATTTTGGGCTTTTTATAGGAGGAGGGCCATTATCTGTTAAGTTTTAATAGATCGCCGAACTTTGAGAGAGATTGTAGCAAGTAGCTGTCAGTCTGGAAGGAGGAGATTACAAGCATCGGTTGAGAATCAATGTAGTTTAGTTCTAAAATATTTATTTCAAAACACTAATCGTTAATCAAATTTGTAATAATACAAGCATATGGTTATTGGAAAAATAAAAAGCGTTTGAGTATATGTAAATCTTATAAAATCCATCTTGAGTTCAATAAAAAACACAGACTTAGAAGTTATTCGTCGGTTGGCGAAGTTATATTGCAATGATTTTCTCAGTTTATCACAGCGATGTACCCCCCGCCATAAGAGGTCAGGGACTCACACTTCGCGACCGAGGAAGTGTGTTGTATTGCCTGTTGCTTAGATGGACTGGAAGGCGACCTTGAGTATCGTGGCATTCATTATTCGCAATAGAATAGGGCGATTTCAATAGAATTGATTGAGTGTCCAGGCGGTTTTCTAAGAATGGATTCACTGGCTCATTTGTAACCTTGATCGAGAGAATTAAGTCAGACACTTCCAACCCACTTCGATGCCGAATGGGGCGAAACTATTCATTTCTAACGAGTGGTGATAGGGGTCATTTAAGGAGTTTCGGTTATGTTTAAGTCACTCCTTAGAAATGTACCAGCCATAGAGGGTCTAAAAACATGAGTCCTTAATGTGAGAGGACATATAACTACCAAGTGCAGTTTAGTCCCACCATCAACCATGCAGAGTTACTAAGGAAGATACATTAGATGACACTTGTGATGCGAGGGACATAATGAACGTGAATAATGCAGGCTTAAAGTTATCACTGCTTAACACTCTTTTTGGGTCCCAGTGGAGCGGTGGAAGCCTTGAATTATTAGGGTTAAGTACCAGATATCAGTAATTATATTATTAATTACTCCAAATATTTCCCCTGTAGCCTTCCGAGAAGCTCCCTCCCTCCGCACTTTCCATACATAGCTACAGCTACTTGACAAGAAAAATGCTTCGATGACTACTGTGGTTCTTCAATCTGGTTGAACAACCTAAGTCTTTTTCGGCGCAAGACCTGCCAGACTAAGCCACCATGTACTCGAATGGAGTAGTGGAATCCTTCCAGTATACGGCCCGCCATAACTGGTACAAATACTCCGTTCCCTGTATACGATAAAGGCTGCTGGGAAGCACGGCCACTGCTCTGAGATCTGGGGTCATAATGCCGAGCTGGTTTGGTCTAGTGGTTAAGGTGCTTGCCCCGACCAAGGTCTGACTGAGGTCGTGGGCTTGAGCCCCGAGGCACATGTGATACGCCTGAATGGCAATTAAGTTCTCTGGGGGCGCTATATAAATGAATTGTATTTATAATTATTATAAGCTTAACATGCATATCGGTAGCAGGGTAGAATACCACAGGTTTTTAGTCAACAAATAGTGTATTGCTTAGATTTCTTTTTCCTCTGGTGAGCTTATACAATTTTTTTTCGGGGTGCACTTACATTCCTGCCACAGCTCTCTTGCCACATCAATTGCCGAGCAGCAGCACAGCCCACATAGCTACCCCATCGTAAAGCAAGCAGTAAAGCCTGCTTGCAATTTATACCGATTAGAAGGCCGTCTGGCAGTATGCACATCAAATCTCTAGATCAGTCCATGACATGGTCAAAGAACCCACATTTTGGGCTGATGTTCTGAACGCTGGCAAAGCTGAAAGCTGCCCATGTCCTCAGTTCTGTCTCGCTATGTAATGCAATATATCTCTAACCTATTCCCATATAAAGCGACACAAGCACCGAAGTGATTCGTATGGCGAGGAGTTTTTTCAGCCCACTTAAAACCTAAGCGGCTTACGGTATGCATGTGGTGGCCAATCAACGTCGTGTCACGAAACAAAAAGGGAAGCGACAGGCAAAGCTGGTTCAGGAGGGCACCGTCAAGGAAGTGAGTTGCATTGACGAAGCAGCTCAGAACTTCCGGAAAGGATGAGTCACAGTCGGCAGTAGGAGAGTAGTCGTCGTTGTGTAAGATTCGTGGAAGTCATATCCACAGTGTATAACCTGCAGAGTAAAAGTTTCCTCCAACGATCTATAAGTGGAGGAGTGGAACAGCTAATTTATTATCAATGCAAGATCTGAGGCCACGATGAGGCTGAAACTGGAGCAGCAGGTTAGCTAGGTTGTGGGTCAGCACAAGAACTATTCGCTGTTTCCGTTGATCATCATCATGAAGCCATCGAAGCTCCTACAGCGAAGGAGCTACGTGTTCGAACCTCCGATCGTCTTTGGATCTAGCTGATCGTTACTGCTTCGGTACATGTGCTGGCCTTTGATGTCCGTGGTCAATATCCATGCACTTGATGACCGAGGTCAAGCGTTCGAGCCCTGTAACATTTGTGAAGCTCCTGGATAGAGATTAAGTTATCCTGTGGCATTTCGAACCGTTTGAGTGACATTTGTCTTTGTTCTTTTTCTCTGCAAGGCGGGGCCTTCACGTTTGCTACAGTCTTCCACAGGCCATGCAGGATGACTTTGCAAAGCTAGGTGAGGCCCAAGTGAAGACATTCACTATAGAGCACGGCTTCTGCTCTCTGATGCAGTAAATGCCATTTAGACTGAATGAGCCGCGACCAACGACCAAAAACCTGAGTGAGCAGAAGCTGGTGTGCCGGAAATAGGGTTTGCCAAGCTACCATCGTGTAGCAGATCACGGTTTTCTAGGCGTTAAATAGGCTGCGATGATGAGCCACGAGGCGACGGTCTTCAGTGAGGCTTAGGCGTACAGCAGCCATACGGAGGTGTGTGGTGGAGAGACGGCAGCGTCCGGCAGAAATGTAGCAGCGTTCGGCAGATATGCTGGACAGGCCGGATTGTCGGTCCACGTCAGAAAATCGATGACGGATGGAAAGTCGCTGCAGGCCGGAGACTCTGCATAGGACGTAGAGGAAGCATCTGCCGGAATGGTGGCAGAATCTGCCAGAGATTTTTCTGCGTCCCACGGAGAGACGGAACGAGCCTTCAAGAGATGCTGCAGGGTCTGCTAGAAAAGAGTTGGCTGCCGAAGAGGTATGCAAGATGGCTGCCATGCGGCCAGAGGTGAATACCCAGGAGTAGCAGCGAAAAGAAGTAGTGAGCATTGCAGTTTTCCACGGTTCTCGAAATGCGGGCTGACGAACCTCGACAGGTACAGCGGTGGACGTGCGAGAGAAGCCCACGGCAAACGGATTATTGGCAGAAACTGCATGAGCTACTATCGGTGTCAGAAAAGTCAGAAGTGAGACAGCGGCCACTGTCAGGAAGACGACTAATGGGACGACTGGGAAAAAGGTGTGTGGTAGCGACAGCCAGCCATAACGAGATAATTAAAAATCATGTGGTAAAATAAGGAGGCCCGAACCTAACGCCTGGCTAAGACGAAAGACTAATAGCAACACTGCAGCTGGGCAAAAAGGGCTCTGACTTACGTAGCCTGCTTGTTGCCAAAGGCCGTGCTCCTTTGTGCCTCCTCCAGACGTCTGAGAGGTAGCCTGCCTGCCTGTGGGTATAATAATAATAGTAATAATAATGTACTTGATAAAGCGCCCACAGAGAACTTAATCCATTTCTAGGCGCTTTACATTTGCTGCAAAGTGAAATGCAATTGAATGGTAAGTAATATCTTGCTTGAAAAACGAAAAAAAAATTAATAATACGGTAAGAGATGACATGCACAGGGTCAGTGTGCAAATGTGGTTAGTGGCAGCATGCTCAGTGTCAGCACAAATAAGCACATCAAGGACGAATCCCAGAGACCCGCTAAATGCTGTCCCAAACAGGTATGTTTTTATGTTCTTTTTAAATGTGGTTAGGTCAAGGGATGTTCCGACGCAGGCCGGGAGGGATTTCCAGGCTTTGGGAGCATGCAAAAAAATGCACGGTCTCCAAAGGATTTAAGGTTTGTACAAGGTAATTGTAGACTTTTGAATTCCAAAAAGCGGGTGGTACGGTGCTTGGCTTGATAGGGTAGTATATCTGAGAGATAGGCTGGAGCCATAGAATGAAGGGACCTAAAAGTGAGCGACAAAACCTTGAAGTCCATCCATTACTTGACTGGTATCCAGTGCCGGTCGGCGAGAAGTGGAGTAATGTGGCAACTGAGACGCTCACGACAGACAAGCCTAGCTGCAGAGTTTTGCATCAGATGCAATCGCCTGATTGCAAATGCTGGTAGGCCAGTAAGCAGTGAGTTGCAGAATTCGAGACGGGATGTCACAAATTCATGGAGCTACTCGGACGTGGTATCCTTATCTAAGGAAGCCCAAATTTTAGCAATGTTATGAAGCTAAAAATAAGCAGATTTGACTGTGGAGCTGATATGGTCGTCTAACGAGATGTCGCTTTGGAATATGACACATAGATTTCGAGCTGATTCAACTGGATATATGAAAGTCAGCCTTTCCAATCCCTGAATCACACTAGGTTTGCCATAACTAGCAGGTTAGTTGTATCATCATTTATTTTTAGAAAGTTTGCGGTCATCCATGTGGGGATGTCATAAATGCATCCAGCAAGTGAGTTGAGAGAATTTGAGGGGCTCGAAGGCTGGGAGGGATCAAGGCAAAGGTACAACTGAGTGTCATCCGCATAGTAGTGAAAGCCTAAAATGTGCTTGGCAATTACATCAGCAAGAGGGAGAGTATAAACCATGAAAAGAACCAAACCTAGCACGGAGCCTGAGGTACTCCATATTTCGGAGGTACTTTAGATGATCTTTGTCCATTCACGTCAATCAAGCTGCTGCTTGTTGAAATTTTACAGTGCTGACACGTTGAAATGTGCATTTCTCTTGTGTGGAAGAGTTGCTGTTGAATGTATTAATTTGCTTACTTTTGCAGTACGCTTGTGTTTTTGTTGGGAGTTGTGATCTTGACATCATTGAGCATATGTTATTGTAGGCCAGTGTGAGGCCTAGAGGGGGGTTATGGGCTATGCTGGTTCATTGGGAAATAATTTTATGAGGTTAGTCACGCCCTGCTTAGAGCAATAGTGGGAACGAGGGTGCAGAAGGAAACTGGTGTGATCTGATATGCTGAAAACCATATACACGGTCGTTGAAGCCCCATCGATGATTCCGTAGTGACGCTTGCTTGCTGCCAGAGCTTCAAATTACGAAGCACGTTGCCTATAAACACACTTTCCAGTTCGATCGCGCATGCCACGCACCAAGGAAGTACTCGTCCAAAACTTGAGGCCTCTTGGATCTTTGACCGTAGGAACAAGTGAAACTGCATAAGGACGCGGGCCGGAAGACTATTTCAGCCGCTTTCTCGGCCGCGGGTAAGAAGAGCGTTTCCTCTGCTTCAGAAATAAACACGGCATGCATTAAGGCTACTAGCTCGGATATGACTTATGACATCCGTCTCATGAACTATGTTCATCCAATAACATAATCACAATCCGAACAATGAACCTCAATATATGTACTGTTTACACGTACACTAATCTTACAGGTATACGTACTAATAGACGTACAGGTAGACGAACGATTGCTGCTCATCATTAAAACACTTTCACAATGTATCTCCGTCAGTAACTCCAACAGACTTCGTCTCACGCAACAAAGAGAAAGTGGGAAGCCTAGCAGAGTTAGGAGAGCAGTTGAGGTTGTGAGTAGCATAGAAGTAGCAGTTCAGGACCACTGAAAAAGATGAGCCATAGTCGGCAGTTGGAGAGTGGATGTCGTTGCGTAAGAATTGTGGAAGCGAGTTCCACAGTCTAGGACCTGCAGAGCTAAAGCTTCCGTCACCAACTGTCTTTAAGCGGAAGAATGGGACAGCTAATTTATTGTCCACACAGGACTTGAGGGCATGAACAGGCTGAAACAGATGTAGCAGTTCAGCTAGATACGAAGGAGCGAAGCCATGGCGGACCTTGTGGATTTGCACGAGTATGGACTGCTGTAAGCACCGTACTGGAGCATCCAGTGCCAACTAGAGTATTTGCCCTCATGAGGTTCAATATCCTGTAAATTTTAGCCAATATCAGCACCAAAGTCACGGGAACGCGGCAGCTTCCCAGGTTTTGGCAGTACCCTTTAAAAGTTTAATAGTTTTTTCGCTCTGAGCTAAAGTTGTTGGCTGAAGACAGATGATTCAGATCACCTATCCAGTAAAGTCGCTTTCGCGGTCAAGTAAAAAGTAATATAATTCTTTTATATGGAGCCCCAAGAGATTTTAGTCTTAATTCAGGCGCTTTACATATGCCCCAGGGCTCGAGCCCATGACCTCAGTCAGACCTTGGACGAACCGAGCACCTTAACCGCTAGACAAAACCAGCTGGGCAAATTGAAAAGCCAAGTAGTGGTAGGGCCATTGTGCATCCGACTTGGGCTGAGCCGCGTCGCCTCGGTCCGAGCAAGTCCATTCTCAAAGCGACAAATATAACCTTCCTCACTTTGCGAAATGGAGCTCTATTTTGATCAAAATGTGCAAAGCCGCTTAGGCAGTCTAGCAGACTGCCTGCAGCTGCCGCCGCACCTCCTTGAGTAAGCTCAGAACAAATACACATATTTACGAAGAATATGATGAAAATTTGATTGGCTATTTAAATGTCTGGCGACTCACAATCGTGATTTCTTTTGCTAGAGAAATCGTCATGAGCATGGAAGCAGTTGGGAGAAAATGCTTGGCTTTGCCTGTGCCTTATCTTCCTACGGTCGCTGTAACCTGCCTCCTTTAATCTTTCGTAACCTGCAAAAGATCCAATTTTCAAATACAAGAATATACAGTGACGAGGTTTTCATCTCGTTCTTCATGTAGCTTAGCAACAGCGTCTCGTAAATGCACTAAATCCAAGAACTCCATTCCGCTGACGCAATGCAACGGAACGTAAATGAATGTAAGATACGACTTTTGCTAACACCAAAATCAACTGAATAAGTGGCCGAAACAGCTCTTGCAGTTTGTGTGGCTATTTCTAGAATATTGCAGTTTGAAATTCTCTAAGCGGCTGGCCTGCGATACCACACGGAACGCCGAAGCGAGCTCAAATACGTTTATTCGAGCGGACGCCGCAGCGGGCCAGTATGCGACTTCCCGCTCGGAGCCCTCGACCTAAATCCCCGGGCCTTTGCCATCCGTCATTTGTATACCACTGCCAAAAATCGCTACAGCCCATAATCCAACTATTGCGTCATAATCTCACAATAGCCGCATTCCCCCTTGATTTCAAGATCAAACGGGGCAACAGCAAAACGCGGCATTATAACAAGCCAATACAATTCATGCCGTCTTTAGCTGCCTCCTCATGTAGCACGAGGCTAGGTAACGGCCGCTCAGAGGAGGCAAGTGAAAGCACGGCCTTTGCTAACTTGCCAGCTATGTATAGCACAAGCTTTGCCGCGTCTCGGAACCACACATCTTTCCACTGCACCATCAGTCTGCAATGATGAGTGAGTCACTGCCACCGCACGGGCTTCCGGGCGTTCTCCCTAACGCCGGTCGCTGTGTTCTGGACTGCAACTGATGTGGCCTCTCGCGCCACCCTTGAGGCAGATGCCTCGATCCTCGGCCCCGGTAAGACTACCTTTAGCTTCTCCGTTGGTAAATGCTGAACCGTTGCCTTCGGTCGCTCGGCGTACATTCTGTCACGCCACTTCGACGGGCGTCTTGCACATGCCTTGAGTTGGCCCCTGGTGCGTCTCTGCGGCCAGCAGTTGGTAAGCCGACGCTACTACACTGTGCGCCACCATCTGCTGCTGCCACTCCTCGCCCTACGCCCCCAAACGCTCGTCGTGCGTCTCGCGTGCCTTCTCGGCGAGCGTCTCGAGCTCCTACTTAGTGGGCGCTTTACGCGATTCGCGCCGACGCTAACGCTTGGCACTATGCCGCCGTCGCCTCCGAGACCATTGTCCTCTACTCGCTAGCTCTCGGTGCTGTCTCACGCTCTACCAGTGCTTCCCCGGCAGCTACTACCTCTGTGGCGGACAGAGCCTCGTCTCTGGCAGACGCAGCTTCCTCTCTGGCAGTCACAGCCGTCTCACGTCCGAACGCTGCTGCCTCGGAGCCGGACGTAGCTGTCTCTGTGCCGGACGCTGCCGAAGGGCTCTGTTGCCTCTGTGCCGTATGCCTCCACCTCACTCGTGGACGCCACCTCTGAGGGCTCTGCCACCGTCTCTTCCGCCACCTCTGCGGGGTCCACCGGGGTCTTTGCTGGCACTGCCTTCGTCGCCCGGAATACCGTCGGGGATTGCTGTTGCCTCGGCGTCGGACGCAGCCGTCTCTCTGCTGGATGCTGCCGCCACTCTTCCGGACACTGCCACCTCTGTGCCGGGCGCTGCCGCCTCTGTGCCGAACGCTGCCGATGGACGCTGTTGCCTCTGGGCCGTATGCCTCTGCCTCATTCTCCCAGCGGCTGGTACGCGATACCAAACAGAAGACCAAACCGAGCTCAAAGTCGTTTATTCACAAGGACGCCGCAGCGGGCCAGTATGTGACGGCCCGCCTGGCGTCCTCGAAATAATTCCCCGAACCTCTGCCACATGTTACTTATATACAGCTGCCATAAATTGCTACAGCCCAAAATCCAATGACAGTATCATAATCTCAAGATTTAAATAGCCAAACATATGAAACTGTCATTTATTTATGGGCTGTTATGACTAATGGCAGTGTTATATAAGTAACGAGTGGTAAAGGCCCGGAGAGGGATGTCGATGACGCCAGGCGGTGCAGTCGCGTACTGGCCCGCTGCGGCGTCCTCGTGAATAAACGTCTTTTAGCACGCTTGGGTGCTCTGCTTGGTATCGCGTACCTATCGCTTCGAGAATGTCAAACTGCAGTGTATTTGTCTTCTCGTGCACCAGCTCAGAGAGTCTGCAGAGACCAAAGCCACCAGCGAGTTCTCCTATACATGATGCAGCCGGAGGTGTAGCTCTCTTTACCCTTCACGTCTACTCTTCTGACCTGCCTTCTCGTGACTGTCACCATGCTACGCCAAACAAAGAGCAGCACAGCCCACGCACACAAGAATTCGCTCCGATGCTGGTGCAGGTATCTCAACCAAAACCATACGTTCATTTTCCTATCGCTGTTGAATTTCCAGTTAAAGCTTGTTATAGCTATAATTATAGTTATGGATCTTTCTAAGCTCGTAGCTGGCTCACGGCGCAAAACTCTTTCCGCATTGACGATTACATTTCCATTTTTTTAGAATTCGGAAACGTTTCGATAAACGTCCCTGGGTGCATCCCGCTGAAGTCTGCCTTCAACGTGAGCTGTGATATCGCATCAAGAGAGGGCATATTTGTCACAACGACGAGGCTCGTTATGCTAGACAGCCTAAGTGGGAATAACTCAACTATAGCAATATGCCCTGTCGGCGAACAGTTTCAACTAACGGATTTCGGTCTTCAGTTCTTAAATAGTACTCAGACTGCTTGCAGTATTCCCCAAGGTAGAAAGCAGAAAACGTTTACGGTAACGTTCAAACTCACGTTGCGGTCAAACGAAACTGCTGACATGACTACTCTGAAAAAGACGCTGAAATGCTTAGTCTTTGGTAACGACCGAACTGGTGCGACCTCGGAATTCGAAGACAGGGCGTGGGCAGAAGTGTTGGCTTGTAGTACTGGAGGTAAGCTTATGTTTGCTGCGTTTGTAAATACTCACTATGCAAAGCTGTTTATAGCTAGACATTCTTTTCTTCCTTAAGAGTATTTTAACAATTGAATTAGAAGCAAGATCAAAATCACTACTACAATTGTCACACGATCATCTACTAAAAACCTTTACCACTTCTTATATAAATGCATTTCCTTAAATGATTGTAACTAATGTTGGCATTAGTAAGTTGAAGAAACTGGTAAACTGAATACCTAACTTGCCAGTTTCATTTGTGGATGTCTGCTAACTTTCCAAAAGCAATCGGTGCTGAATCATTAAATAACTACTCTTGGGATTTCTTGAGTGCAATTCTAGACCTGGACACTTAGCAATTCTAATATGCATACTATATTAAAACCGGCATCATTTGCTCCAGGTATACTATTTAGGTAACCTAGGTTACGACTTCCCGACTCCTGTAGCGTATTCTGGACTCAATGAATACTTTTAATTCACACTTCTTTGACTGCAGTCCAATGAATGTGACTGCTAACTATAAAGACTGGCTCAACATCTTCAATGATTTAGCTAGGTTTTGCCATTCGTTAGAATATTTCCTTAGTGGGAAGAATAGCTGATTCAGGCAAGCAGTTGAGGGGGTGAGTACCACGGACGCTGCCGTACAGGACTGCTGAAAAAGATGAGTCGGCAGCAAGAGAGGAGTTGTCATTGCGTAGGAATTGACAAGCGAGTTCCACAGTCTAGGACCTGCAGAGCTCAAGCTTCTGTCGTCAACGGTCTTTAAGCGAAGTAATGGAACCGCTAGTTTATTGTCCATACAAGACCTGAGGACACGAGGAGGCATAACCCGGTGCAGCAGTTCAGCTAAATATGGAGGAGTCAAGCCGTGGCGGGCTTTGTGGGTCAGCATGAGATATTTGCTCTGAATCCTCTGATCAACTAGCAGCCATCCTAGCTCATTTAGAAAAGAAGACACGTGGTCAAACCTATAGGACTTGAAAACTAGCCTTGCAGCCATATTCACAGCCAGCTGAAATGGCCTAGTTGCTTTTGTTGGTAGCTCAGCCAAAAGATAATTACAATAATCAAGCGGAGAGTGAACTAAGTAAGCCAATCAAATGTTTTGCAAGCCACTGTCGAAGACAGCTCTTAATCTTAGAACAGGGATAGAACGTATTGGCTAGCTGTAGAAGCAGTCTTCTAAAAAGATGATTTTAAAATTTAGGCAGATGCTCAAAACGTCACCTAAATTTAGAGCTCGTTGTGATTGTTGCACACCAGCATTGCCCATAAGACAACAAAAGCGAACTCTTTGCTCTGATCTAAACAGGTTGGGCAGGGTTGGTGACCTCATGACTACAATAATTGCTGCATTGGTTTCAGCTTTCTCCTAGCGTTCGGTTTTCCGTATAACCCACAAGTGGTACTATTCCCTAAAAAAAAATACTCCGGCAACAGAATATCCAGATGCTAGATCATGCGGTTCATTACAAAATGTTGATGCTAAATGTGATTCTTGCATTAGCATATTTTTCTATATACTTCCTAACTACTTATAATATCCCACTACATTATTCATCCACCACCCAAGTGATAAACTGTAAGTGAATTATATAACTCACCTCAATACTGCTAAGTACTACGTAGTCGGCTAACTGATACATGATAACTGAACAGCGACTGGGCTTGGGCTGAGGTATAACGAGTACTCCATTGAAAATACTAGTAAGTTCTTTTGGTACGGCGAAGCTAAGAGAGGATATAAATCAGACTATATCTTGCAAGACGTTAATGAGCCAAAGAAGTAATCATAAGGTGCTAGAAGGGCTTATAATGTATATCTGAGACTATCCCATCCTGGTTCTCATTCTATCAGTCCATGCGTTCTGACGAAGTTGATTGTGGGTCTCATTTGTTGCACTCAAATCGTTTGGCTAGAATATGTGCAGTTTTTCGCATGGGCCATCTTTTGAATCAGCTACAATCAGGTCTCCATCAAGGACAATTTCTCTTAGTGGGTTGTGATATACCGACCTCCTTCTGACTGTCTAAACTTGTTTGTAGAGGAGTTTTCAGAGTTCTACCCTAAAATATCTGTGTGACAGGCCGTTAATGATTGCTGGAGACTTCAATATTCACGCTGACAACCCTAGCAACAGCCAGGTCTACTCATTTCTTGACTTTCTGGAGAACTTTGGTTTGGTACCTGTGTTAATCATACCACCCATGTCGGCGGCCGTATTCTTGATCTCGTGATCACCAAGGATGTCCTCCCAACTGACATTGCAGTGAGCCAGCTGACCCTCACAGATCATCGTACGGTCGCGTGTACCGTTTCTGCTCACTTGTACGTACTAGTCGAACTTGTCAAGTGACGTAACTTACAAAGCATTGACATAGAAAAAATTTTGAAACCTGTAGTGCAGGTTTTCTTGATCTGCATTCAGACTTGACAAGCAGCCTCGATACCCTCACTGATGCAGTGAACGTGGCACTCAGGAGTGCCCTTGAAAAGCTTACTCCAGTTCATTCTATTTGTGTACAAACTTGTGGAGATTCCTTTCAAGTTAAAATTGTTTTCTCAAGATGCACCAGGTTAAGCTCAGACTTTAACGGCGTTTGAAGAAAGCAAGGTAATATGCAGATCTAGTCAATTCAATGACTTCCTTTGATTTTACACCCAGAAGCTTAAAACTCCGGGCTTCTTTTTTCGCTTGAAAGCTGAATTCCTGCCAGTCGGAATCAAAACATACTTTTTGGACAGTAAGCCAATTACTGGCCAATCCTTAGAGGTATGACTGCCCAGATATTGGGGGCTAAGCCGATAAGTTGTCAGCCTTTTATACGGAAACAATTTTGCACATTCGTGCCTCCATAAAGCCCTGCTCGATTGAAGCGATTGTGGAATCATGGCCTGCGACTTTCCTCAAAAGGTTTTCAGAGGTTTTTACATGCGATGTGGCTACCTGAATAAGGCCTAGCAGAAAGAGCTCATTTCCTGGAGACCATATACGATCGTCTCCGTGGTCTTCACTGGCTGACCAACCTAGCCCTGCCATAACCGAGATTTTTATAGCTTCTTTGGGAAAAGGGGTCATACCGAAGCCCTTCAAATTGGCAATCGTTAGAATCATACTTAAAAAGGCTGGATTAAATACAAAGGTCCTCGCAAACTGTCGCCTAGTTTACCTTCTTCCTTACTCATCAAAGATTTTTGAAAAAAATTGCTGCTAAGCAGCTCTCTAAACATATTTCAAAGAATAAAATGTCAGAAATATTTCGATCAGATTTCAAAAGGCAGCACGGTACTGAAACTGCTCTCCTCCGTGTTAACAACGACATTCTGGGTGGCAACGACGACGAAAATGTCACAGCCCTAGCTCCTCTTGATCCGGCAGCTGGCTTCGAAACCGTTGATCACGATGTTCTATTTGAACGATTGAGAACAAAGATCGGTCTGGCAGTCGAAGCACAGGCGTGGTTTAAATCGTACCTGTCTGATTGTGTTCAATCCGTGTTGTAGCGTGGTAATTTCTCAACACTAGACGGGTCACATGTGCAGTCCCTCAAGGCTGCGTCCTCCGCCCGTTGCTGTTCTCCATTTATACTCAGCCTCTGGGAAAAGTGATTTGGGCCCATGGAATAGGATATACATTTTACGCTAACGGTAGTCAGTTGTATTCGTCATACAAACCGTCGGAATCTGCTGCAGCAACTGAGAAGCTGAATGCTTGCTTTGCCGATATTCGATCCTGGATGTCGGAAAACTTCTTGAAACTAAATGACGATAAAACCAAACTGCAGCTCACAGGACACCCAAAGCGTGTGGCTGGCTTAAAAGGCTTTGCTCTCTAAGGAGCGAGAGAATCAAGCAACTTAACACAAAGCTGCCCAAATGCTGAAGTCGAAACAGTTCTCGATAGCACTGCAGTTCGATAAGAATCTTTACACTATCTTACTTTATATTTCGGAATACCTTTGCAAGGCCTAGCACCAAAAAAAAGACGTGTAGTTACAAATACTTGGACCTACTTGGATGTGGTAGCCCTGTCTAGTCACTGAAAGTGAGCCAATATGACTGTGACTGGTCTAATTGTTTAGTTAAAGTTCAATTTTGAACAAGTCACAAAACGGCTTTTAGAAGGTAGAGGATATATGCTTGCCAAGCACCCTGTGAGGTATAAGCTTTATAAATCTTAATAAAACCAGGTGAGCTCATCACTAGTAAGTCTTTAATTCGATATTCCGAATAAGAAAGTTCGCGGTGATCCTAGTGTGAACTTAAGCAATACATTTAGTAACGGACTCGAGAGCGTTTGACCAAATGCCTTGCATTTGTAATACAACATAAGAGGGCTGCACTCTTCGTCTGTGCAGAACGGAATGTCAAGATCTTTTCTCGGATAAAATATTGGAAAGAGAGAGAGAGAGAATGAGAGAGAGAGAGAGAGACAAAACTGTGTGTCTGTAACCATGCAAGCTCCAAATTTTCCCCAGGTAGCAATCTAAACAAAATTCTGCACACGCTGTAGCTACAGAGGAAAAAGTGCATTATACTCTCAGTCCTTAATAAAGATTGCATCCTCTAAACTTGCCTCAAAAATGTAGCACACTATTATAAAGTAGTACATTCTTGTTTCTTAGTCACTTCTGCAAAGGCCATATAATCTTCAAAGGCTTTCAAATACCCTCGCTTTCAAAGGCAGTGGAACGAGTTGTGGCAGACCAGCTGAACTCTCACGTTTTAACTTTAAACCCAGCAGGAAAGTTCTACTCGGGTTTTAGAGATAAGCACTCCACTTAAACGCCATCACTTACATCGACCTCCTTCGGAATGCAGACTTGGGTCAAGTCTCTCTGCTGGTTTTGCTTGATCTTTTAGATTGATCTTTTTGTTTGATACTACTAATCCCAAGTCCTTCTCTAGCACCTCGTATCTCGCCGGTGCATCACTGGTGCTGCACTGCAATGGTTCAAGTCCTATCTCAGAGGGAGACTCCACAGTATTTATGTGAATGGAAAAAGGTAATCCGAAAAACCACTGAAGTACGCAGGACCTCGACGCTCTGTGCCCGGTCTGCTTCTTTCACAGTGTTAAAGTCAAAGCAGCACGAAGCCCTGAGGTATTCCGTACTTAGTTGGCTCCTCGGATGATCGTTATCCACGCACATCAACGCACTCTTCGTACTGAGATCTGATCAGAACCATGACAATGCAGTGTCAGTGATGCCTGGCGAGATTAAAGAATTTACGAAGAACTTCGTGGTCAGTAGTATCAAATACTGCGAGAGATCGCTGCGAGAGATGCTAAATGAGTGATCAGCTTGCCGCTAGGGTTGAGGAGGCGAGGGGTCTGCAATCCATGTGGTCGGAGCTCGGTGCACCGTTAGATGCAATGCGAAGGCTGGCGATGACCTCTGCGGCTGTAGAGGCGCTATGAGGTAGGAAGGTGCATGATGTTCAGATACTATCAAGGAGGCGAGGAGCCTGCTTGTGCAGGAGGCGAACACCGGTCTGGCCGTGGATTTTGACAGCCCATGGGCCAGGCATACTGCAGTGTCGCCTGAGTATGCCGTCGACGCTGGCAGCAGGACTCTCCTTGTAGTCCAGGCTTGGTTGTTTCTGTAGAGTATCTGCAGGTTCAAGGCTCTCTGCGAGTACCAGGGCCGAGTGCCGGCGGAGCTCTCGGAATGCTCCGCCTCCGGGTTTGGGCCGCTGGAACGCCTCTCCGGTCCCGGGCGAGTGACCGTGATAGAGCCAGCCACTACAAGCTGACAAGCACAGTGTGGCCGAAAAGCCTTTCAGTAACTGGCGTGATCTGTCTCGTGATCCAGTCAGTGGTGCAGGCCTTCAGGGCCGATGAGCAGTGTGCAATGAACTGTCGAGAGGTGCTGGCCAGTAGCGGTCATTGGAGCTCCCTTTGTGCCTGTGACGAGGCGAGTCGGCCGGTGGTGGTAAGGCGGGCGACCGTGCTGCTTCCTGCGTCAGGCTGCCGACGCCTTGGGGCCTGGCCGAGACAACAGCAGGCAGCGGCGGGCCGTCCCTTGGCAAGAGGCAAGCAGCGAGGCTGCATCGGGAGGGCTGAGCGGCTTCGTCTAGAGGTGCTGGGGAAGAGGTGGCTGAGGTTAGAGCGTGTTGGGCGGAGGTGGAACGACGGAAAAGTCGTGAGAGAGCGCGTGGGTGGTCTCTGACGTATGCTCAACACGAAGCCGGCTGGGTGAGAGGACAGATGGTTCCGACTTGGTAGGAGTGGGCGTGGTCCTATCGAGGCCGTACCGTGTGCACTCCATAGGTGCAATGTGAGCAAAGACGACGACGAGCTGATGCAGGGGCAGCGAGGAAGCCGAATCTGAAGCAAAAAGTTGTGGAGGTTCGAGAGATGAGAGTGAGGTTGGCTGCACCTCAATGTCTGCATTCAAGCAGGTCACTAGTGATCTCGTGCTGAAGATTATTTCCCAATCCAAGAAGACAACTAGTCCTTTGGATCCTATTCATGCTGACCTGCTTCTAGGTTGCATGAATCTGCTATTGCCATGCATAACTAACATCGTAATTATGCCATTAGCCTTAAGGCATGTCCCAGGACCTTTAAAAAAGCTGTATTTAGGCCACTTCTCAAGAAAGCTGCATTAGATATAGAGAACTTGAGCAACTACCGCACAGTCTAACTTCTACCATTCCTATCACAAACATTAGAACGAGTCGTGGCAGACCTTCTGAACTCATATATTGAAACTTTAAACTTGGCACGTAGGTTCCAGTCTAGCTTTAGAGCTAATCGTTTCACAGTGTCAGCATTGCTTCGCGTATACTACGACCTACTTAAGAATGCACACATAGGTAGAGTGTCTCTGCTGGTTTTGTTCGATCATTCGGCAGCTTTTGATACTATCGATCACCAAGTTCTTCTAGAGTTCCTCTCATCTCGCCTGGGCATCACTGGCACTGCTCTGCATTGTACAGATGCAATCTTAGTGTGAGACTTCCAAGTTTTGACGTGAATTGACAAAGATCATCCGAGGTACCTCTGAAATATGGGTTACGTCAGGGCATCGTATTTGGTCCGGTTCTTTTCACAGTTTATATTCTCCCTCTCGTCTATTTGATTGCCAAGCACAATCTGGGCTTTCATATTTATCCGTATGACACTCATCTGTACCCTTGCTTTCATCCCTCCTAGCCTTCGAGTACCTCGAATTCTCTCAACTCCCTTGCTGCACGTATTGATGACATCTGCACATGGATGGCAGCACATTTTCTTAAATTACGTGACGATAAAACAAACTTACTATATATGGGCTAAGCAAACTTGACTCAGAAGTTGGAAAGGCTGTCGCTCAAAATCGGCTCTGCAATCATATGTGCTGTTAAATATGCACGAAATCTAGGTGTCATGCTTCAACGAGACCTTTCGTTGGACGGCCACATCAGCTCTGCAACCAAGTCCGCCTAATTTCAGCTACTTAACAGTACTAAAACTTTGGGCTTGTTCTGATGAGGATGCCAAATCCAAGTTGGTTCCTGCATTTGTGATATCCCGTCTTGACTTCTGTAACAGACTGCTTGCTGGCCTACCGGCATGTGCAATAAGAGGCTAACAGGTGCAACATCCCATAGCTAGACCTGTCGGTCGTGAGCGTCGCAGTTGCTACATCATAGCTTCTTCTAGCCGACCTCCACTGGTTAGCAGTCAGACAATGGCTCGACTTCAGGGTTCTGTCGCTCACTTTTAGGTCGTTTTATTCTTTGGTTCTTGCCTATCTATAATAATAATAATAATAATAATTCACTTGATAAAGCTCCCCCAGTGAACTTAATTTCTTTCTAGGCACTTTACATTTGATGCAAAGGTAAATTCAATTGAATGGTAAGTAAAATCATGCTTGAAAAACAAACGAAACGAATAATATGGTTAGGGGTGACATGCACAGGGTCAGCATGCAAATGTGGTTTGTGACAGCATGCACAGTGTCACCACCCATAAGCACATTAAGGGCAAATCACAGGGACCCACAAAATGCTGTCCTAAATAAGTGTGTTTTTAAGTTCCTTTTAAATGTGGTCAGGTCAGTGGATGATATGACGCAAGTCGGGATGGAGTTCCGGGCTTTGGGAGCATATGAACTAAATGCACGCTCTCCAAAGGATTTAACGTTAGTACGAAGTATTTGTAGACTGTTGGATTCCGAAAAGCAGGCGGTACTATGCTTGGCCTTATGGGGTAGTATATATGAGAGATGGGCTGGAGACATAGAATGACGGGACCTAAAAGTGAGCGACAAAACCTTGAAGTCAATCCGTTGCTTGACTGGTAGCCAGTGCAGGTCGGCGAGAATTGGAGTAATGTGGCAACTGCGACGCTCACGATAGACCAAAAAAAAAATCCTAGCTGATTAAACAGCCTCTTTTTGTATAGCGACAGAAGAGCCTTTACGGCTATCACCACCAGTCACGCCGTCGAACCGTGAAAATAACCGAACCAATTCTCCAAGTGCTCAGGTACCCTATAAGTCAGTGTTTCCTCGGATATTTGCCAGTTTGCATTATTACTCGATAGTCTCCCAATGAGAATGGACCTCAATCGTTGCAGTGCAGTACCTGGCATGCCCAGGTATAAGGAGAGGCGCTTATTAAGGACTAGGCGATTGATAGTATCAAAACCTGCCGAAATATCAAACAGAGATACTCGATCAAGCAGAGATACTTATATTGTGTATGCCTTTTACGGTTTTGCTTAGTAGACCTAATCAAGTTTTATGTTTTAAGCTCGATCGTGTTTCCCACAGGAAGTTTTTAAATGCCGAGATAGAGATTTGGTTATCTGAGGGCACTAAATCAAACGAGTGATTATGTTACTATGTCCGCCGTAAACCATAGGGCCGTCTGGGTGAGGGTGCAAAGTGTGCTTACTTTTAAAGTGCAAGGTCATTGAGCATATCAGCAAGTGTCGTGTTGCAGAAACCTACCGATGGTGACACGTCGGAAGTGGTTGAGCAGCCGTGGCGAGGCAGATATTCTCGCGCGGACATTGTTGATATTTAGGATCTTGGGCAGTCACAATTCCTTTGTGATTTTAGATGAGGAGGGTACACATTGCGGACTGAATGGAATTTGCATGTGGTCAAGTAAGCAGAACTTAGTGGCAATAATAGTGGCCAGCGTTTAGTTGTAGGAAAACATTCAGTCGAACGTGTGACCCTTGATATAAGCAGGGTCGTGCACATTACACACACACACACACACACCCACATTACACGCACACGTAGCCTCGTTTATCATCGGGCAGTTACCCGAATTTAACCAGTTCTCGGTTTAGGCGAGCACGTCGAAGCCTTTGGTAGAAACAGGGTCGCTTTATTAATAGGGGTTCATTTCACTTAGA